>ML662436.1:25324384-25531815 GCA_007570785.1 Antilocapra americana
ACACACACACACACACACACACACACACACACACACACACACACACACGTGGTGGGGTGGGAGCTGGGGAAGGCAAGGAAGAGAGTGAGCTTGACTATACAGTGTGAATGCAGTGTTTGCTGGCCATCCAACCCTGGGAAAAAGCCCAGGAAGGAGGAAAGATGAGGAGTCAGGTGGAAAAAGGGAAGAGGAACTTTCCAGGCAAGAGAAATGCCTACAGTTAGGGCTGGGAACTGACGCACGCGGAGGAAGCCGCAGGCAGCTCAGTCTGGCCGCAGCAGAAAACTGGTGTTTTTACAGATGAGAGGTTAATGAACTTGTTCGAAGTCCCGTGGGTAGTAAGCGGAAGAACTGGGCTTGTACAGAGTTCCCTCTCTCTCACCACATCACCTCTCCTCTCACTGCTCTTTAAAATCTGCCCTTGAGGGACTGAGGTCTGCGCTCAGTCATTTGCACTTCTTTGCGCATTGAAACCAGCCTGTTGCTTCTCCTGGGGCGGTTTGAATGTTAGGCCTTGTCCTTCTGAAGTGAAATGGGAGGCGCTGACAGGCATTAAAGGAATTCCTGGCATCCTGGTGCTGGAGGGGAGGGAACTCCCCACTCCCTGAAGCCGCAGGACCCCTGAGGGGCCGGCGAGGCTGCTCAGCAAACAGCATCACCTGTCTTCTTATCACCCAGATGTCACTTTCTCTTACAAGCCCTTTAGGTTTGATGAGAAAACTGCCTCTGGGCCAAAAGATGGAGACAACAGGATCCTTTGGCATATTCAGACTTACAGAATTGGAGGTGGTTTTACTGCCTGGGAAGCAGTTATTTCTAGACTCGCCCTGGCCTCTGCGGAGACTGAGAACATTGGTGAAACTGGACAGGCCGGAAGGGAAGAAGCCCATTGCCGCAAAGCTCATCATTCCACCCTTTAAATAGTTTGTCCACGAAGTCCCTGATGCACAGCGCTTGGAGGAAATACCCGGTTCACATCACCTGGGGTTTGGGTAACTCATGAGCAGATACAACCATCCTGCCTCTCTCCCTTCCAGGCCAATCTTGTTCAAATGAGATCTCCTGACTTTGCAGAGGAGTCTTGCTATCACCACCCCAGTGCTCACACAGCCCATTCCTTCTGCTCCTCTGAGCTAGAAGGCGCCTCTTCTTTCCCCCACCTTCGAAAATGCTTGAAGGTCCAGCTCTCTTCCAGTCACAGTCTCCCTTAGCATCTCACCTCCAAGAAGTCAGAAGGACATGGTTTCTGTCTGTCCAGCAGCCTTTCCCCCATCCATTCACTTGACAGATATTGATCAAGGATCTTGTTTTATGCCAGGTGTTGGGACTCAAGTAATGAATCAGATGGCTGTGGTTTTCTGCTTTCTTGGAGCTTAGGTTCTAGTGGAAAAACTGTCCTTCTTCTACTCCAATCGTAAATGAGAAAAAACTGCCACTTCACATTAAGCCATTCATCTATTCAATTAAGTATTATGGAGTCCTGTTATGTGCCAGGCACTGTTGTAGGCAATGGAGTGGGCGATGGGAAACAAAATAGACAAAGCCCTTGCCCTCTCTGAATTTACAGTCTAAAACAGGCAGGATAATAGATCATAAACAAATAAGTATGTCAGATCATCAGAAATTTAGGTAAAGAGATAAAAGGGGGTGGTAGGGTGGATGGCACCGTTTAGACACAGTGGCTGGGGAAGCTTCAAGGGGCAGTGGCATTTGAGCAAAGACCTAGAGGAAGCAAGCGCCAAGGGAATGGAAATTCATAACATGACTATGGGCCTTCCGAGAGGTGAGCGCGAGTCTTGGTATTGATCCTCCCAGACATTCTCCGAAATGGGTCAGGCAGTTTCTCTGATCTTGTCTTATGGATGGAGAAAGAGGGTTTCAGGGAAATTATCTTACACGAAGGAGAGGAGCATGAAGCCACGGTGTCCAGTTTGGGGCCACTGCTTCCCTTTGTAGAAAGCTTTGGTCTCAGTGGGTCCAAAGTTCTTAACACAATGGGACTTAGACTTCCTCTCCTGGCTCACCATTTGCTGATGACAGTGCTGCTCAGGGTCACGGTGAAATGCTGAGCTCTGCCCCCTCGTGTGGGCTCAGGACTGCTCTCAGGAGCTGCCTGTGACTTCCGACAGGCTGCTTAATCTCTCTGGTCATCTCTACGGTGGAAATAGTAATGTAACCTGCTTCATGGAGTCCAGGTGGGGCTTACACAGTGAGCAAATCAGCAGGCAGGACATGGCTATCGAAGGGTCCCCCGCAGTATATTCACCAACGGAGCTTGGGGTGATGTTGTGTATTGAATTGTCTCCTACCCAAAAGACATGCTGAAGTGCTCACTTCTAGAACCTGTAAACGGGATCTTATTTGGAAACAGGGTCCTTGCAGATATAATCAAGGGGAGGGTTGAACCTAATCCCTGATGACTTGATGTCCATGTAAGGAGAGGAGACACACAGACAGAGACAAACAGCAGCGATCCGTGTGACCATGAGGCAGAGATGGGAGTGATACGTTTACAAGCCGAGGGACACCCGGGCTTGCTGACCGGCAGAAGCTAGGAGGAAGGCATGGAGTAGAATCCTCGCTAGAGACTTCGGAGAGAGCATATGGCCTTGTGACACCTTGATTTTGGACTTTCAGCCTCTAGAACTGCCACTGGATAAGCTTCTGTTGTTTGAAGCCACCAAGTTAGTGGTACTTGACTACAGTAGCCACAGAAAACTAATGCAGTTTAGCACATAAAACCAAAACTGCTTTCAAAGATTTAAACGTGTGTTCACTCGTCCAGTCCCTTATGTTAGTTCAGGGGTCTGGCGTACGCTGTCACATGTGTGCATCCTCAACAAGTAGTTGTCGTTTTGTGTACTTTACTGTATAGGACTGTACAGAGTGCAGTAGTATAGTATCTTTAGTTCAAGCCCAGGATGTCTGGAAGCAAGCAGAGAAGCAGCAGTGATATAGCTGGTACTACTGTACTTTTCTAAGTACTGTACTTTAAGATTAAAAAATTAAAAAAAAAATTTGTGTGTTTGTTTTCTATGTCTCAGTTGTGTGAAAAGTATTATAAACCTATTATAGTACAATACTATATAGCTGATTGTAAACTATAGTTGGATAACTAGGCTTTGTTGGACTTACGAACAAATTGGACTCAGGGATGCTCCCTTAGAACAGAACTCAATCGTATGTAGGGGGCCTACAGGGGCTGTCACAGACTTCCTAGCTCAGAGAAAAAGTTCCCTAGTGTTTTTGGACAGTATGCCCACACTCATGAAGCTATCTGTTTAAATAAGGATGAAACATCGGAAGCACGGAAACCCAGATTGTAAAAGGCAAGGGAGAAAGAATTGAAATGATCTGGCCAGGGTTCAGACCAACATTCCAGAGGACTGATTCAAGACGGAACAGATCCCCGGGCCTCCAGCAGGCTCCAAGCTCTCTGCAAAAATATCAACACAGGCTAAAATGAAATAGCATGGGCGGGTACAGAATCAGTTCCCAGTGGAGACTGAGAGCTACAGCATCTTAGAGGTGAGAGGGACCTTAAAAGTCAGCCTGTTGGAAGCAAGGCCTTTGGAGGCAGGTAATTTGGGTTCCAGTGTACCTCCCCGACACTGGGGAGTGACAGCTCCAAGCTCTGTGATCCTTGGACTTCTCTCCTTCTGCAAAATGGGGACCAGGCCCTAAATATGCTTATTAAGTGCTTGGTGCAGTGCCTGACTCATCACAACTACTGAGAGAGTGGCAACTCTTGTTATTAGGATTGGTATTATTTAATCCAGCACCCCAGTGAGTCTGGGTTCCCCCTGACAAATGGCCTTCCTGCCTTTTTTCAAACATCTCTAGCCCCTGCCTCTCTGAATAACTCGGTCAGAACCTTCTTTCTACAGTAAGATAGTTCCTTGTATGGAAGATTGGTTTGGCTGAGCTGTGCTCCGCATTTATAGACAGGCAGTGTTGTCAACTGGCCAGGGGCTTGGGCCCTGGGCCATATTTTTTATTTGTTTATGGCCGCACTTCTTTTTATTTATTTCTTTATGGCTATGCTGGGTCTTCGTTGCTGCACACGGGCTATCTCTAGTTGCAGTGAATGAGGGCTGCTCTCTAGTTGCATTGTGTGGGCTTCTCATTGCGGTGGCTTCTTTTGTTGCAGAACACAGGCTCTACAGCACAGGCTCAACAGCTTTGATGCATGGGCTTAGTAGCTCCACAGCGTGTGGGATCTTCCCGGACCAGGGATCGAATCCGTGTCTCCTGCATTGGCAGGCGGATTGGTCACCACTGGACTACCAGGGAAGTTTCAGGGCCACATTCTAATCCCAGCTCTCCTTTAAGAGCTTTACGTCGTTGAGCAAATTACTCAGCTCTGAGGGTCACAGTGGTTAAGGAACCATTTCCATTACGGTTACTTAATGGTTTTATCAACATATTCATTTCAGTGCCTGGGCTTTCTCATCTGGGACATGATAGTGATGATGATGATAGCACCTCCCCTCTATGGGTGTCATAAGATTAAATTGGGTAACACACAGAAGGTGCTTAGTTAGAAGAGAGCCTGACATATATCAGGTGCTCAATAATTAACTGTTTTTGATATGGCTTCCATCCCTCAGTTTAATCCTGTCACGCCCCAGTTTGTTTTTAAAGAACTGCAGCTCAATCAACCCAGTGACCCATCAAAACACCAGTCTCATTGGAATTGCTTGTGCAGGGCCCTACATTTGGTTTAAGCAGCCCCACTACTTTATTTTGCATTGGGGGTCCCACAAATTACATAGCTTGTCCTGCCTGGAAACTTGGTTCTGCTGGCTTCTTGGTTTCACGCATAAGCAAAGCTAGGCAGGGCGGCCCCCGGCCAAGCCTGCTTCTCCCTGTGGTGCATGCAGCAGGATTGGCACGTCTGGGGCTTGGCTGTCCAGGGCACATGCGCTCGTCTCTCTTCATTCACCCCCATCTCCCTGTCCCTTAGTTTCACCCTGCTCTCCAACTCTCCTGCCTCTGCTTGGCAGCCAAGCTCAGGACCACTGGCCCCTCCAGCAGCATCTCTCCTTCCTTTCCCTGCAGTGATGGTAGAAGCATCCTGCATTTGTGAGTTTGTAGTGATGAACATGGATACAGTCTTTCAGTCCAGTTCAGTTCAGTCGTTCAGTCGTGTCCAACTTTTTGCAACCCCATGAATAGCAGCACACCAGGCCTCCCTGTCCATCACCAACTACCGGAGACCACTTAAACCCATGTCCATTGAGTCGGTGATGCCATCTAACCATTCATCCTCTGTTGTCCCCTTCTCCTCCTGCCCCCAGTCCCTCCCAGCATCAGGGTCTTCTCCAATGAGTCAGCTCTTCGCACAAGGTGGCCAAAGTATTGTAGTTTCAACTTCAACATCAGTCCTTCCAATGAGCACTCAGTACTGATCTCCTTTAGGATGGACTGGTTGAATCTTCTTGCAGTCCAAGGCACTCTCAAGAATCTTCTCCAACACCACAGTTCAAAAGCATCAATTCTTCGGCGCTCAGCTTTCTTCACAGTCCAGCTCTCACATCCATACATGACCACTGGAAAAACTATAGCCTTGACTAGACCAACCTTTGTTGGCAAAGTAATGTCTCTGCTTTTTAATACACTATCTAGGTGGGTCATAACTTTCCTTCCAAGGCATGGCATGAAGTTGCTCAGTCGTGTCCAGACTCTTTTCGACCCTGTGGACTCTAGCCTACCAGGCTCTTCCATCCATGGGATTTTCCCAAGCAAGAGTACTGGAGTGGGTTGCCATTTCCTCCTCCAGGGGATCTTCCCGACTCAGGGATCAAACCCAGGTCTCCCACATTGCAGATAGATGATTTACCATATGAACCACTAGGGAAGTCCTCCTTCCAAGGAGTAAACATCAAATTTCATGGCTGCAATCACCATCTGCAGTGATTTTGGAGCCCCAAAAATAGTCTGACACTGTTTCCACTGTTTACCCATCTATTTCCCATGAAGTGATGGGACCACATGCCATGATCTTAGTTTTCTGTTGACTTTAAGCCAACATTTTCTCTTTCCTCTTTCACTTTCATCAAGAGAGTTTTTAGTTCCTCTTCACTTTCTCCTATAAGGGTGGTGTCGTCTGCATATTTGAGGTTATTGAAATCTTGATTCCAGCTTGTGCTTCTTCCAGCCCAGCGTTTCTCATGATGTACTCTGCATATAAGTTAAATAAGCAAGGTGACAATATACAGCCTTAATGTACTCCTTTTCCTATTTGGAACCAGTCTGTTGTTCCATGTCCAGTTCTAACTGTTGCTTCCTGACCTGCATACAGGTTTCTCAAGAGATAGGTCAGATGGTCTGGTATTCCCATCTCTTGAAGAATATTCCACAGTTTGCTGTGATCCACACAAAGGCTTTGGCAGAGTCAATAAAGCAGAAATAGATGTTTTTCTGGAATCTCTTGCTTTTTTGATGATCCAGTGGATGTTGGCAATTTGATCTCTGGTTCCTCTGCCTTTTCTAAAACCAGCTTGAACATCTGGAATTTCATGGTTCATTTATTGTTGAAGCCTGGCTCAGAGAATTTTGAGCATTACTTTACTAGCATGTGAGATGAGTGCAATTATGCGGTAGTTTGAGCATTCTTTGGCATTGCCTTTCTTTGGGATTGGAATGAAAACTGACCTTTTCCAGTCCTGTGGCCACTGCTGAGGCCAAATTTGCTGGCATGTTGAGCGAAGCACTTTCACAGCATCATCTTTTAGGATTTGAAATAGCTCAACTGGAATTTCATCACCTCTGCTAGCCTTGTTCGTAGTGATACTTTCAAAGGCCCACTTGACTTCACATTCCAGGATGTCTGGCTCTAGGTGAGTGATCACACCATCGTGATTATCTGGGTCATGAAGATCTTTTTTATACAGTTCTGTGTATTCTTGCCACCTCTTCTTAATATCTTCTGCTTCTGTTAGGTCCATACCATTTCCGTCCTTTATTGAGCCCATCTTTGCATGAAATGTTCCCTTGGTACCTCTAATTTTTTTGAAGAGAGCTCTAATCTTTCCCATTTTATTGTTTTCCTCTATTTTTTTGCAGTTGATTGCTGAGGAAATCTTTCTTATCTCTTGTTGCTATTCTTTGGAACTCTGCATTCTAATGGGAATACCTTTCCTTTTCTCCTTTGCTTTTCACTTCCCTTCTTTGCACAGCTATTTGTAAGGCCTCCTCAGACAGCCATTTTGCTTTTTTGCATTTCTTTTCCATGGGGATGGTCTTAATCCCTGTCTCCTGTACCTGTAAATATCATCGTTAGCAGGGTTGAAATCACAGTGGCCTGTCTAAACCCAAAGAAATTGCAACTTAAGAATTCTGGTTTCCTAGCCCAGAGATGGGAGTCAGCAGTCAGCAAAGGGTTCCTGATGGTGACGATGCTTGAGTGAAGGATTGGTGTGCCTTGGGCTTTGTTTCTGTTAGGTAGTTAGAATAGGAAACAGGAGTCCAAAATGGCAGTGGCTAGAAGAAAAGGAAGGGAAAAGCCCTCGAAAATAGGAAGGTCAAAAGAAGGCCAGAGGACCTGAGTGAGAACTTCAGGTAGAACAGCACTCCTGTCTAAGCCCAATTTGTATAGGACAGGCCCAGGGGGCAGAAAAAAATATATAAAAGAGGAGCCAAAGCGCTCGCTCGCTCTCTCTCTCCCTGTGCTTCGAAGATGGACTCTCCCTCTCTCCCCTATGCGCTGCGGTGTTCTCTTTGTGTCTTTGGATCAACATTCCCTCACGCTTCGAGAAGAGATTCTCCTATTATTATCTTCTAAATAAAATAGAGCTGTAATACTGATTTATCTAAGAGCTGTATCACGGTCTGTTCAAGATCCAAGAGCTGTGACCCGCAGAGGGTGTCAATGTCCATCACTCCAAATCTTGGTTGTGACAAGACCCGAGGAACATACCCTCACGTGACATCTACACTCGCGTGACACTTCCAATCAAGGAAATCAGGAATGATCCATAATCATTATTAAACTGGAGAGTTTGAGCACCTGTCATTTCCCCAGGGTCAGTCATTGTCTTACTCCTCTGGTTTCTAAGGCGGTAAGAAAACTGAGTTTATTTTCAACAAACACAGCAGGCAGCAGGAATTTTTTGGTCCTGCTTGCCACATAAAATCCGCAGGGGAAGCAAGTGGATTGAAGATGAAACAGGGCAACATGTGCTTTAAGATGCAGAAAGAGAGCTAAAGGGGTCTATGCTTGGAGGAGGCTCACATCTACCAAATATTTCCCCTGGAAGAGAGACCCCAGCTAGACAGTGGGTGAAAGCAGCCTGTGTGTCTGAGGCAGAGCGGTGGGAAGGAAGGAAGTGCTTGACTGCCAGGTTTCGAGGGGCATCTCCTCTCTGCCTTAGGCCTGGCCCCTGGGGGATCCCTGAGGCTGGGGGTCAGGCTCAGTAAAAGGGGAGAATAAGGCCTCCTGGGTATTCCATTCTTGCTGCTTCAGTGAAAGGCCCCAGGGCTCTGTAGTCAGGCGGGAGCCCAGGACCCCTCAGAATGGGAGATGGGGCGCTGGGATAATCCTTCTCCCATTTCACACTGAGTGAGCTGGCTTTCAGCTGGAAGATCTGCTCCCTGAGGCAAATTCTCCCATCATGCAGGGGCAATGCCTCCCCTATATTCCCCTGGTAACCAGAAACTCCCAACACAGGCTGGGGGTCAACCCTGAGGGCGTCTCTGAAGGACAGAGCAGCTGGGAGGGCAGAGTGTTTGGGACTCTTGGGGCTACTCTAACTAAAGCCTGCAGTCTGCCCTGTGACTCAGCCTGCAGACCTAAAACAGGTCTTAGTAATTTAGTGACAATCTGCAAAGCTGTCACCTCCTTCTCTGTTGCTTCTCCGGAGCCCAGACACTTCCCCAGCATAGGCCCTAGAGGCAGGAAGGCCTGACGCTGCTGCAGTGTTTACTCAGCTCCAAGGCATGCCACCACGGACAGCCGGAGGGGCAGCTGTTCTAATCACACCACACCCAGGGATGTGAAACCAGGGCTTGGTCCAGGAGGAGGCTGGGGCAGCAGCCACATCCCCCAGGGTCGATTCTGGGGCAGGGGCTTTAGGTTCGAAGTTCCATCCGGGGCTTGGGAATGCCATGGGACCTTGCCCTGCAGGGTGGATGGTCCCAAGGGGAGAGCCCCCAGTTCGCAACAGGCATCGAAGTCTCAAAAAGTAGAGACTGGGTTTGGCCACAGGGACACAAGCTTGAGTTCTCACCTTGCCACTTGCTCCCTGGCTGAGTGTGGGTATGTCACTTCCCCTCTCTTGTCCTGGTTCCTCCTTTCTGTTCGTGGGGACTGGAGCAACCTCCTAAGGGAGCTTCTAGTTCTGAGTTTTTGATTATTTGAGTTTACAGTGTCCTGAGCTGGCTTTGCAGAGAGTATGTGGGGAATGAAGAGACTGTGGAGGGCTGATTGATTTCCCCAGAGTGTCTATGGCCCTCGGGGACGCTCCTGCTGCTGTAGATAGCCCAGGTCCCACATGGCAGCTGTCAGTGTAGGTTTAGCTGAAATTGTGTAGCAGGAAGCAAGATGAGCTCATTAGGTGCACCTGTGTAAATCGGTGCCTTTCACAGCTGAGTGTCCTGGGAAGGGGTGGACGGAGAATTCAGCTCCTCAGGGCGGGAGGCCCGGAGTCTGACGGCCAGGCTGACCTAAAATGAGGCCGATCGGACATATTTAATGGCACGGAAAACTGTTCAGTGATAAGGTGAAAAAAAGCAGGGTAGAAAAAGCAGCATATGTAGGACAGTTTTCTTATTATGGGAAGAAATATTTCCCTCTAAAAGTAGAGACACACGCACAGATGGGAAGGCCCTAAAATGCAAGGAGTGATTATCTCAGGATGTTGGGATTTCCTACAGCTTTTATTTTCTTCCTTCGTGCTTTTCTTTATTTTCCAAGCTCTTTTGTAACCATTAAAAAAAAAAATTTTTTTTCATAGAAAGCTAGGGGTATTAGACTTGTCAAAATAAATTGGCCTCACGTCCACAGTCTTTTGGGCTTCCCAGGTGGCACTAGTGGTAAAGAACTAGCCTGCCAGTGCAGAAGACATAAGAGACGCAGGTTTGATTCCTGGATGAGGAAGATCCCCTGGAGGAGGGTATGTCAACCCACTGCTATATTCTTGTCTGGGGAATCCCATGGACAGAGGAGCCTGGCTAGGCTACAGAACCATAGGGTCACAAGGAGTCAGATATGACTGAAGTGACTTAGTACATACACACACAGAGACTTTTCCCAGAAAAGGTCTTGCCCACAGCCTGACTGAGGGCTAGTTCCCAGGTGGCCATATCTTAATTTAGACAAACCTGTGGTAGCTTCAGAATTTCAGCACAGGAGTGACTTAGTGGGACACTGTGATATTGGGAAGGAGAAGTTGAAGTTACATTTAAAATAAAATTGAGAGGGGCTTCCCTGGCATTCCAGTGGTTAAGATTGTGTCCTACTGCAGGGACATGGGTTCAATCCCTGGTCAGGGAACTGAGATTCCACATGCAGAGCTGCATGGCCTTAATTAATTAATTAAAAAGTAAACAAAATAAAATTAAGAAGAAACTTCTTGGCAGTCCAGTGACTAGGACTCCACTCTTCCATGACCGGAGGCATGGGTTTGATCCCTGGTTGGGGAACCAAGATCCCCATATGCCAGGAAGTGTGGCCGAAATAAAACAAAAAAGGAAAAAAGTACAGTAAAATTGAGAAAGCATCGTTTGTCCATACAAAAGATTCCTATGCCATCTCCCTCCTCTGGCACAGCTGACTGGACTACCTGTGATCAGCTGACCTGAGTGCAGCCAATCCATGGGCCAGCTAGTGTCCTAGGCAACAAAGTCGAGCTGGGCCCTCAAATTCCTCCCTGTGGGATTTGAACTGAGAAATCAGAAGAGTGAAGCAGTTAGCAGTGGGAATAGCAAATGAAACAAGATGTAAGGACACAGCAAACGGTAGCTCGAGGTGAAGGTGGTGGAAGTTATGAAAAGTAGAAATGATTCTCAAAATACACAAGCAAAAAACATGAAAGAGCAGAGCTGTGAAATTTTTTAAAAGGTTCCAGAGATTAGAAGAAAGGATAAACCAAATGGTAGCAAGAGGACAGAGCGAAAGTTCCAGAGAACAAGGTTGCCATGTTTCTTAGTTTGGGTTCCCTCAGAAGCAGACTCCGAGACAAGAATCTGAATGCAAATTTGCACTCAAAGTATTTAGGCAGTAGTCCTAGGAAACTCCAGGAAAGGTGTGGGAAAGAGATTTAGGCAAGTAAAGGTTGACAGTAAAAGGTGCATGAATGTGGGTGATGGAGCGTTATCCAGGGGAGGGAGTTGGAAGATGTACAACTCAGACATATCCCCAGCCAGGAGGAAAGGGGGTTGGGGTGTCTCCTCAGCAACTCCTGGGAGTCACTGGTTGCGAACTGAGCCCAGAGAGTTTGATTTGCTAGCACTCTGACCTGCTGCTTGTGAAAAGAGCTGCTGTTCATGGCTCCAGAACTAATTCTCTAGGCACACACTGGCACTCTGCAAGGTCTGGGGGCTCTGGGCAGGACCCAGGGGTGTCTACTTCACCAAGAGAGTAGTGACAGACAGGCAGATAAAAGCTGCAGCCTGTATGAGAGAGAAGATAAGGGAATAGTCAGTCCCTTGAGCTCTGAGTTTTTTTATAACAGCCAGGTTCTTGAGCTTCATTCAATAAGCCCCTGAGACTTGAGCTGCCTGGAGTAAGCCTGACTAAGACACTGAGAGGGAATACAGAAGGAGGCATGTCCCTTCTCCAGGATTCCATGCCCTCCTTGGGCATGGAGGAAAGGATTGTCCTACATTACTTACAAGGAAAGGACTGTCCTATATTGTTATATATTTAGATGATAAACATAGAAACATAGAAAATTATAGAAAACATAGAAAATTAAGTTGCCTTGGATTGATTCTTAGTGCTTAGTAGACATGACAAGATCTCATAGTATAGCTTGGGGTAGACACAGACATGGCAAGTGTTAAAATGGAGCCGTGTTCTCAATGGTGGGGAACAGCCAGGGAGAAAAAAATGAATTCTGCTTATGGGAATTAAACAAGGCTCACAGAGAAAGTGCCTTTTGGACTGGATCTTGAAGAATGAGTAGAGATTCACCAGGGGGATAGAAGAAGGGAGACAAGTTTAGCACAAAATTCCCTGGTGGCTCAAACAGTAAAAGAATCCACCTCCAATGCAGCAGACGAGGGTTTGATCCCTGGGTCGGAAAGATTCTCTGAAGAAGGGAGTGGCTGCCCACTCCAGTATTCTTGCCTGGAGAACCCCATAAACAGAGGAGCTTGGTGGGCT
Source organism: Antilocapra americana (assembly GCA_007570785.1). Classification (NCBI taxonomy): domain Eukaryota; kingdom Metazoa; phylum Chordata; class Mammalia; order Artiodactyla; family Antilocapridae; genus Antilocapra; species Antilocapra americana. Next base: position 25,336,713 of record ML662436.1, read on the forward strand.
ACAGTCCATGGGTCACAAAGAGTCAGACATGACTGAACCACTAAACACGCATGCATGCATGATCAAGCAGAAGCCCTGACCTAGGGAAGAGCCCAGGTGGTTTGGAGAATGAAAACAATAAAAGCTAAATGGGAGGAAAAAATAGAAAGGCCCCTAGACCAATTGTGAGGGGCTTTACATGTCAGGCTGGGTTTTGATTTTATTCAGTGCCCACTGGGGACTCACAGAAAGTTGTCTGAGGGAAATATTATAATACAGAAGCTCTGGGACAGTAATAATCGTCAGACTGCTTTCCCATCCGAGAGCCAGATAAATCCGGGCAGTGGGTAAACATGAGAACCAAGAATATCTTCTACTATATATTAATGTTAAAAGATAAACTGAGGCATATTAAAGATATTTAATTTGCACAAAAATCAATATGAATTGGGTAGTATCCTATCTCATAGATAGAAAGGAGCTCTGAGGAGCTATACAAAAATGAAAGACTTTTAGAGGTGGAAAGGAATGGGAACAACACAATTACACTTAGCAAATAAGAAAATAGGAGGTATGGCTGACCACTTGGCAGAATTCGGGAGGGTAAACCTGAATGCCGGAGATGGGGGTACTGAAGAGGATCCAGTGCAATCCCAGAGCAGAAGATCCTGCTTGGGGATGAAGGTCATTGGGTATGCAAGAAGGGAGGGTGTGGCTGTGTGTTAAAATGGAAGACACCTTTGAAAGAGTAAGGAGCAGTTAGAACTTCCAGGTTTACCTTTTGGCAACAACATCCAGTGTGGATATGAGATATAAATTCTAGAAAAAATTAATCAGAGAGGCCCAGGCAACCACCCCTAATTCCACTTCCAGTGTAGACATAAGATATAAATTCTAGAAGAAATTAATCAGAGACACCGAAGAAACCACCTTCAACCTTTCCTCCAGTGGAGACATGAGATGTAAATTCTAGAAAATAAATTACTCTGTGAGGCCTTGGACTCAAGGACACGCAGAGAGGAGGGTGAGTGGGGCCAAGATACTAAAAACAGGGACAAAGTGAAAATCTGAATGGTGGTATCCTCAGCCCTCTTTCCTGCTCATCTTCAGAACAGGTCTACAGATACTGACATTAGGAATTCTCTGGGAAATAATCAGGTATCCCCTTAAACCACCCATGAGTTGAAACCACCAGTAAACATGCACCCTCGCCTCATTTCAGAGATTCTAATCAGTTTTGAGTTTTCAGCTTTGAGATTTTCAGTCTTAAGTAAAACAAGTAGTCAAGTATCATCAGAACATTCAGAGGAAGAAGTAAAAAAGGAGCTCTAGGAAATGAAAAATATGAAAGCCAAAATATAAAACTAATCTTTAAAATTGTAAGAGAAGGTGAAATATGTTTATCAGAAAGAAGGAAAAAGGCAAGATGATAAGTAGAATAAAAAAGTTTTAAAAATTAGAAAACTCACCCAGAAGGATCATCTTCCAAAGAATAAGAATTCCAGATCAAGAGGAAATAGTTAATACAGTACAGTAACAATTACTAAAGAAATAATGCAAGAAGTTTCCCAAATGGAAGTGCCTTCCCTAAGCTAATATGCTTCCTGATTAAAAAGACCCTTGGAATGTCCAACACAGTGAATAAAAATACATCTTTGTGAAATGGCAAAACACTGAAAAAACACTAAAAGCTTCTTGAGAGATGAAAGGGGGAAAGTTCATACCCCAAAAATAAGGACTAAAGATAGCATTGGACAGCAACACTGAAACTGAAACAGTAGAGCATGTCTTCAGAATTGTGAGGAAAAAAACTAATTTGCGACCTAGATTTCTGTACCTAGCCAAACCATTATGTGTGCACATGTGTAAATAAAGACAGTTTCAAACATCCAAAGCCTCAAAAAATTTATCTCAATGTATCTTGTATCAGGAAATTACTGGAAGATATTTCTTAGTTGAAATGAGGAAGTAAACAAAAAAAGAGGAAAATCAGGAAATGGGATTCACAGGAGAGAGTTGAAAGGAACGGGGTGGAAGGGTGGTGCGGAAAGACCCCAGATTTACAGTTGGGCAGTTGGAAAATAGAGAATATTTGAAGGGACTGAATGTTTGTCCCCCCAAAATTCATCTGTTGGAATCCTAAGCCCCACTCTAATGGCATTTGGAGGTAGAGCCTCTGCAAAGTGATTAAGTCATGAGAGTGAAGCCCCATGAATGGAGTTAGTGCCCTTTTAAGGAAACATGAAAACTCTCTCTGTTTTCTGCTGTATGTAGGTACAAGAAGACAGCCATCTGCAAACTAGGAAGAAAGATCTCACCAGACCTACATCTGCTGGCACCCTGATCATGGACTTCCCAGGGGCCAGAGCTATGATAAATGTTCATTGTTTAAGCCACCACTTATTGTGTGTGTGCTCAGCCCTTCAATCATGTCCTACTCTTTACCACCCCATGGACTGTAGCCTGCCAGGCTCCTCTGTCCATGGAATTTTTCAGGCAAGAATACTGGAGTGGGTTGCCATTTCCTACTCCAGGGGATCTTCCCAACCCAGGGATCAAACCCAAGTATCTGTCATCACCTGCATTGGCAGGCAGATTTTTTTTACCATTGTGCTACCTGGGAAGCACTATTAGCCACCAAGTTTATGGTAATATATTATAGCAGCCCAGCCTAAGACTGGTGGGAAATGACAATAAATTATCTGATCACTATAACCAAGTAGAAGATTGTATGGAAAGAATATTGTACAGAACTAAGATATAATGTGGGAAACTTAGTCATAGGTTTGAAGAAAATTGATCAGATGATGTAATTAACTACAGAAAAATTAAGTTACACAAAAGCGAATATATAATCTGAAACACTGGATATCTCTGCAGTGGGTAAGATTGACATAAAAATAATAAGATGAGTGAATGAATACTCTGGAGATGGAGAAAATAGAGAATGCAGTGCAGAGGATGAAATTGTTAAAGAAATAATATGACAAAATTTGCCCAAACAGAAAGACATGTTTCTTGATTGTAGGGAAACCTTGAGTATTGAAAACACCAAATATTGGTTTGACCAAAGATTATGTTAAAGCTATATTTGGGAAATGGATGAAGGGATGAATTTTTAAAACCTCATGTACCAAAATAGGAAGCCAAGAAGAAGAGTTTTAAAACGTTTGAATTAAGAAATGGTGGTCTATGGAAGCTTATTGTGGCTTAGCTGCTCAGCTGTATCCAACTCTTTTGAGACATCATGGACTACAGCCCACCATGCTCCTCTGTCCATGGGATTTCCCAGGCAAGAATACTGGAGTGGGTTTCTATTTCCTTCCCCAGAGGATTTTCCCAACCCAGGCATCAAACTTGTGTCTCCTGCATTGGCAGGCAGATTCTTTATCATTGAGCTACCTGAGAAGCCCATGGAAGTTTTAGCTGAAAAAAACCTAGAATGGTTGACTTTCCGGAGGAAAGTAGGGATGGAGATGAACAAGGCATTACTGTGTTTTAGTATTTTTTAGTTTTCAATGACTTTTTAAACTTTGATGTGATACTTTGATTAAAAATACATTTTAAAGCAGCAGTCCCCAACCTTTTTGTCACCAGGAATGAGTTTCATGGAAGACAATTTTTCCACGGACTGGGACAGGGAGCAGGAGAGAGTTTGGGATGATTCGAGTGTGTTACATTTATTGTGCACTTTATATCTATTATTATTACATCAGCTCCACCTCAGATCTACAGGCATTAGATCCTAGAGGTTGGGAGCCCCTGTTTTAAAGTATAACAATAATATGATTATTTTTTGCTGTGCTGCAGTATAATAGCCCAGGGCTTCAGGAGAGGTTTTGTGTGTTGCCATGGGAAATTCAAGGGAAAGGGAGTGTGCTCTCAAGACTGGTGGGGCAGAAAGAGGACAGCTGATGTATAGCAGATGGAGAGGCTGAAAGTGTGAGAAGAACTCCAGCACAATAGTAAGAAGGCAATAATTCTCTGGCACTGCTGGTGAGGCTAGTTTTCAGATGGTTGGCAATGACCATGGGAGAGAGGTCAGGAGAGGAATCCATCTTGTAGGTTTAAATCAGTGTCTCTCAAACTGTAACATGCAAATAATGTTACATGGGGATCTTATTAATTATTAAATTCAGATTTCGTTCAATAGGATTCTGCATTTTGAACAAGCTTCCAGGTGGTGTCAAAGCTGCCAAAGTCACCTTGAGTAGCAAGACTGCAGGCTGAAGGGTCTGAGCGGGGAGGAAGGATTTGGCCTGGGGTCTGGGAACAGGTTAGAGGGAGCCACGGCTGAGTTCATGGGACAAAGATCCTAGACTTGCAGGGCTAAGACTGGACAAACTGGATATTGGAGTGGGTTGGGGAATGAGTTACACATCAAAGACAAACCTACCTCCCATGGGGTTACCTCTGGCCAGGCCTGAGAAAGTGTTTTGTTCTGGGCAAAGCTGCCCCAGATATGGGCCAAATGAAGAGATGCTGGGAGTAGCTTGGCCAGCTGACCTTATCTGCCCCTTACTACCCACATCAAGGAATGAAACATACTTGATCTCTACTGGAGCTCTGATACAGAGGTGGCATGGGGGCGAGTTCTCATTCTGGGGCTCCATATCCCTCAAATTTACCCCCAACTCCTCAAACCCCAACCCAAGCTTGGTCTCCTATCTGCCCGCCCGCCAATCAGCCCTTCAACAATGGCTCCTTGGGCAAAAAACAGGCTCCCTCCTGCCTCTGCCACAGAAACAGAGAAAGGTGTCTGAAAGGTGGTAACTCTGCTACTCTAAGACTGTTTAAAATAACAGACCAATGAAGGGACTTCTCTGGTGGTCCAGACTTTGCCTCTCCATTGCAGGGGGTGTGGGTTTGATCCCTGGTCAGGGAGCTAAAATTCCACATGCATCACAGCAAAAACCAAAACATAAAATAGAAGCAATATTGAAACAAATGCAATGAAGACTTAAAAAACCAAATGGTCTGCATTAAAATAATAGACCGATGAAAACAATGATGAAGGCTCTTATTTAAAAGTGTTTCCTATGTGCAAGCACATGCTAAAGCACTTTATGTTTATTGACTCATTTGTTTCCTGTTTTACAGATGAGGAGACTGAGGAAAAAGAGAACTAACTTGCTCAAGGATACACAGAAAGTGGAACTGGCACTCTGGTTCCAGCATGTATTCTTCCAAGAGGTTATGTGTGCCTCTTGCAAAGACCTTCCTTGATGGTTCAGACAGTAAAAATCTGCCTGCAATGCGAGAGACCTAGGTTTGATCCCTGGAGAAGGGAACGGCTACCCATTTCAGTATTCTTGCCTGATGAATTCCATGGACAGAGGAGCCTGGCAGCTACAGTTCATGTGTTGCTAAGAGTTGGACACAACTAAGTGACTATCACTTTCTGCAAATGGTAAAATTGCATCATATGTAATTTTCATACCTAGGTGGTCAAAGAGAAGAGAAAGAAAGAGAGAACAACAATTTAAATGTGTAGACAATTGCCTGCCTTTCTTCTCAGTTAGCCTTGCCCCAGACAGAACGAAAACTATGAGACATTAATCTGGAGCTCTGTTGGTCCGTCTCAATTCCTTCTGCTTCTTAGACTAATGGCGAAAACACTTCGGTGCCCTGAATTTCATTCTAGTTGAAAGACATTTTTTTTTTCATGCAGCACAAATCTTCAAGCCAACTGTTTCATCCTGTGTTCCACTGGAGAAATAGCTATCTATTCTCACCCTGGAAGAAAAATTGGTGCGTGGGACTCAATGAAAGATGCTTAGGATGCTACTCCACTATAGAATTATTTCTGCTGTTATTCTTTGTAACTGTAGAGTATTTCAGGTCTGTATTAAACTACATGGGCTAACCTGGGCATCTAATAATCATGTGAAGCATCATCCTGTGTTCCCTTACCTCTCTGCTTTTCTCTGGCTGATCTCTCTTCCTGGCTTGCTCTGATTGCTTCTTTGACTGGTAAATGTCTACTTGTCTTTCAAAATCCAGCTCAGGTAGGCACCACCCTTCTTGGAAGCCTTTCTTTATCCACTCTGGTTGAATTAAACATCCTGCTCTATACCCCATAGAGTGCATTGCTTTGTGTGGTCCCCTAACTTGTCTGGTGTGAGACCTAAGTGCCTGACTAATCATGGAGCACCATGACGCCTCACCCCACCTGTAGCCATTTTCCGCCTCACCCCACCTGTAGTCATTTTCCCTTTAAAAAGCCTTGTACCATGCGGCTCGGGGCCGCTGCCCTCACTCCGCTATGTTGGTGTGTGTGTTGCGGTCCAGACCCAGGTCTGCAATAAACTTCCTCATGCGCTTGCATCGGCGTTAGGCCTTCTGGTGATTTGTGGAGATTAGGATCTGGGCATAACATTTGGGGGCTCGTCCGGGATCTCCATGGCACCAGGATGCCTTGACCGGAGGAAGTTTTCAGCAGGTTAGTGTGTGTGTCTGCGTTTGTCCTGTGTGGTTCAGCTCGTCTGACTGCTGTTTACTCTGGTTCTAATTTCTTTACTTTCTGGAGGAGGCTCCTCAGTCGGCAGGAGGCGGTTGAGGGATTATCCCAAGATACCGCTCCGTTCTGGTGGCAGTCAAAAGTGACTATAGGCGGATGCGCTGGGGGGTCACGACTGCCGGGTCCCGGGAGATGTCCCAGGCCCTGCAGGAAAGGACTTCAGTCCGTCGGGTGAGAGCGAGAGCCCTCACATCAGGTTACTTCTGGAGGAGGCGGTTGCAAGATACCGCTCCTCACCAGTTTCTGTTTTCACTTTTTGTCTGAAAGCCCCACCTGGGGTAGTAATCTGTGTTCTTGGTTCGTTCTTGTTTGTGTGCCTGTGTCTTTATTTGACTTTGACAGACACTATGGGACAGTTAATTTCCACTCTCCTGGACTTAATAACAGGACATTCTAAAGAGGTAAAGGAACGAGCCCATGCCGCTGCGTCACCCACGGCTCCCCCTTACCCCATTTTGCAGGGAGGAACAGAAGAAGAGGTCATCTTCCCTTCGGTTCCACCTCCATAACAGCCGGCGCCCCAGCCAGGGCCCCAGCCGGCCTCGCTGGAGCAGGCCTCTGGCCCAGCCCAGAACACTAGGGGAGCTCTCCAGAGAGGACCTGCGCCTGAGGTAGATTCTATGATCCTTCCCCTGAGCACGGCTGGCCCTCTAGAACCAAACGGGGACCAACTACATCACTATTGGCCCTTTGCTACAAGTGACCTGTATAATTGGAAGTTCCAGAATGCCCCTTTCTCCGACAATCCCAAACAACTAATTAACCTCCTTGAAACTGTCCTATTTACTCATCAGCCCACCTGGGATGATTGTCAGCAATTGTTACAGGTGCTGTTTATCACAGAAGAGAGAGAGAGGATTCTCCAAGAAGCCCGGAAGTTTATTCCAGGCCCTACAGGTGTCCCGACTACCATCCAGGCGGCTATTGATGCCGCCTTCCCCCTCACTCATCCTGAGTGGAACTACAATACCGCTGAAGGTAAGGAGAGGCTCCGGGTCTACCGCCAGGCTCTATTGGCAGGTCTCCGAGCAGCTGTGAGGCGTCCTACTAATTTGGCTAAGGTTTGTGATTTGAGACAGGGCCAAGAAGAGAGTCCAGCTGCCTTTCTAGAGCGGGTGATGGATGCATTTCGCCAATTCACCCACATAGATCCTGAAAAACCCGAGCACCTCGGGACAGTGGTGCTGGCTTTCATTAATCAGGCAGCACCTGACATCAAAAAGAAACTGCAAAAAGTTGAAAGACTAGGAGAAAAGAAGCTTAGAGATCTCGTAGAAACAGCGGAGAAGGTTTACAACAATAGAGACACGGCAGAGGACAGGCAAATCAAAGCTGAAAAGAGGCAGAACAGAGACCTGGCGCGGATGCTATTGGCAGCCACTACCGCTGAGCCGGGAGAGCGTCAGCGACAGCTAAAGCAGCTTGCCTCCGGAAGAGACAGACGCGACCCCAAAGGTAGGCCACCCCTGAACAAAAACCAATGTGCGTACTGCAAGGAAGGAGTCTTACTCCAAAACCTGGGCCCCTGGAGGAGACCGGTTGCCTATTTCTCTAAAAAGCTGGATTCGGTGGCTGCCAGGTGGCCGGCTTGCTTGCGAATAATTGCCACCACGGCATCATTAGTAAAAGACACAGATAAATTGACTTTGGGACAGACTTTATATGTGACTACCTGGCTCAGCAATGCGAGACTCACCCATTATCAGAGTCTATTGTTAAATCCAACTAGAATCATTTATAGGGCCCCGGCCACCTTAAATCCAGCTACTTTACTGCCTGAACCCGAACTGGATACTCCCCTTCATGACTGCGCTGAGATCTTAATACAGACACAAGGAATACTCGCTGATCTGCAGGACCAGCCTCTGCCGGATGCAGACTGTACCTGGTATACAGATGGGAGCAGTTTCATCAGAAATGGACTGAGGTATGCGGGCGCGGAGGTTGTAACAGAAACTGAGGTTATCTGGGCCGAGCCCCTACCCCCAGGGACATCAGCTCAACGTGCTGAGCTAACCGCATTAGCCAAGGCATTAACCCTGGGCAAAGATAAAAAGCTGAATGTTTACATCGACAGCCAATATGCGTTTGCCACAGTGCCTATCCATGGGGCAATTTATAAAGAAAGAGGCTTGCTGACGGTGGAAGGGAGGGCAATCAAAAATAAGGAAGAAGTCCTGGCCCTATTGGCAGCTCTATGGTTACCAAAAGAACTGGCTATTATACACTGCCCTGGACATCAAAAGACTAATAATCCAGTCGTGAAGGGCAACCACTTCGCTGACCAGATAGCCAGGGAGATTGCCCTCCAGTCAGAGGTCATAACGACCATCACACTCGCGCTCCCAGATCCAGGAAATCCCAGCCTGCCTAAAGACCCCAAGTACACTCCGGAAGACTTGGACTGGATAGCTGGGATGCCCATGTCTCACTGTGTACAGGGGTGGTGGCAGACTGCTGACTGTAAAGTCATCCTGCCTGAGAAACTGGGAAACCAATTTTTGTCAAAAATACATCGGGCCAACCATATGGGCACCAGGAAGATGCAGGACCTCCTGAGACAGGCTGAGATCAAAATCAAAGATGCTCCTTCTAAGGTTGAACAAATTGTGGCTAATTGCAAAGCCTGTCGATTGACAAATGCAACGTGGAGCCCATCCAACCCCGGATCCAGAAAGCATGGAGACAGACCAGGAGCTTACTGGGAAGTGGATTTCACTGAGGTAAAACCCGGGCGATATGGATATAAATACCTGTTAGTCTTTGTAGACACCTTTTCAGGATGGGTGAAAGCCTTTCCCACCAAGCAAGAAATGGCCCAGATGGTTGCTAAGAAGCTGCTGGAAGATATCCTGCCAAGGTATGGCTTCCCCACGTTGCTAGGGTCAGACAACAGACCAGCATTCATATCTAAGGTAACTCAAGGGTTAGCTACTGCACTTGGGGCAGATTGGAAATTACATTGTGCATACAGGCCCCAGAGTTCAGGACAGGTAGAAAGAATGAATAGAACCCTAAAGGAGACCTTGACTAAAGTGACCAGGGAGACTGGCGGGGACTGGGTGGCTCTCCTTCCCTACGCATTGTTCAGGGTCTGAAATACCCCCTATAAGCTTGGCTTAACTCCTTTTGAAATTGTATTCGGAAGGCCCCCCCACATTGTGCCCAGCCTTCAGTCTAAGTTGATAAATGATCTAGATGCTGATGATACTGACCTAATTCATTCTCTTCAGTCTTTGCAACAAGTCCATAAGGACATCTGGACCAGGTTGAAAGCCTTGTATGAGACAAACCTCTCCCCGAAACCCCACCAATACCAACCAGAAGACTGGGTGTTCATCAAAAGACACTGGCGGGAGAATCTTGAGCCCCGCTGGAAAGGACCATATATCGTCATCCTCGTGACACCCACCGCACTCAAGGTAGACGGCATTTCTACCTGGATCCATCACTCCCACGCGCGCCCAGCTGACCGCTCTGTACTTCAAGAGGAATTTCTCTCACCAAGATGGACTGTCTCAAGGAACCCAGACAACCCGTTGAAAGTGTGCCTACAAAAGACTTACTGCTGTTGTTTTTAACTATTGCGGGGTCCTGCCCTCATGATTGTATGGAAAGCCTTGGGCGTTGGTGGGAAGGGAAGGGAGGCTTTGCGTTCACATACGAGACTTTTCGTCCACTCCTCCTGCTATGACTCCATAGCCTCCAGGAATGTACCTATGAAGGGAAACAATATTGGACGATGATGAGGAAACTGATGACCCCAACAACGCTCAAGATTGAGCCCCACTATTTACTAGAAAAAGGGGGGATGTGAGACCTAAGTGCCTGACTAATCACGGAGCACCACGACACCTCACCCCACCTGTAGCCATTTTCCATTTCACCCCACCTGTAGTCATTTTCCCTTTAAAAAGCCTTGTACCATGCGGCTTGGAGCTGCTGCCCTCACTCCGCTACGGCGGTGTGTGTGTTGCGGTCCAGACCCGGGTCTGCAATAAACTTCCTCATGCGCTTGCATCGGTGTTAGGCCTCCTGGTGATTTGTGGAGATTAGGATCTGGGCATAACATCTGGTTCCTTCCCTGTTAGGGTTGATTCCTTAAGGGTAGGATGGTAAGTTTATCTCCATAATCCCTGATGACTAGCCTGTGTCTGGTTCCTACTAGACTTTGAACAAGCATTTATTGAATGGATATGAGTGTTTGAGCATATGCTATTCTCTACCTGGGATGATGTTCCCTTCTCTAATATATACATTCTCTCTCTCTCTGCAATCTGAATTGTATTCATCTTTAGTCTTCAGTTAAAGCCTCTGCTCCAGATCCTGTAGGTACGTACACCGACACACCCATACTTCTGCTTCTCCAAGACTCATCACTCAAATTATTGCTTTCTTAGCATTTGTCTTTCTGGCCTGACAGCCCCACAGGGACAAAGCTTCATCTGCTGCCCCTTCCAGCGCTGATCACAACATTAGGCACCCAATAGGCTTCCAATCACTGTTTGTTTAATAAATGAACAAACAAAGGAGTCAGCAATTATATTTTTGAATCTCCAAAGTCAAAACTTCCATTTGTGGCCAAATACTGGAATTATTACCCAGAGCTAGGACGAGTGAGGGAAAAAGAAGGGCAAGGGCACTGGATGTGAGAAGAAGCTCACTTCTGATGCCAGCTTTGCTCTTGTAGGAACCTGGTGACTCCTCCTTGCATGGTGGGCCTGGGGGCCTTGCCTTCCCTGCCCCTACCCCGCCTGGTTCCTTCCTTGTATAACTCAGGCCTTTCAAGATGCTGACAACAGAAATCTAATATACACACATCAGGCAAACTGCTGGAATTGAATTGCTCTTATAATAAAATCCCAAGAAGGGGAGAGCTGAAATGTTCCTGGCATCAGGAATTCCAATGTTATTGGAACTCTGTTTCTCTTCTTCATTTTCCTCTGTTCCTATGTATTATTCTCTCAGAATATCTTATACATATAAAATCTCCTCTTGGTTCAGTTTCTCCAGAGAACCCTGACTCATGTAGTGCTGATAGAAGTTTCTGGAGAGAATGGATTCGTACTCCCTCCTCCTCGACTACCCTTTCCTGTGTCATTGTGCATTAGGTGTGGGGAGACCAAGGCAGGCAGTTTCCCAGGCCTCGCTGTGCTCCTTGGCACGTCCTTCTGTATCCCTCTGATCAGGGCAGTGGGGGCCCTCAGTCCCAAGAAGGGGTGCAGAGTCTGCAGCTCCCAGATCATCTGCTCCAAGTCAGGCAGGGGAGCTACCCGGCTGGGAAGGAAATTGAAGCTGAGCTGAAATGGAACAGCTGGGCCTCTTTCAAAGGCACAGCCCACTGGGGAGAAGCAGAGCAGTTTAGCCTCCCTTAGCAACCCACCCAGAACCTACCAGAGTGATGCTGCTCTTTAAAGACTACAAGGCTCGAGGAGAAGACAGAGCCTACCAACACACAACACAGCCATCCGTCCCCTCCTTTCTTTGCATCGTCACTTGCCAGGTTATTTCCAGATTATGTTAGAGAGAAATAAAGCCCCTGCCTCAGAGAGTGGATGGGACCATCAGAGCTCTGTGTGGCCAGGACACAGCATCTGCTACCATGACTATCGCTGCGGAGGGAGAGTCGGTCTGCGCAGGGGAGAGACAGACAGACAGGTGGTTCTTTCTGCCTCCAAAATGCTGCAGTTCTCCAACCTCCATGTGCATGAGAATCACCTGGAGGACTCACTGAAACAGCTCACCAGGTCCCACCCCCAGAGTCTGTGATACAATAGGGCAGGGCCTGAGAATCTGCATTCTCGACAAGTTTCTAGGTGCTGCTGCTGGCCTGGGGGCCACACAGTGAGAATCCCTGGCCTCACATAGCCTGACTGCACTTGAGAATCACTGGGGCACTTTATACATACCTGGCTGCCAGCAGGACTCTGAAGTGGTTTGGGGGGTGGCCTAAGCATTAGCAGCTTTTATGCTTCTCACCTTTTCCGCATCAGTGCCCCAGTTCTGATTGCTGTGTTGAGGCAAGGGCCGTGCACTCAGCGTCTCAGTTAGGAGACTGGGGGGTCTGCCAGCTGGGCCTCGTATGTCCCCACTGGGCAGGGATCTGACCCAGCTCCCACATTCAGTTGAGAATTGTCCTCTCCTGGCGACCTCTCAGCCTCGCCTCACTTTCTCCACATTGACATCGCCCAGTGCCCATGTCAGGGTCCTGTGAGGTCCCCAAACAAGTTCTCGGCCCCAAGACCCAGGCCAAGGCTGACTGAGCTGACAGGTCCTGCTCACAGACCTCTGTCTCTGGGTCTGACTCTCTCTGTGTGGGGCTTCCACGGCCAGGAGCCCCACCACCGACCCCTGGGACCCCTAGACTCCAGGCTCTGACCAGACGTGGGCCCAGCTGTCCTGTTGCTGGCCCTCGTGGGTGCTCACTCCCTGGGCTTGCCTGGCGGCCTGCTCCCTCTGGGCTCATGCGTCTGGCCTCCTGCTTCCTCTGAATCCTGTGATGTTCTAGGCATTAATTTGAAACAGCAGCAAGCTGTTGAGAGATAAAGCCTTACATTTAAATTTCAGACAGGGACCCTCCTTACCCTTTGATGTTCAAGGCACAAACAGATCTTCAAAGGGTATGATATTTACCTCAGCACCTCAGCTCCTTAAAAGAAAAAATGTTTCATTGCTGAAATGCGCCCGTTTCTAATTAGAGCCTTTGCCAGGCTGAGGACTCCGGGAAGTGCCTCTCCCCGCTCCTACTTCTACCCTCGCCACCCAGGAAACTGAGACCCTGGTTTACTGCTCCCCAACCCCACTTCGCACATTCAGCCCCCCTACTCCTTGCCCCTAAGCACTCCTTCTTGAGGCCCACTCACTCAGAGGACACAGTTAGGATCCCAGGAAACAGTCAACGTCCAGGGGCCTTCTGGGATAGAGGTGGGTGGGGTGATTTTTTTCTTTTAAATTCTTTCCAACATATTTCCAAGTCTCATCAGGGACGTTGTCTCCACTCCCTAGGGCACCTCCTGGCCTGGGTCATCTCCTCCTCCTCCTTTTTTTTTTAATGTTTTTTATCTGGGTGTGCCAGGTGTTAGTTGTGGCACACAAACTCTCAGCTGCAGCATGTGGGATATAGCTCCCTGACCAAGGATCGAACTTGGGCCCCCTGCATTGCAAGCATAGTGTCTTAGCCACTGGACCATAGGCTGTAGCCCATCAGGCTCCTCTGTCCATGGAATTCCCCAGGTAAGAATACTGAAGTGGATGGCCATTTCCTCCTCCAGGGGATCTTCCTGACCCTGGGATTGAGGCCTCATTTCTTGCATCTTCTGCATTGCAGGTCGATTCTTTACTACTGGTGACAACTGGAAAGCCCCTTTGTTGGGCGGAGGGGCTGTTAATTCTGTATTTACCCTAGATCCATCCTCTGTCCTTCTAGGACCTGGAATCTACTGGATTCCTCTATCCTTTGACTTCCAGTTGGGTTCAGTCAGGGGAAAATGAGTGCTGGGAAATCACCAATAGGAATGGGAAATCACCAGCAGAGAATGGGAAGCTGGAGGAGAGGAAGGCAGAAGGTGCTGCTCCTTCACTCCCTCCCTGCCAGCCTTGATTTGGCAGCACTGCTTCCTCTCCCCACGGCTACAGCACCTGTAAGCTGCCTCAGTCCCTTCCACACTCATTTTCACAAACCCCCTCGCCCCTCCTGGCATCCTGCTCTTGCTGGTCCTCGGATGTTTCATAATCCTCTGTTGGTTCCCTTCACTCCGCCCAAGCCTCTGAAAATAGCATCTCTGTCTTCATTAACCTCTTTTCAACTTCCATTTGAATTAACCATCTTCCCACTTGGAGAGGAGCATCTGAGCAGGACTAACTCCTGGCTCCAGCCAGGAACGATACCTACTAATCCGTGGGGGCCAGTGATGAGGGGTCAGGCGCCCCCACTAAGGTTCTAAGTTCTTTTTCTGGGTTGATAGATATAATCCTCATGATAACCCTTTGAGACAGGTTATATTGTTTCCTCAATTTTCAGATAAAAGAACCAAGAAACAAAGAGAAAAGTAACTTGCCTAAGATCACATAGCACTTGAATTTGAACCTAGGCAGTCCTTGCTCCTGACATCTACTCTATCATGCCACACTTCAGCCCACCGGTTAAAGAATAGGCTCTGGTATGTATTGGAACAGTGGACCACCCCTCTTCCCATGACTCATACAGGTAGGGGTCTGTGGGCTTTCCAAGTGTTCCTTTGGCCTTTGACTCTTGGTTTCATTGATCACTCTGGTTCCCAGACCCTTAAACTTCTAGGCTCCAGGGAAGCTGCAGTTGTATGGTCTCTGGACCTCTGTCCAGTATGAGGGCTCTGCTCTCTTATGGTTAAATAATGCATTTTTTAACTCCCTAGTTCAGCAAAGTGTTGCCCTTTGTTACTGGTTGAATTGTTTCCCCCAAACTTTGTTGAAGCCCAAACCCCAGTACCTCAGAACATGCTCTTATTTGGGGACATAGGGGGGCTACTGATGTAATTACTTAAGATGAGGCCGTACTGAAGTAGGGGAGGGCCCTTAACCCAGGATGGCTGATGTCTGTATAAGAAGAGAGAGATTAGGGCACAGACATGCCCAGGGAGCATGCCACGTGGACACAGAGACACACGCAGGAGTGATGTATCCACTAGCCAAGGGATGCCGAGTTGCCCACAGCCACCAGAAGCTAGATGAAAAGCATGGGATGGACTCCCCCTCACATTCTTTGGAAGGAACCCTGCCTGCCCACACCTTGCTTTTGGTCATCTAACCTCCAGAACTATGAAACACATCTTTGTTGTTTTAAGCCACTCAGTTTGCAGTACTTGCTATGGCAGTCCTAGGAAAAGATTAATCACCATGGTTACCGCCTCTCTTCCCACCCCTCTCTCAGCAGTGCTCCAGCTCCACTGGCTTCCTTGCTGTGGTCAGGGGACTCCAAGCAAAAGCTCCTGCCTTAGGGTTTTGCACTTACTGTGCACTCTTTCTGGAGTGATTGCCCTTAGATGTTCACAGGACGCCTTCCTTCATAATACATTTGTGTGTGTGTGTGTGTGTGCGGGCGCGCACACGTGCACGCTCGTATTCAGTCACGTCAGACTCTTTAGGCTATAGCCCTCCAGTCTCCTCTGTCAATGGGATATTTTAGGCAAGAACACTGGAGTGGGTTGCCATTTCCTTCTCCAAGGGATCTTTCTGATTCAGAATCAAACCTGTGTCTCCTGTACGGCAGGCAGATTCTTTACCTGCTGAGCCATCAGGGAAGCCCATAGGAGATGGAAGGTTTTAAAGGTCACCACCCACACTTCAGCCACTCAGAGCCTCTTGGAAAATACCAAAATTTGCCAACATTATAAAAAACAATACCTAAAATCATAATAAATATTCGCTCTAAGAAATGTAAAGATAGCTCTGAGGAGCAGACATTCTAGAGCTAAACTGAATCGGCTTTCTCACCTTCACTCTCCTGAATCAGCTCTTCTACTGCTTCATGTAGAAACTGACTGCCTAAATGGAAACTTTATAACATGCTGTCAGAAAAATCTTTGGCCTCCAAAATCTGTAGAGAAGCCAATAAAAAATGCTTTGGTACATTTTGAAAACAAAAACCCTCAAGAAATTGACAGGCTTGTTAAGAGCTACAGCAAGAGAGCAGGATTGAAGATAAGGGATCAAGTCAAGAAAAAAACTGACATCAGGGAAATGCACAATGAAACCATCTCATACCCACAAGTATCGCTACTACAAAAAATAGACAATGACAATTGTTGGCAGGATGTGAAGAAATTTGATCCTGTGCACTGTTGATAAGAATGTAAGATGGTATAGCTGCTATGAAAAACAGTATGGAGGCTTCTCAAAACATTAAAGAATTACCATAAAATTCAGCAATTCTCCTTCTGGGTATATACCAAAAAGAATTTAAAGAGGACCTTGAGGAGATAACTGTAACATGCATTCATAAGCAGCAGCATTCACAATAGCTAAAAGCAACCCAAATGCCTATCAAAAGATAAATGGACAAATAAAATGGATATAGACATGCAACAGAATATCATTCAGCTTTAAAAAGAAAGGAAATTCTGAAATAAGTATGGATGAACCTTGAAGGTATTATGCTAAATAAGTCACAAAAAGACAAATAATCTATGATTCCACTTAAAAGAGCTATCTAGAGAAATCAAATTCATAGAGACAGAGAGCAAAACTTCCCTAGGGACTGAGGAAGGAGAGAACGGGGAGTTACTGCTTAATGTACAAAATTTCACAGTGGGAATGTAAAATGATGGAGCCATTATGGAGAACAGTATGGAAGTTCCTCAAAAAACTAAATACATAGTGTCCATAAGATCCAGCAACCTTCTTCCTAGGCATATATCCAGACAAAATTATCATTTATAAAGATACATATACCCTTCATGTTCATAGCAGCCTTATTCACAATAGCCAAGACATGAAAGCAACCTAAATGTTCATCGGCAGATGAATGGACACAAACACACATACAATGGAATGCGATGGCTTGATAGCATCACCAACTCAGTGGACATGAACTTGGGCAAACTCTGGGAGATAGCGAGGGACAGGGAGGCCTGGAGTGCTGTAGTCCATGGGGTTGCAAAGAGCTGAACACAACTAATCGACTAAACAACAACATACAAAAGAAAACTACTCAGCCATAAAAAAGAATAAAATATTGCCATTTGCAGCAACATGGATGGAGCAAGAGGTTATCACACTAAGTGAAATAAGTCAGGAAGAGAAAGACCAATACCTTATGGTGTTGCTTATATGTGGAATCTGAAATATGACACAAATGAATGTATTTATGAAACAGATTTACAGACATAGAGAACAGACTTGTGTTTACCAAGATGGAGGAAGAATGGGGAAGGGATGGATTGGGAGTTTGATGAAAATTAATATATATAGGATAGACAATAAGGTCCTACTCTATAGCATAGGGAACTATATTCAATATCCTGTGATAACCAACACAATATTGTAAAGCAATTTTCCTCTAATTAAAAAAAATTAAAAATAGAACCTAAAAAATATCCTGTGATAAACCATAATGGAAAAGAGTATGTATACATATATATATATATATATATATACACACACACACACACACACACACACATATATATAACTAAAACAATTTGCTGTACACCATAACCTATCACAACATTGTAAATCACCTATATGTCAATAAAAATAAAGTTTTAAAAATGTGCACAGTTCCAGTTTGCAAAATGAAGAGTTCTTGAATTTGGTTGCACAGCAATGTGGATGTGTTAACAACTGAATTTCACGCTTAAAAACCGTTGACATAGTAAATTTTATGTTATGTACATTTTACCAAAACTAAGCAAAATTGTTTTTAATTAAAAGAGGAAAGAGGAGGAGAAGGGGAAGGGGAAAGAGAAGAGGAAGAAAAAATGAGACTGAAGAGAGTGAGGGGAGGGGGAGGAAAACCCATGTCCTGTTCAGCCATGGTCAGTGAGCTGCATCTGCCTGCCATGTAAATGGTTATTGCCCAGGCCATTGCTTTGGCATGTTCTACGGGAAGTGTTTCTTGAGAAGGAGAGGCATAAATGAAGCAGCATCTCCTCAAACCTAAAATCCCTCAGTGGTTAAGACCTACTCTAGACTAGAAACTCCCTGCCTGAAATAGAGGAATAAATGCAATCTCTTTGTTGGTTGCTTTTATTTCAAATTTTACTTTCGAATACATGATACATACATGCATACTACAAAATCCAAAAAGTACAGAAGGTACATGGTGTACAAATAAATTTCCCTTCTTTCCTGGCCCAGCCACCAGTTTTGCTTTTTGGGAGCAACAACCATTGATTTCCTCTGTGTCTTTCTGGAAGGCAGATTTACCCCTGTCCTCTCCTTATTTTTTAAAAAACTCAAATGGTAGCATTCTAAGCTCATTATTCTGTTTCTTGTCTTATCACTAAAAATTATATCCTGGTGATCATTTCATCCCATATATGGAGATATGCCTCCTTCTTCTCCTTGCTGCTCCTTCTTCTCCTCCTTTCTTTTTAAAGTAATATGTCTAATTAACTGACATGGACGGGACAACAGGGGGCCTGTGAGATCTGATCCCCACCTTGAGAATGACCAGCTTCTGAAAGTCACCCCCACTTCATCCTCCTATGGGAGGAGACTAGTACAATGGAGTCCCACACACTCATCACTCAGATACAATGATTATCAAAATTCTGTGACATGTACTTTATCTTAATCCATCTAAAAGTTCTTTGTTTTTTGTTCTAGCTGATGTAGTCCAAACCAAAACTGGCATTGGGTCATATCACCTCTACATATTTCAATGTGCAGCTCTAAAACATGTCAATTCTGTCTCACATAACCACAAAATTATGATTGCACCAAACAAAATTTACAAGAATTCTCTGATATTGCCTTATACCCAGTGCCCAGAAAATTTCCCCATTTATCATAAGTGTCCCCTAAATAGTTGGTTTCTTAAAAAAAAATTCATTCCTTTCATTTGATGTCTCTTCATTTTCTTTTATTTTCTCCCTCCCCCCATTCTCTTTTAACCATAAATATTCCTGCCACCATCTTTATTTCCCACCACTAACTTGTAGAAACTGCATCAGTTTTCCTGAAAAATGACCCACATTCGGGTTCGTTTCTTTGCTTCTTGTAGTGCCATATGAGTGATTTTACTTATTCTCCATGATTCTTGTGAATAGAAATGGGCTCTAGAGGCACAACTGGCATTTGTGGCAGGGACCCCTCTTGAAGGTACCATGTGCTGTTACATATTATATTACATCAGGAAATACACAATGTCTTTCTTTCAGTGACACAAAGATTAATCATTGGTTTAGATAGTGACAGCCTGACCCCTTTGTGGTCAAGTTCCCCATCAATCTTTTATCTAATGAGTTTATGCATTGATGATCATTGTCTGAATCAATGATTTTCCCTGGAGTTACAAAATGATGATTTTCTAAATCTCTCATTCCTTCCACATTTATCAGGCATGTTTTTAAAGAGCCGGAGAACCTACCTTATCCACAAGTCTTCCTCTGAATTATTTAAGGTTATTTAAACTCAAAATCACTCCTAAGAGACTGTTTCTCTACCACTGAGGACAATTTGAAGACTGTGTCTTCGACTCAAAAAGCAAGAATGAATAGAGAATTCTCAAAATTATTTCTCTGGGGTGGCATTGTTAAGATAAGCACATAGCTACCCCAGGTGTCTGATCATTTGGGCACATAACTTCTAAAAGTAAAACGGAAATCAATTGCATTATTTAACTACCACACCCTCCTGGGTGCACGCACACACACACACACACATATTGCAAACAGATCAAGAATTAAATCCTAATGCAGGATTTACTGTATGCAGTTTCTGCCTCTGGAGCACCCACCACCCACCATGAGTGAGGCCAGGTTGGGGATGGAGACATGACATCCTGCCTAGAGTTCTAGGAAGAGCTTGATCAGGAACAAGACACCCCGAAGCAGTCTGTTTTCTTCAAAAATGAATGTAAAAACAAGTATTTGAGGAAATCTATATTTTAACACCAGATTGCTCATCACCTTGCCTGAGTTTTGTCAGACCAAGGCTGTGAGTCTTCCCTTCCTATCAGTGAGCACACGGTTGAGAGTAATTGGCCCAAGAAACACCTCTGGCTGAAAGGAGACAGGTTTCAGAACGCCCCTGCCATGGTTGCCCTCACTTCCATTTGTCTACTTGACACTTCTTTCCTCATCTCCGAGCTTCTGGCTTGGGATTAGCCCAACGGAAAGGAAGGTGTCATTTCATTTTTACTCAGGTTAAAAAAAAAAAAATCTATCTCAGAAACAAATCAATTCTAAATCCAATAAAATCAGAGATTGTGAGAGTTGGAAAGGGATATGTGGAAACACTGAAGCCATTGGATTCAGAGTTTTTTTTAGCTAAAAATCACCTTAGAGAACTTACAGTTAATTTTCTATTTACAGATGTGGACATTGAGGCTCAGAGGAGTGGCGGGACTCATCCAGGATCCCATGGCAAAGTTAAGACCAGAAACCAGATTTTCCCCCTAAATCATGGATTTCCCCTCCCCACATTTTCCTCATTAGGAGAAAGAGGCCTGGAGGGGGTCATGTCACTCGCCTAAGGTTAAAGAGTTAGGCACTAATTGCCTACTACGTGCCAGGTATGTGCTGGCATGGGTAATTATACCACACTCTAATCCTTGGATGCCATGCAGCTGTTTCCTACAGAGAGGCTCATTTACTGTTCTAAATAGTCAGCATTCTGTCGTTGCAGCTAATTCATCTCCTAATGGGTAAAATACACTCATTGTGCTCTTCAAGGAAAATGTTGGCTCCATCAAAGTATTCCTCAGATGAAACAACAATCCCACATTCTCCACAGTATGCCATCATCTTCCTCCATGAAGTGAGGAGTATGAAAATAGGAGTCTAGAGGTGTCACAGAGTCTGGAAGTGAAAGTGAAAGTGTTACGATAAGTAATGTCAGACTCTTTTCAACACCATGGACAGTAGCCTGCCAGGCTCCTCTGTCCATGGAATTCTCCAGGTAAGAATACTGGAGTGGGTATTCTTCTCTAAGGGATCTTCCAGACATAGAGATCAAACCCACGTCTCCTGAACTGCAAGCAGATTCTCCACCATCTGAGCCACCAGGGAAGCCATTGGTAAAAGGATGGTGTCTCTCAGGGTATCAGAAGGTTGAGTGCAGTTCTTGGTTTTCATTGCTACCTTGATGGAACTCCATCTCTAACCCATTCCAAGAAGTCTTGGGATCCACCAGGTAAAAACCTTCCTTTAGTCCTTTGGTTCTAAACTTCTTACAGGGGTCAATTCTGTGATCTTCCTCAGGGGTAAATATTTGAGGTTTCCTCTACTGATCATTGGAGTTACTTCTCCACTGATCTCCAGTAGCATATTGGGCACCTAGAAACCTGGGGAGTTCATCTTTCAGTGTCCTATCCTTTTGCCATTTCATACTGTTTATGGGGTTCTCAAGGCAAGAATACTGAAGTGGTTTGCCATTCCCTTTTCCAGTGGACCACATTCTGTCAGAACTCTCCACCATGACCCATCTGTCTTGGGTGGCCCTACAAGGCATGGCTCATAGTTTCATTGAGTTACACAAGGCTTTGGTCCATGTGATCAGATTGGTTAGTTTTCTGTGATTGTGGTTTTCATTCTGTCTGCCCTCTGATGGAGAAGGATAAGAGGCTTATGGAAGCTTCTGGATGGGAGAGACTAACTGAGGGGAAAGCAGGGTCTTGTTTTAATGGGAAGCGCCAGGCTCAGTAAATCTTTAATCCAATTTTCTGTTGGTGGATGGGGCTGTGTTCTCTCCCTGTTATTTGACCTGAGGCCAAACAACATGGAGGTAATGAAGATAATGGTGACCTCCACAAAAAGGTCCCATGCAAGTACTGCTGCACTCAGTACCCCCAACCCTGCAGCAGGCCACCAGCGACCCACACCTCCACCAGAGACTCCTGGACACCCACGGGCAAGTCTGGGTCAGTTTCTTGTGAGGTCACTGCTCCTTTCTCCTGGGTCCAAGGTTTTGTTTGTGCCCTCCAAGGGTCTGTTTCCCCAGTCCTGTGTAAGTTCTAGTGGCTTTATGGTGGGATTAATGGCTACCTCCCCCAAGAGGGCTTATGCCATACCCAGGTCTACTGCACCCAGATCCCCTGCCCCTGCAGCAGGCCACTGCTAACCTGTACCTCCGCAGGAGGCACTCAAGCACAGTTCCATCTCAGTCTCTGTGGGGTCTCTGGGTCCTGGTATGCACAAGGTTTGTTTGAGCTCTCTAAGCATCTCTGGTGGGTATGGGGAGATTAGTGGAAAAATAACTCCAGAAGGAATAAAGAGATGGAGCCAAAGAAAAACAACACCCAGTTGTGGATGTGATTGGTGATGGAAGTAAAGTCTGATGCTGTAAAGAGCAACATTGCATAGGAACCTGGACTGTTAGGTCCATGAATCAAGGAAACTGGAAGTGGTCAAACAGGAGATGGCAAGGGTGAACACTGACATTTTAGGAATCAGTGAACAAAAATGGACTGGGATGGGTGAATTTAACTCAGTTCAGTTCAGTTCAGTTGCTCAGTCGTGTCCAACTCTTTGCGACCCCATGAATTGCAGCATGCCAGGCCTCCCTGTCCATCACCACCTCCTGGAGTCAGCCCAAACCCATGTTCATCGAGTCGGTGATGCCATCCAAGCATCTCATCTTCTGTTGTCCCCTTCTCCTCCTGCCCCCAATCCTTCCCAGCATTAGGGTATTTTCCAATGAGTCAACTCTTTTCATGAGGTGGCCAAAGTATTGGAGTTTCAGCTTCAACATCAGTCCTTCCAGTGAGCACTCAGGACTGATCTCCTTTAGGATGGACTGGTTGGATCTTCTTGCAGGCCAAGGGACTCTCAAGAGTCTTCTCCAACACCACAGTTCAAAAGCATCAATTCTTTGGCACTCAGCTTTCTTCACTGTCCAACCATAGCCTTGACTAGACCAACCTTTGTTGGCAAAGTAATGTCTCTGCTTTTCAATATGCTATCTAGGTTGGTGATAACTTTCCTTCCAAGGAGTAAGTGTCTTTTAATTTCATGGCTGCAATCACCATCTGCAGTGATTTTGGAGCCCCCCAAAATAAAGTCTGACACTGTTTCCACTGTTTCCCCATTTATTTCCCATCTACTACAGTGGGCAAGAATCCCTTAGAAGAAATGGAGTAGCCATCATAGTCAACAAAAGAGTCTGAAATGCAGTACTTGGATGCAATCTCAAAAATGATGGAATGATCTCTGCTCATTTCCAAGGCAAACTATTCAATATTACAGTAATCTGAGTCTATGCCCCAACCAGTAATGCTGCAGAAGTTGACGTTGAATGGGTCTATGAAAACCTACAAGACCTTCTAGAACTAAAACCAAAAAAAGATGTCCTTTTCATTACAGGGGACTGGAATGCAAAAGTATGAAGTCAAGAAATAGCTGGAGTAACAGGCAAATTTGGCCTTGGAGTATGGAATGAAGCAGGGAAAAATCTAATAGAGTCACCAAGAGAACACACTGGTCATAGCAAACATGCTCTTCCAACAACACAAGAAGAGACTACACATGGACATCATCAGATGGTCAATACTAAAATCAGATTGGTTATATTCTTTGCACCAAAGATGGGGAAACTCCATACAGTCAGCAAAAACAAGACTGGGAGCTGACTGTGGCTCAGATCATGAACTCCTTATTGCAAAATTCAGACTTAAGTTGAAGAAAGTAGGGAAAACCACTAGACCATTCAAGTATGACCTAAATCATATCCTTTAGTAGTATATGGTGGAAGTGACAAATAGATTCAAGGGATTAGGTTTGATATACAGAGTGCCTGAAAAACTATGAATGGAGGTTCCTGACACTGTACAGAAGGCAGTGATCAAGACCATCCCCAAGAAAAAGAAATGCAAAAAGGCAAAATGGTTGTCTGAGGAGACCTTACAAATAACTGAGAAAAGAAGAGAAGTGAAAAGCAAAGGAGAAAAGGGAGATATATCCATTTGAATGCAGAGTTCCAAGGAAAGCTAAGAAAGCCTTCCTCAGTGATCAATACAAAGAAATAGAGGAAAACAATAGAATGGCAAAGACTAGATATCTCTTAAAGAAAATTAGAGATACCGAGGGAACTTTTCATGCAAAAATGGGCACAATAAAGGACAGAAATGGTATGGACCTAACAGAAGCAGAAGATATTAAGAAGAGGTGGCAAGAATACACAGAAGAGCTATACAAAAAAGATCTTCATGACGCAGATAATCACGATAGTGTGATCACTCACCTAGAGCAAGACATCCTGGAGTACAAAGTCAAGTGGGCTTTAGGAAGGATCACTATGAACAAAGCTAGTGGAGGTGATGGAATTCCAGTTGATCTATTTCAAATCCTAAAAGATGATGCTGTGAAAGTGCTGCACTCAATACACCAGCAAAGTTGTAAAACTCAACATTGGCCACAGAACTGGAAAAGGTTAGTTTTCATTCCAATCCCAAGGAAAGGCAATGCCAAAGAATGCTCAAACTACCACACAATTGCACTCATCTCACACACTAGCAAAGTAATGCTCAAAATTCTCCAAGCCAGGATTCAACAGTATGTAAACCATGAACTTCCAGATGTTCAAGCTGGATTTAGAAAAGGCAGAGGAACCAGAGATCAAATTGCCAATATCTGCTGGATCATTGAAAAATCAAGAGCATTTCAGAAAAACATCTATTTCTGCTTTATTGACTATGCCAAAGCCTTTGACTGTGTGGATCACAGTAAACTGTGGAATATTCTTCAAGAGATGGGAATACCAGACCACCTGACGTGTCTCTTGAGAAATCTGTATGCAAGTCAAGAAGCAACAATTAGAACTGTACATGGAACAACAGACTGGTTCCAAATCGGGAAAGGAGTATGTCAAGGGTGTATATTGTTACCCTGCTTATTTAACTTATATGCAGAATACATCATGAGAAATGCTGGACTGGATGAAGCACAAGCTGGCATCAAGGTTGCTGGGAGAAACATCAACGCAGATGACACCACTCTTATGGCAGAAAGTGAAGAGGAACTAAAAAGCCTCTTGATGAAAGTGAAAAAGGAGAGTGAAAAAGTTGGCTTAAAGCTAAACATTCAGAAAACTAAGATCATGGCATGTGGTCTCATCACTTCATGGTAAATAGGTGGGGAAACAATGGAAACAGTGAGAGACTTTATTTTTAGGGGCTCCAAAATCACTGCAGATGGTGACTGCAGCCATGAAATTAAAAGACACTTGCTTCTTGGAATAAAAGCCATGACCAACCTAGACAGCATATTAAAAAGCAGAGACATGACTTTGACAACAAAGATCCGTCTAGTCAAAGCTATGGTTTTTCCAGTAGTCATGTGTGGATGTGAGCGTTGGACTATAAAGAAAGCTGAGCACCCAAGAATTGATACTTTTGAACTGTGGTGTTGGAGAAGACTCTTGAGGGTCCCTTGGGCTACAAGGAGATCCAACCAGTCCATCCTAAAGGAGATCAGACCTGAATATTCATTAGAAGGACTGATACTGGAGCTGAAACTCCAGTACTTTGGCCACCTGATGCGAAGAATTGACTCACTTGAAAAGACTCTGATGCTGGGCAAGATTGAAGGTGGGAGTAGAAGGGGACAACAGAAGATGAGATGGTTAGATGGCATCACCAACTCAATGGAATGAGTTTGAGTAAGCTCTGGGAGTTGGTGATGGATAAGGAAGCCTGGTGTGCTGCAGTCCATGGGGTGGCAAAGAGTCAGACCCAACTGAGTGAGTGAACTGAACTAAGCAAACTACTGGTCACTTCCAGAGGCTGTTTTTAAGAAAGTGGCTTGCAATCCTAATACTTTGAACCAGAAAATGGGCTTAGGTTCCTTCAGTCTAAAGGCAGATGCTGAAATGAGAATTTAAGGACATGTCATTAATTTGGGAGGTGATATGAGAAGGGAGAAGTAGGACAGAAGGAAGAAGGATACAAGCTAAGGGGCGTCAGTGTGTCAACCGCTACTGTCTACATGTGGGGCTCAGCCTACATGAAGGCACAGAGACCAAGTCTCTGGCTGGCTCAAACAATAGAAATTTATTTCTCCAAGTTCTGGAGGCTAAAATTCCAAAGTCACGGTGATTGGTAGAGTGTTTCTGCTGACACTTCTCTTTTTGACTTACAGATGGTTTCCTTCTCCCTGCATCCTTACATGGTCTCTTCTTGGTGTGGGTCTATGTCTTAATCTCTTCTTATTATTAGGCGGCCAGTCATATTGGATTGGATTCCCACATGGCTCAATGGTAAAACATCTGCCTGCCAAGGCAGGAAACGCAGGTTCAATCCCTGTGGTCGGGACGATCCCCTGCAGTAGGAAATGGCAACCCATTCCAGTATTCTTGCTGGGAAACTCCATGGGCAGTGGAGCCAGGTGGCCTATATACTCCATGGGAGTCACAAAGTGTCGATCATGATTGGGCACACACTCACACATGCATGTTGAATTAGGGCCTACTCATACAACCTCATTTTCTCTTAATCATCTCTCTGAAGACCTTGTCTTCCATGCAGTCACATCTAAGATTCTGAGGGTGAGGACTTCAACCTATGAATTTCGAGGGGACACAACTGAACCCATGACACCTGTTTTTTGGTGTAATCGTGTTAGGTCTTCTAGAGACTAGAGACCTAACCACCCTCCTTTACTGGAAAGATGGTCTTCCCACCCCTTTACTGGAAACACACCCTGGAGGCCTTGGGGACTGGCTATGCCGCATCCTCTGACACTCACTCCCAGCAATGACTCTCGTCATCACTGAAAACAACTGTGTTTCGCATGAGCTGGTGCAAATATTAATGGGGAGCCCCAACAGGCCAAGGAATCACATGTTGAGTCAGTGAAGAACAGGAGTCACCCTCTGGGATTCTCAATCTGCTGCCTAACAACAAATTGTTCTCCAAACTCACAGACCAAACATGCAAAAGGCAGGAACCAGCAAAAACCAAGTCCTGCTCTCTTCATTATGAAAGCCAAATAATGGTTTTGTGCTTGGGCATTTTATGTCTGTAATGTGAGTACACATCAAATAGGAGCACAAATAGAAATAAAAAATAGCCATTTTAGAAAGCATATTTTGCTTACTCCTCAAGATAAATCACCAGAGCTGCCGTTTTCCTAGTAATTTCAAAACCAGACATGGGTTATATTTTTTCTGAAAACAATTGTCTTCATTTGAACTTCTCTGAGGGAGTGTGTCCCTTTGGTTTTTCATTCAACTTAGCAAGGGCAGTGAGCTCCCTGCCCCCTACACGTGTTTACCCTGTATTCCAGCACCACATTTATGGGGCTTAAGTGGCTCCGATGTATTCCAGGGCACATGTACTTAGCAGGGAAGTTCAGAAGTTGGCAACTCACAGTTGCCCAAATTGATTCCACTTCTGCCTTAAGTAAACCTGCTCCCTCTGATACAAACAAGTTTTTTTTTTCTCCTCCCCTTGCAAGTCAGTGTATGTTATTAGAGGTTGAAAATAAAGGGGCTATTTTAGAAAAGAAGAAAAGCAAGTTAAAAATCAGCCTGAGGTTCAGAATACTGCTGTGGGTTACTGTGCCTTCTTTGAAGAAACTTAATAACTTTGCTAAATTATAAGACATTTCAGCCCTACCTAATTTGCTCACATGGCACAATTTTTAGTGTGAAAATTTTGTTCAGTAAAATTCTCAGCCAGCAGGAACATCTAGAAACCTCATCTATCCAGAACAATGCAGAAAGAGAAAGCAAATACCATTTTTAAAAAAGAAGAAAGAAAAGAAAAAAAAAACACTTAAGGGAGCCAAAATGTCACAAAGCCCTTGCACTTTATCCTCACCAGTGCTTCTAAATCCACATTAAAGGCGTTTACTTTCATTCGATGCCAGATTCCAAAATTTTGGCTAATGCTTCCCAACCTCACTGAACACTAGAAGCAGTAAATCCAAGATGAAGCCAGAGCCTGCTCCTTATAACTGTGAGGCAGGGCAGAGATAAGAAAAAGAGAAAAGCCAGAAATCTCACAAGCACAGCAGGTAAACGTCTGACCCACCCCAATAGTCCTTTAGGGACAACTGTATAATAATAATAAGCCTAAGTCATAAAGGAGGCCTGAATTATGTTCAGTATCCTTTATGTAAGGTGAAAATAACATGTGGAATACATTTTAGAAAAAGTGATTAAAATAAAAAGTTGAGATGCCTTGTCAAGACTCTCTTGGTTGCATGTGACGAAACCCAATCTAAATTGGTGCAGAAAGGAAATTTATTAACACTATTTATTAATCCAGAGATAGCCTTGCTTCAGACACAAATGAACCCAAGAGATGTGAACAACATCAAAACCTGGCTTCCATCTCCTGTTTTGTTTTTTTTTTCAAATTTTTTTTTTAAAATTTTTGGGCTGTGCTGTATAGCCTGTGGGGTCTTAGTTTCCTGACAAGGATCAAACTCAAGCCCCCTGCATTGGAAGGTCGAGATCTTAACCATTGGACCACCAGGAGGTCCCTTCTATTGTTTCCTTCCAGGATGTGTTAGTCTCAGACCAGCTCTGCCCTAATGGTGGCAAGATGGCTGCAAAATCTGGTGAATAAGAGATCCTCAATTTGACCACACAAGCCAGCAGGCAAGACTAACTCTAGCTAGACCTGCCTGACCTGGTTTATGCACCACGTTCATCCCAGATCCAACTGCTGCTGGCCAGGAGTTTGCACAGAGGTTCTGACTGGCCAAATTTGGGCCATATGCCTGCTTCTATGCATGGGGTGAAGTCAACTCTACCCAAAGCAGGGAGACGGAGTAGGAGAAAGATGAACAAAAGACTTAGAGATGGGAGTAGATGACCCCACGAGAGAGAGAGAGAGAGAGAGAGAAAGAGAGAGAGAGAGAGAGTAAGATGTTGTGCAAAGAGAGCAAGAGCAGCTAATGTCAACCAGGAGAGAAAACCTGAACCACTTAGGATATCCTAAGTCTGGGAGAATGAAATCACTGTCTGCGGAGACTGGCCCGGAGCTAAGGAACCGGGATGTTTCATCCACTGATGCTTCAGCACCCCGGGTCACAAGCAGCTGAGCCCAGGGACCCAGACGTGAAAACATCTCAGATCCATCCTCCTGTCAGCGCTTTTCAAACTACCTGGGGTGAAGCCCAGTTGTTTGTCCTAACCACCAATCCAGCAAACACCTATAACATATAATAAAATTAATTTTATTAATGAAATTTAAAAAGCAAAAAAGTACAAAAGGAAAGCCCACCTTTTTAGAAAGTTGAAGTGTAGTTGATTTACAATATTGTGTTAGTTTCAGGTGTACAGCAAAGTGATTCAGTTATACACGTATATATATCTATACTCTTTTCTTTGAATTCTTATCCATTGTAGGATACAAGGTACAGTAAATCCTTGTTAAGGAAAGCCCAATTTTTAAACATCGGATTCAAATGATAAAAACTGCTATTGACGTTCCTGTTTGTTCTTTGTTTCTGCACGTTGTTCACAGGGATGGGTAACTATCTCACAATCCTCTGGGGAAAGCACTCTCGCTTTGTTTGAAAGTTTTCGGACCACTTGCTGCTTCCAGTATGTGTCTGAAAATTAAGTAAAGCTTGTCAGTGAACGCTGGAGAGTGTTCACCACATGGTTGTAAACACCATCCCCTTCATTTGTTCCCTCACTCATTCCTTCCATTTCTCATTCAATCCATCTAAAATACTGACGAGTTCCCACTGGATGTCAAGCGCAGGCTAGTGGGGTGGGCTGCCCCCACAGCCCTGCATCCCAGTCAAACCACCTCTCAAATGTGTGCTTAGCTTTGCAGACTCTGCCCCTGTGTCTGTCACCGTGTGTCTGAATCCCAGGCGTTTTTCACAGCTCTCTTGAAATGTCAGCTAGTCTATCAATGAAAGTTGTCATTATTCTGACCTCTGCCAGTTCCTGGTACTCACTAGGTACCTCACATACGGTATTCCTAATATCCCCAACAACAACAAAGGGGAAGTTTTATCATCCTTCCTGAAACCTGTGCTCCTCCTCCTGAACAATGTGGTTCTCTGGAAAGTTTCCTGCACGACGTACATTTGGAAAAGTATGTGAAACTGTGCAGCTCAAGGAAGTATTAAAAATCTCACTACACCCATATAACCTGCATCCAAATTTAAAATATATATATATAGAACATAGCGTCTTGAAGACCTCCTGTATCTCTTTCCAGTCACTACTCCACTGCTTCTTCCTAAGAGCAGTCTCTACCCTGAATCCCGATTCCATGGCTTAGTTTACCCTTTATCTAAATGGGATCTCAAAGTACTCTTGCAGCTTGCTTTTGTTCATTCTGCGTCACTTGCGAGATTCATTGCGTTGTTTTTTATTCTCATTGCTGTATTGTATTCTATTGTGTGAATGTATCAGTTTACTCTTTGTACTGTGGATGGGCATTTGGGGAGTTTCCAGAGCTGCTGGGTTTTAGTCCATGCCTCTTGGTGGCTTTACAGATGCATTTCTACTGCATAAATAAACAGTAGAACTGCAGGCACATGGGGTTTGCATGTGCCCAGTGTCAGTAGTTACCCTGAACCTTGCTGAAGGCACTTTTAATATTCCATATTATTTTATCTGTTAATTTACATCATTTTTCCTTAACAGATTGTGTGTTTTCAATTAAATAAACACTGTGCTCTGGCTCATTTGAAAATGACTGATCTAACATATGATATAAAATGGAAAACTAAGTGAGAAAGCAGAAATGAAAATAAGTTCAGAGGAAAAAAGAATAAAGGGAATGTAATGACTTGAATACATTCCACAAGGTACTTTTCAAAAAGTTAGACCAAAAATCTGGTGGAGCCTCCTATCAGCCAATACAAAGAGGGAAACAAGTTACACAAATCAATGTTCATAGGATAAATGTACCAACTGTTCAGCAGTGTGGGTATTTCTGGTGCTGAGATTTTTAAAAAGTCAACGAGTCTTCCTCAGGAGGATACTGTCTGGCATTGAAAATGAAGGATCCAACAACTTCAATTGGCAACAACAAAGGAAATTTTATGTTTCTCCCCTCTGGTTATAATCTCCCTCAACAGGCAACTCTGAGAGAACTAATGCAACCAGATACAGATTTCTCCAAAGGTGTAAGACCAGGAAAAAAAATAAACTAGACTCAAAGTGTGGTTCAGGTTCCTGAAGGGGTCTCTAGGATCTTTCTAGGGGTACTGCATGATCAAAAATACTTTTACAATCCTACCAAAGGCTTTTTGCCTTTTTTACTCTCATCACATGACATGTGATACAGCAATAGATTAGATGCAGAAGTAGATACGAGAATCTGAAATCTCCTATTAAGCAAGACATTAAAGAAATTTGCAAATTACTTTTTTATTTTGGAAAATAAAATTTTCACACAAAAATGTCATATCTTTAGGTCTCCTATGGATATTTTTAAATATTAAAAAAGGTGTTTTAATTTCTAATACATTAAGCATCTATAGATACAATCCACTTAAGAAAAAACACTTGGGAGTTCTCAAAAATTTTTGAGTGATAAAGGGTCATAAGACTATTTGGCGAATGTCCCCAAAAGTCACAAGGCCCAGAAGATAACCGGTAAAAAATGTTCTGTGATGAAATACATTTGGGAAATGTTATGTCTCTTGGAAATTGTGAAATGAGAAGCAAATGAACTTAATGACTCTGTTTCCTAACTGTATGTGACTGTGACTAAGACCCCCTCTTTCGAGTGCTTTCCTTGCTACCCTGAAGGCACACCTGGGAGTAGCACAGATGAACTACCAGGTCCTCATTCAATCCTCATTAAGTAGCATCTCTTACAACTTGGGCTTCTGTCAAGTGTGGGCAGCACAGTCTGACACTACACCTCTGATAACATCAAGAGTGATCCTTTTATAAACATCAAGGCAGCTGAGCAGGACAGAAAGACTCTTTATCTCTGCAAAGAAGTAGACCAAGGGCAGGGTCAAGGCCAGGACAAAGAGCCCACTCAGACTAGGCTGAGTCTGTTCCAGGCAACAAACAGGCCATCAAGGCCCCTCTCGTCTATGACGCTCAGACACAGTCATTTCAGTTGGATGTCTTCCAAAGCAGATGGTACAGGCACTAGCCTCAGTCACAGAGAAATCTCAATTAAGCACCCACAGGATGCTTGACTCTTAAGTCACACCTCCTGGTGCCCCCTCCAAGGAAAAGAGTAGTTAAATGTACCCCAAATGAGTCAACTTCTTTTATTGGGTTAACTATGAGTCAATTAAATGTTAAGGAATGCCAACCAGAAACGATGACTTTGGAACTATCAATCTTATTTCTTTCTGACAGTAATTAACATAATTATGCCAGTTTTCTATTAGGCCTACTCCCAATTCACAATAATAAAATTATGTCATCAGGCAGCTTATCTAAAAGAGAGCATACAGCAATGTGCAAGGCACTCTGGGAAATCAAAAAATGAAAAAGATGTGTCTTTTCAAAAGCACAGAATCTAGGTAACAGGTCAGACAGAGACTAGAGAAGGAAACAAGTATTCTCATGTTCATCTCTGCAGCACCTGGCGAGATATCTGGTAGAGAATTGCATTCAATAAACATTTGTTTCAACATAATTGCTATTTACCTCTAAGATTTTTACTTGACAAACAGCACATAGTCAAATGTCTCGTCAAATATAATCCAGTCAAACAGTACTTCTTGGTATAATTAATGAGCCTATAAAAAAGGATTTTCAAAAAAACTTAACACCATTATGAAGTAAGAAAAATCATTTTAATACATCATTTTCACCTCAGTCAATTCAACAATGATTTCTAATAGGCATGCATACCCATTTATTTACTTCAAATATATTTATTTCTCAACATGCAGCAACCTTCCTAATGAGATAGTTGAGTTGAAATATTTAAAGAGTACAATGTACCTTGTCCTCAAAGAGTTTTATCAACTTTAACACTTTCAAAAAGCCCTATGAGGCTGCTCAATATGGTAGTTTCCCCCTGAAATGTCCTATTTGGAGCATGGCAAAACAGTCTAGGATCTTCCCCAGTCTACTGGTTGCTTGTATTCCTATCACAGCTTGGCTGGCTAAGAGGTAGAGACTGAATAATATGTAGATAGCCCTCAAGCCCAGCTGAGTGAGACAGCTTTGTTTTTAGACAGGAAACCAAGTCATGAAAACTCTCCTAATAGTATGATTTGTTACGGGTTCTTTTAAGAAGGGATGTAATCCTCATGCACAGGACTCTTTAGGGCCATCTACAGTCTTCTGTTCCAGCCAGCGTTCTCTAGCCAGGTGACTTATTGCACTTGCTGCAGAACTGAAAGCATGAAGTCTCTGTCTACTTTTATAATTAGAGGTGGTGTTAGTCTTCTCATTTCCGGCCAAATGGATCCGACCACACTTTCAACCCTATAGAAAGAAACATGAATTAAAAACAGGACTCGTTTTTAAATTTCCTATCACTTCCTTCAACCCCAAACAAAGAAGATGACATCAGAATGGAGTTGTGCAATTTCCACAGAGTTTGAGGTAGTCCGGGCAAGCTGCCGGAACCCTAGAATGGAACGGTTGGGCAGCCGTGGCAGCCAAGAGAGATTTTTAAATGGCTCAGAAACTGCCCCACAGTAGGGAGATATGTATCTGGCCTAGTTAAAAAATAAATTAAGAAAAGACTGCTGCCACAAGAGTTTTGGCTAATAAGCTAGAAACCTCTCATTCTCAGCCAACTTGGATTGTCTAAAAGTAACTAACCATTCAGCCACAAAGGGAACTTCTGAGCTTCCGTATAAAGCAGAATCCTGCATCAATTAAAATAGCTCACAAGAAAACAGTATTTTCCCATGAGGGCTGTGTTTAAATAGGTGCTTGGTAAGTAAGTCTGCAAAATAGCTATTTATGCTTCATAGTTAATTGCACACTTGGTACATGTTTATGCCCACTTATCAAACTCAAGAGAAACATGCAAACTTGCAAAAACTGTTCTGGAGTGAAATATTAAGAGGAGGCCTTAGGGTGGCAACCTCTAAAATGGCAACTGCTGAAAAATAATAACAATCACAATCTAGCCTCAAAGTGGAAAAGATTTCTCTGCAAAGCACATGCCTCCGCCCAGCAATGCAGCAGTTCACATGAGATTTTTGTCTTGATTTTTAAGTTTACCTGGTGGCTGCACGTCTTCTTGAACAATACCAGCTCGATTTATGGCTTGTTCCTTCTCTGAGAAACACAACAGAAAAATTACTCTTTAGATGGGGGCTGGGGGCAGAGTGGCGGAACACTTTGTATCTACATGGGACAATAAGAGAACAATACATCTGAGTGCTATTAAATTCAGAGCTGCCATTGCTCAGAGCTTTTAGGTAACGGAAGTTGGATCCTATCAAGCAAAAAGACTGGATATTTTCAGTGAAAGCAAGTAAGCCATACTTCAGAAGAAAAGCTCCCAATGAACATCTTTTCTCGGTGATCTCAGCAGTTTGGAAAGGCAACAAACACAACAGAGAAAGAACAATTTTGAAAGAACTAGTGGGTGTGATGCGATGAGGGCAGGGCTGCTGAATTGATGGAACAAGTACAATTAACAAGAAAACGATGCAGTTTATGTGTCTAAAATGTACTCCACTGAAGGCCCAGAGGCAGAGCTAAATATGCTATGTTTTTGATAGGAAATAGAGCAGAAAATTAATCTTTGGGTGGGTGGCTTTGGTTTGGATAATTGAAGCTTCCCTAATTGACTGCAGGTGCTGCACCAATTAGTAAGCCCGTTCTAGTGACAGCAGCTTAGCTGATCTCTTTGGAGATGTCCAACAGGCAGGGCCAAGAGAAATTGGGCATTTTATGTCTGTGGGCTTCAAGCACTCTAGCATATCTTTCTAAGTGGTTTCAAATAAACCCAAGGGCTGTAAAAACAAAGACTTATTATTTTAAGTATCTTGACAAACAAATCGTGGCTTTTCAGCAGAAGGACTTCGAGCCAAAGGGTGTTTACTACTATATTATAGTAATTAAGTGCTGTAACCAAACCTTTGCTTTAATCAGGCTAAAAGTGTCCCTTTTAAATCCATATTTAACTCTTCTTTAATATTAGGCCATTTTCTTTATTCTGGCCTCTGGATTCTCATAAAGTTACAAGAACCAGGGCTTTGCCAAATCGAATATTCATCGAACTTGCTTCTCTGGTGATACGACAGAAAATCAATCCTAAGTGACCTATCTGAGGTTTTATCAATGCTAAGTTTTGCTTTGGCAACTAAAACACTGGGCAGTAGGGATCAGCTGAATCTTGACATCCGGTTCTAAGTGAGACAGAGAAGATACAGCACAAAGAAGCCCCTTATAGACAATGGTGACAGTTTCAACAGGGCATCTCTGAAATAGCAGGTAAATGACAACCAAGTCCCTGTGGACCAAGAGATGCCAAAGGATGTCTTCCATCTAGAGCGGGTGATAATGGAGCCTCTAAGGTGTCTAAAATGACTCAACACAAAAGACGATGTATTTCTTAAGAAGTTGAATTCCTGTAGGATTGAGCCCCATCATGCTGTCACCATGTAAGTCTCCAAGTATGGATGTGTCTCAAACATGCTCTTAGAAAATGCCAACTAGTAGAAGACTACACTAGCACTGATAGTGCCAGGAACAAAAATAGATATCATTTTTCATACCTAAAAGGTCCATTCTCCAGTATTACGGAAGAAGGAAGAGATGAGTTTTTTAAAAAACACTTGATTGCCAGAAATCATTTTAGATGTACAGATTTAAGAGAATCAGATAGCCTGGTGTACCGAACACACTCTACAAGAGGCAGGTTGTACAAAACCAAAGAAACTGGCAGTCTGCCAAGCATCAAAGGAAGTTGACTTCCGGTGGCAACAGAATGCCTAATTGTGTTCTCACCTCTTACAATGCAGTACAGAACCAAGAGAAGAGAAAGGAATCCCCATCTTTACACTTCCTTTCGAATTGCTAATGAGGCTGGAAAGAGGCTGAGGATTTATTTTAAACAGACCATAATCTCTTTATAATCCTTGTCCTTATGCAACCACCTCTTTTTTTTGGCTTGGACGGGCAATTTAAACTGATTTGCAGAACTAGTTCTTACTGAATGATAACTGGTATTAGCATACTAACTACATGCCCTGGTTCTTTTATCCATTAATGTTCCATAAGTGCTTGAAGACCAAAACAGTCTTATATAAATTCACAATATGACACAAAGACACTTTATTTGTGAATGTGGGATATGCTAAAAGGAAACAAACTGGCCCCTCGGGACTTAGCAAATACCTCTTGATGGAGCTGACAGTGGGTGTCTATTTTGCTGTCATTAGTGAAATAGCAGATGTCTTTGGGCCTCAGGAAAAGGACAACACAGAAGTCAGGGGTTTAACTATGTGGGCAAATCAGGATAAGCTAATTACTGACTTTTCGGTAGTGAGCATATTTCTATCAGAAGTGAAATGATTAAAATGCAAATATGCAGCACTGGGCTGGGAGCTTTGCAATGTCAGTTAGACAAGTCCCCTCTCCAGTGTCTCAGCCAGCCCAACTCTGCCCCCTGGTGCTAAGGCACCGAGCTGATTTACAGTTTTAATCGAGAATCCTTGGCTATATTATTCAAAACTTAGTAAGACATGCAGATGGGCTCATTTTTGTACGGTAGCAAAAGAATCAACCTCATAATTTTTAAGTCTTAAACCCATCCTTATATTAAATGTCCATACTGTGAAATCTGTGACTTACTACTTTATTTAACATTCACAGCAAATGGATGCAGCACACCCACACACACACCAGCCCCCTCAGAGGTCTTGTTAGGGACGGTATTCTTGGGGAGCACTAGCAGACAGAAACCTAAAAGCAGGTGACCCTCTGCAGTGAGATCATCACCTCAAGAATACCCCCTCCATCTCCTCCTGCCAATGAACCAGTTAAAATACAAGCAAGTCACCACCTGAGGTAACTGGCCAGATGTCAGCATCTGAATATGGACTGTATATTACATAATAGCATTGTGTCAATATTAAATTTCCTGGATTGGATAACTGTGATTATGTAAGAGAATGTCCCTGTGCTCAGGAGATACATGCTGAAGTGTTTAGGTATTTATTAAAGCTCATAAGGCCTGCGACCTAACTCTCAAATGGTTCAGCAAAATAATAGTAACAGTAATATGTATATAATCTGTGAACACATACATATCTCTATGTACGTATGTGTGTACAGACATGTCACATACATATCTGGAGAGAAAGCAAATGTGGCAAAATGTTAACAACTGGTACATCTAGGTGAAGGACATAAAGGAATTCATTGTACTATTCTTACATTTTCTCTGTTACATTTTTTTAACAACAAAAAACACAACTGCAAAACAATTATAAGGAAGTCCAACAACACTATTTCATGATGATTAATTCAAAGTCTCTTTTAAAAGTAGTAAATATAAAATGAAAAAGTACTTTTCTAGTGCTCCCACTTTGCTGCAGTCTGCGGGGTGACTCAGGCTGGATGTGTGTGCAATGGGAGGGAGTGTGAGCCAGTGGCTGAGGGCACCAAGGGGCCACTGGAAGCACAGGCTCCTCCCAAAGCTGGGAATACCTCTGAGAAACAGAGGTGTGATGGAATCCGGGCAGCTTTGTAAGGCCTGTTAGAAAAAAAGACTTTAGTGTGTACACTTCATTTTACTCTATGGTGAAAGGAATAAGCATATTCTGAGCACTTGCCATGGAAAAGGGAAAATGCCTTTTTAAGGTAAGAGGTATTTCCTCATCAAGTGACTTCTCACAGGCCTGCTCCGACTACCACACACTGCGGATGGGGGCACAGGGAGAGAGGAAGAATTGAGGGGTCATGGCTCTTCTACCTTGGCTGTGCTGGCAGACACTCCTCTGTC
Source organism: Antilocapra americana (assembly GCA_007570785.1). Lineage (NCBI taxonomy): Eukaryota > Metazoa > Chordata > Mammalia > Artiodactyla > Antilocapridae > Antilocapra > Antilocapra americana. The sequence goes on from ML662436.1 coordinate 25,374,719, forward strand.
CTTAATGCAGGTGAAACTGGGCTTCATTAAGCAGCAGACAAGGCTGGGGAGTTTGGGTCTAGTATTTACCCAGCAATGAATGTGCTAAGTGACCTTGAACAGGTCACCTAAACGTGGGGGCTGAATGAGCACAAGGTTCCAGGCAAAACCCTATGTTTTTATGCTTCTCCACATCTAACTAAAGTTAGTTAAAAATAAACAGGATCACAGGAAATGATCTTATTTTGTCTCATTTCATAGGTTGCTCTGAAATGCTGTTATTTTTAAAAGGCCACAATCAGGATCCCTGGCTGATTCTAAGACAAAAGGCAATTAGGCTTCAAGCTGTATCACTTGTGTGTTTCCCTAAACATGGGCTCTTCCCACAAACCATGCTGGGCTGACAGGGCGAAAGCTAAAAAGTAATGTCCAGATTCCCCACCCCCCCACTCCTGAAAGACAGCAGAACTAACCAAATACTTCTGGTTTGGGACTGACAAATGCCATCTCCCCAGTGCTCATTTAAGTATCAGGTATCATGTGTCGAACCGACCTTGTATGCTACCTTAGACTTGGTAAAGTCTGGCTGAGTTAGTGAAAGAGCCGAAGATCACACTGAATGTCAAGATGAAATTCAATATGGCAGTCTTGCAATAGTGGCCTGTCTGCTTTTAAATCACAGAAGATCTTGGCTTTATTTTACGTAAGAGGCCTTCTGCCTCTTTTCTATTGCCTGGAGGCTTATTCCAGCAGGGACCCAGGGACCTACCTACCCCCTATCCAGGCCAGCCAGCATCAGTCAAGCTGGCCCAGCTCAAAGGTCCCGCAGTGACTTGGCTCTTGGGCCCTACATGGCCTGGGCTCCTTGCCAGCCTCTGGCTCCCCTTGTCAAGGTCTAGGTGTCTGCCCAGGCCTTCCAAGGACCGTGGGCTTCTCCTCAGTCTGCCCAGAATTCTGGGGACCACAGAGGTATGAAGGAAACTCAGAAGAAAAAGAGGCAACAAAAGAGGCTGAGAAGGCGTGGGTGAAAGGCAGGAACAAAAGAGCAAAGCCAGGAGTGCTGGTGGAGGTAGACCACCAAGCCCAAGGAAGAATGGGTCCTGAGGAGGGAGAGTCTGGCTGGGGGTCGTGTCTCTCATGTGTAGTCACCCGACCTCCTGCGTCACAAAGAGAACAGAAGCCAAGGTGACCAGGAAGGACCTACAACCTCCCAAAGTCACACCGCCGTCTAGCTGTATCCATGCCCGCCCTTCCTCCTCAGCTGGTGGAAGAAGTGTCCCGCCTTGGGTCCAAGGCTCTTCCTCCATCTGACGTTGAGATTCCCTCACCTCCTCCAGCAGCCTTCTTTATCTAGAGACCCTCTTGGCTCCCTAGTGCTCCCAAACAAAACAGAACCACCACTCCCCTAGCCCCCTCGACCAGCTGCAAATACAATTTCTCATTCTCCTCTTCAGATAGCCCAATGTCTTTATATAGTAATCTAATATACTATTTACTCTTCATCCACTGCAATCTGCCTTCTGCCCACTGTCAAACTACTCAAAGCACTCAACAAAACAGCCACGGAGCTTCACCTTCTTTTTGCTAAATCCAATGGATATTTTCAGTTTTTATCTTCCTTATTGTCTCTAAGCAGCTGAGCCCTGCTGATCACACCCTTTGCCGTGAAGAGCTATCTTCCTGGGGCTTATGACCGCAGCCTCTTCCGGTTTTGATGCTCTCACTCTGGCCTCTCCTTGTCAGTCTCCTTAGAAGGCCCCTCCTCCTCTGACCACCTGCTCTTCAAACCTTCCAGTACCAGCATTCACCTGCATTCTGTCCTGGACCAGCTTGTGGCTTTCAATCTCGGAATGCTGCCTGGAGCCCCGCCTGCTGCAGTGACTCTGCTTCCCATCCGATGCTGAAGACGTGCCATCTCTAGCTCCAGCTCAGATCCTGTGGCTCGGCTCCAGATTGCCAAATCCGACCGCCTAGGGGAAATCTCCAGGAGCACATCCAGGTACCTAACACTCAATACATCCCAAACTGAACCGGCCTGTCCCCTCATGCCCCAAACAGACTTCCTGTGTTCCTTAATACACCATATCTCTTCAACTGCTGGAGCCAGAAGGCTGGGGGCCAGTCTCCTTCCTCTCCCTTGCTTGCCCTTGAGCCAATCAGTCACAAATCCCTGTAGAGGATTTATTTCTTAAACCTGGCTCCTGAATTCAGTCCTTCTGCCCAGTCCCATAACCACCGCCACTCTGGTGCAGGCTACCGTCATCTCTCCTGGAGTCACAGGAAGCACAGCCCACCTGGGTCTTGGCCTTCTTACCTTCAACCTCGGCCCTTCTGGCCCCTCCATCACAAGTCAGAGATGCCTGGAAAGGCTGAATCTGATCGCCTTGCTCTCCTGATTAAAACATTTCAATGATTTTCCACCAGCTGGATTCTGAGGACAGCAGAGGGTTATTCAAGTGTTTTAAAATAAGTGAGTGAGATGATCAAATTCCAAGAGCAAATGGCACAACAACAGGCTTTTCAACAGGCACAGTGGAAAACCTTCTGTACATCTTCTGACACACACGCATATATTTTCCCAGTTACAAATTCTCACCAAAGAAACACAAAGATGTATTTCAGAATGAAGAAAACTGAAACTAGAAAGGTGTGAGACAAAAGAAGCAGTGAATAAAGAAGGTGGGTCAAGAGAAACAATCAGTGACTGCGTAGAACACTGAGGGTCCTAAATGGGGAGCAAGAAACACCAGGCAGGAGGGGTGGGGAGCGCGGGACAGGAGCTAAGGCCTTCTAAGGTCTTTGTTTATTCCATAGGAGGTAAAGATATTGACTAGCTCTAAACTGTCACAACAAAAGAAGAAAAACAGAATGTAAAACTTTCAACTAGTAGAGGGCAAGAAAATTAAATAAAGAAGACTTGAAGCAGAAAAGGAGAGGAAAAAAAAAAGTAGAGACAGGATTAAATAGAAAACATAAGATAGGGAATATAATCCAACATTTTAAAGATTATCAGATTGGATTTTTTAAAAATCCCAGTTTGGGTTGCTTATAAGACTTAAGGACAAATAAAGGCTAAATATAAGAGAATATATATACCAGGAAAACACTACCCCAAAGAAAGCTGGTAACTATGATGATATTAGATAAAACAGAATTGGGGAGGAATGTTAGGGGATAAAGAGGACTCTTACATAATGATAATTGAAAAATTCTTCAGAACATTCTAGATTGTGAGCAATAACTAATATGGCCTCAAAATATATAAGTAATAGAATTAAGAATGATTTGGAACCATCACACACAGAACTCTATACCCTCAAAGAAGAGACCATACCTCATTCCAAGCATACAGGGAACATTCACAAAAACGGACCTGTACCAAATCACATAGCAAATCCTGACAACATCAAAGAATCAAAATCATATGGTCTAAATTCTTTGACCACAAATGCAAAGAAAGTAGATAAGCAATGACAACGTAACCAGAAAGACCAGAGTGGCTGTAGGGTAGAGAACAGGGTGGTTGTGATGCTGGTGGAGCAAGGAGACCAACTCAGAGCACAAAGAGTGGGTGGCAAGAGAGGGACTGGACATGGGCGGGGCCAGTGACATGAGAGAAGAGCTCTGACTGACCTGTCCAGTCACATATATCCAGCACCTAACACAGTGCCAGGCACACTGCTGTTAAAATACAGGTTTTTAAAAAATAAAAAGAAGGCTAAGTAAATGCTAACTGAACGTGCTGAAATGAATCGAAGCTCCATCCTCACAGTGCATCTCCATGACCTCGTCACGAACGCCGCACCTGGGTCTGAGCATCTGCTTAAATCTCCTTGTCTCACTTCCCTATCCCTGTAGCTCATTAGTTTTGAAATGTTTCTACAGGATTCCTAATATAAAAATATGAGCTTCCCTGGTGGCTCAGCAGCAAAGAATCCACCTGTAAATGCAGGAGACACAGTTTTGATCCCTGGGTCAGGAAGATCCCCTGGAGAAGGAAATGGAAATCCACTCCAGTATTCCTGCCTAGAAAATTCCGTACACAGAGGAGCCTAGTGGGCTATGGTCCATGGGTTGCAAAGTCAGTCCATGGGACACAACTGAGCAACCAAAACAACACAAATAAAGAATCAGTATTTTTAAACCTTTTATCACATTTAATTCACTCCAAAACATGGAGTGTCCTGCAAATTCAGTCCTGCAAACTTCACTGTTAAAAGATGAGGAAACAGGCCACGCTCAGGGAGGTTAAGTAGCTCATCCTAAGATCCTCTTCTAGGAAGGGATTTAGACCCTCATCTGATTTACTCCCTCTGTCCTCTTAGAGACGCAGCATGGTGCCCTGGTTTAACAGTGAATGGCACTGGTTCAAATCTAGGACTCATTGGTTGTAGGTCCTCGTACAAGGTAACTGTTGTATACCACAGTCTGTCCATGTACAAAATGGGGGTGATGACCACATAGCAACTACCATAAAAAGTTGCTATCTGCACCAAATGAGTTAATATATAAAAAGTGCTTGCAAGAGTGTCAAGACATATAATCCATTTTCAATACATATTAGCTATACAGTATCATTTACCTGTTTAAGGACTGCGTTATAACTCTCAGATAAGAGTGTCCAAATTAATTAAAACTGAACCAGAAACTTGGGCAGATGGTGACTGCCTTACATTTAAAACTGCTGATTCTGTAGCCTTACAGTGTTCACTTAAAAGGCCTAATTTGTCTGTCTTAAAGTGACTCAGATAACCATAAGCTCTGGACTACTCCTGTAAGATTGTTGTTGGGAGACAGCACAAACCCACACCCTGAACCAGAGGCAGGTTTCTCAATCTCGGCACCATTCACATGTTGGGCTGGGTAATTCTTTGTTATGGGCGGCTGCCTTGAGTGTTGCACAAACTTTAGGAGCCTGGCCTCTATGCGCTAGATGCCAGTAGCACACCCACCCACTCCACCCTACCCCATGGCACTCATTTTGTGACAAGCAAAAATATCTCCATAGAGAACCAAATGTCCCTGGGAGACAAAAAGTACCCCTAGTTGAAAAACCACTGCTCTAGTCTTCCTAGACTGAAACTTTTCTAGGGGGATCGAAATTATACCCTCTTGACCCAAGTTCAATCTAGAGGCTATCATAAAACAGCATGAAGCAAGGATCCTTTAGGAAGGGATAACATAGATTATACAAGGCTTCACTCAACCCCAGTTTTATTTACCCCACGCATGGCACACAGAGACAGGATGGGAGGCAGAATGCAGAAACCATTTCAATCCCGGGTGATAAAAAAGAAGCTGCAAGGAAATCTGAGTGTGTGCTTAAAACGCTCTGTCTCTGAAACCAAATGTTGTAGCATTTGTAATGGGCAGAGCATTTACACGGAGCTTTCGGCTTTAGATCGCCAAGCTTTCAGCCTCTGCTAATATTCTCAAGGGGCAGGGCTGGCCCTCTTCCATCTTCAAGATGATTCAGGTTTCCTGGAGAACAAAATGAGCCTCTAATGCCTGATATTTTCTCTTGACAGATGGTTTCAGATGTATCAAAGTGCTAATCCTTGCTGAGGTATAGGTCTCAAGGAAGGAGAGTTTGGCTTTTAGAATGATAGGACTTGAATGATTAAGGAAGAAAATTACTCCCAGGATATTTGCCATTGTCATGTGAGCAGCTGGCTTAAAACGAAGGAAGACAGCAGAATGTGAAAAGATCTGAGGAGAAAGGAGAGGAAAAATTCAAAAATCCAGGTTAACAGTTTAAGTTTGAAACATGTCCACTCAATGACATCTTTGGGAGTGGAAATGAAGTGCCATAAAAACACCTTCAAGCTCAGGATAGTGAGGGGCCATCCCTCCCCAAAATATCACCATTCCCAGCTTCAGGATGTGGAAGAAGGCCCAGAAACAAAGGTGGAAGTTGGAATTTAGTCTTGCCACTTACTAGCTGTGTGTCCTTGGACATGTAATACAACCTCTCTGAGCTTCAGTTTCCCCATCCATAAAACACATAATAATAATCTGCCTCAAAATGAGGTTGTATAAATTAAACGATCTAGTATTAGTCGCTCAGTCGTGTCTGACTCTTTGTGACCCCACGGACTCGGGCTCCCCAGACTCTTCTGTCCTTGGGATTCTCAAGACAAATACTGAAGTGGGTTGCCATTTCCTTCTCCAGGCGATCTTGGCAACGTACTTAATGAAGACACACTAAAAAGCCTCCAGTGAACACCAGTATGAACTAGTATTTAGTGTTGACTATGTCAACTGCTTTTATTACCACCTTTGAATCTCACCAGATGCCAGGCAGTTTTTAAGATATTATACAGTCACAAGAGACGCAGGTTGGATCCCTGGATTGGGACGATCCAGTAGGAAATGGCAACACACTCCAATCTTCTTGCTTGGAAAATTCCATTGTCAGGGTGGCCTGGCAGGCAACAGTCCATGGGATGGCAAAGAGTTGTACATGACTGGAGCGACCCAGCACTCGCGCGCGCGCGCGCACACACAGAGATAACTCCTACTGAGGATGGTGAAGGTCTCAGAGGTTGAGTCACTTGACCCCGGTCACGAAGGTGCACACAGCGAGAGTCGAACCCGGGTCTCGCTGACTCGTGAACCAACCTCTGTCCACGGCCCCAGGTGGGGATGATGAGGGAAAGCGGGGGAGTTACTGGGCCAGGCGGCCGCGTGGGGTCAGAGATCACTGTCACCGGGCCCGGGACGCCGCGTGGGGTCGGAGGTCACTCACTGTACTCCTCCAGCCGCATTAAGGGCCGGAAGTAGATGGGGTAGAAGGCGGCGCCGATCAAGGAGATGAAGCCGCCGAAAATGAGAGCAGTGCGCAGGTTCCCCGACATGGCTCCAGCCGGGGCTACCCGGATTCTCCGAAGGCCCGGGACTCTCCAAACCCGGCTTCCGCCGCCTGGGCTGTAACCTCTCTCGGAAGTGGAGGAACAGCTTTCGCTTCCGGGCCTTGGGGGCGGGGCTAGAAGTTGGGGCGGGGCCGAGGCAGAGCGAGGTGGGAGCAGGGGTGAATTCAGAGGCGGGGCCTAGGACTGGGTAGGGATAGGGCGAGGGGTGGGGCTAGGGCGAGGTGGGGCGGGGCTAGGGCGAGGTGGGGCGGGGCCTCAGGCCCGGCGCACCGCCACCCCGGTTTTCCTGGCTTAGCTTAGGAACCAGCGAGAGCTAGCCGCTGTTAAGAGTGGAGGTTTAATTGCTCATTGCTCTAGGTTCCCAGTCCTTCCCCCAGCCGCTACCCGCCCAGCCTAGTTTTTCTCTCAGCTGCCCCACCCACCGCTCTTCTGATCTCGTTTACCACTCTCTCCTTTACCAACCACGTTTCTTCGTTCTCTCCCCGCAACTGATTTGATTTTCCTGACTACACCAGGAGGTGGAGGATCTCTGTAGCTCGTTGATTGAATCCTCATATCTTTTACTAAGTCACTTAAGTCGTGTCTGACTCTGTGCGACCCTCTGGCTGTAGGATTCCCTGGTGGTTCAGATGGTAAAGCGTCTGCCCGCAATGCGGGAGACCCGGGTTTGATCACCGGGTCCGGAAGATCCCCTGGAGAAGGAAATTGCAACCCACTCCAGTACTCTTTCCTAGAAAATTTCATGGATGGAGGAGCCTGGTGGGCTAAAGTCCATGGACTCGCAGAGTTGGACACGACTGAGCGACTTCACTTTCACTTTCTTTCATGGACTGTAGCCTGCCAGGTTCCTCTGTCCATGGGCTTCTCCAGACAAGAATACTGGAGTGGATTGCCTTTTCCTTCTCCATATCTTTTACAGGTGAGAGAATCTTGGCTTGGCTGCACGGATTTGGACAAGTCACTTGGCCTAAAGGGCCATTTGAGGGGATTAAAGACAAAAGTGCAAAATGCCTGGCCAAGAAAGCCTGCAAGGGATTCTGAAACCGGAGCCACAGGAGCTTCAGAACCAAGATTAACCCGGGAGGAATGTTATTTCAACATCCAAGCTAGAAGCAGATCTTTTCCAACTGATTTTCCATGTCCTCCTCTCTCCTTCCCCTTGCTGCATGTCAGGGTTATGGATGAGGATAGAGAGTGAACGGAGATCAGCACAGGGCAGGGAGCCAGCAGCCAGTCCCACTGAAGGGAACTTGGGGCTCTGCCTTGTTGCCTGAGGTGGGAGCCACTGAGGACAGACATCTGCTTCCTCTTCCTATGATTGCCATCCTCCAGACTTCTATGTCTGCTCTGCTGGCACAGAACCCACCCAAGGGTACTGGCAGCTGAGACTAAGATTCCTTGGGCCTTCACTCAACCCTTTACTTTAAAAAAGAATGATACCAGTTACTGGGGACTGCGGAGCAAAGAAGACCCCAGCAAATCTTGACCCCAGCATCATTATTTAGTTCAGGAAATAGTTACAATCCTGCAGAAATGGTGTAGAGGGCACAGGTTTCCTCTGTTTTGGTAGTTTTGTAGTTGAATCAAGCTACTATTTACTTCCATACTTCCAGAAGCATGCAAATCAGGTGTTTGATCTGTCAGCAGGTTTATGGACAGTCTTCTATGCCCCCAGCATCAGGCAAAGTGCTTCGGGAGGCACAAAGATGAATAAGACGTGACCCTTGTTCTCCAGGATCCTGCCAAGTGGATGAAGAGAAAGGACATATGCATAACAAGGTAACTAATGACCCAATTCACCCTGTTGCTGGTGAGTGATAAGGTCCTGTGGGCTACAGGAGTTCAGAGGAGGAAGACAGATGACTGAGGGTGAGACAGCTGGTCCTCGGGCACGTGCAGGAGCTTTTTAGGGTGAAAACAGAAGACTTCATGGCAAAGAAGGAAGTTGCAATGCATGCTTTATATCATGTGATATAAAAATCCCAGGTATAGGACTTCCTTGGTGGTCCATTGGTTAAGAATATGCCTGCCAGTGCAGGGACACAGATTTCATCCCTGGTCCTGGGAGATCCCACATGCTGCAGAGCAACTATGCTTGTGCACCACAACTACTGAAAGCCGTGCTGTAGAGTTTGTGTTCTGCAACAAGAGAAGCCAGCACAATGACAAGCCAGCGCACCACAATGAAGAGTAGCCTCTTGCTTGCCGCAACTAGAGAAAGTCTGCAGGCAGCAAAGAAGACCCAATGAACCAAAAAAATAAAAAAAAAAAATTCCAGTTATAGTGCACATTTTAGCCACCCAACTTCCACTTCTCTTTCTGTTAACAGTACTCCAAATATCTTTTGGCAGACCACTCTTCTCCCATTCTCAATCTGTGAGGTAAATGAGGGCTTCTCCCCCTAACTCCAACCCTTACTCTTTCCCAGCTCTGAATGTTAACTATACAACCAAGCCTGACCAAGCTCTCTTACTCATCACAGGGATGGAATGGCACTGCACTCAGGTCTGATTGTCCAATGTGGCTGCATCCTCCCGGCCAAATGACGCACATAGAGCCAACCATAGTCTATCCCAGCTGCTGGGAGGCTGGATTTGAACTTGAAGGCATGAAACTATGAAACTGCTGGGGACCACCGTTTAGAGACTGAGAATGAGGACAGTACAGCATAAGAGCTGTAGAAATTAGATGCTGACACTACACTTGAGCGCCTGAAGCCAATTGTGCCCCCAAACAGATTTCTCAGTAACATGAGCCAATAAAGTCCCCTCTTCACTGAAGCCAGTTTGAGTTGGCTTCTGTCTTTTAAAACAGAAGGAGTTCCAGATGAAATCACCCTGGGTGTGATTTCATTTGCTCAACACCTCCACAAGCTCCAAATCAAGGGTTACCCTATTATTTAGATCAGAACACTTAGAACCAGAAACCTCACACCACTGACTGAGCCAGGACCAGGGCTGATCTCTCAGGATCCCTAATTGGATAGGCTCTTCTGTGACATCCTACTGTCTTTGTAAGCAGACTTGGCAGATGGCTGACTGAGTCCTATCCACGGAGTATGTGAAAGCCAGTGCAGAGGGTGCCAGGATGTGCTTGTGAGGTACTAGTGGCACCTCCAAGGCAGGGACAGGACCAACATGGGACAGATGAGCCACCCCCCTCCCCAAGGCAATGTGGCAAGTAACTGGTGATTCTGCTGCCCGCTCTTGCTGAACTGGAGGTATCAGCCTGGTGAACAGCCAGCTTATAATCTATACATATGTCATGTACAGATTGACATGTATAAATGACAAGATAAATGATATATTAGCATCATTATATTATCACTTGCCTGCCACTGACTCCTACCAGATACATCTCTGATCCCAAAGTTCTTCCTCTTTCTGAGAATCCCATTGATCTACAGATTCAATCAGCAAATACTTATTTTGAGCCTACTCCAGGCAAAGCCCTGTGCTGGTTGATCAGGAACACAAAAAGGAAGCACTCTTTGCATATCTGACCGAGGGTCACCGAGCCAGGTGCTGGAGGATGCAGCAGTGAACTGACAGGAGAATCTGTTGTCCTCATGGTGGCTACAGTCTGGCAGAGGGATGAGCTGTTAGCTGTGGATAGTAATTACTTTTTGGATACTCAGCCTCTCCTAATGATACCTCCTGGTTCTTTTCTGAGGATGACCTTTAATCTTGGCATTCTTGGCTGGACTATAAATCCAGGGGCCCTGTGCATTCCTAGCAGTACTGATACCAAGGCTGTAGAACACTTCCCCTGTGCCAGTCACTATGACAGGTTTACACCATCAGTACTCACCCACTTCCCCTGTGCCAGTCACTATGACAGGTTTACACCATCAGTACTCACCAACCCGCATAGATAGGTATTCCCATTGCAGGGGCCGAATCTGGAGCAATGGAAAAAGGACTAGCTCAAGGTCACATGGCTAGTAAGTGGCAGAACCTGGATACAAATCCATGCTGTCTGGCTACAGAGACCAGCACTTACCACCCCTCTAAACTGCCTTGCAAAGTCAGTGAGCTCATGCTGTCTGAGTATGGGGTTGCTCCAATCAGGCCCAGTTCTTTTTCTCTAGAAATAAGAATCATGAGGATGATGACACAAGGACAGACAGCACTGTTGCGGTGGATTTCTTCCATTGCTGACGTTCTGGTAGGATTTAGGCACATCTCCCACTTGCCTGGGGTCCTAGGTGTGCACTTGCCTCGTTGTCCCATCTTGCAGCCTGATTCTCAACTGCTTGTTGCATTCTACACGTCACCCCATATGCTTCCAGTAAACTCCCTTTGGATTTCAGTTAGTCAGCATCAGTTTCAGTTGCATGCCACTAGGAGCCCTAATAGATAAAGAAACGCCCACAATTACCTCCAACACACAGCAGAGATGAAGGGCTTGGGGCTTCATAGCTGTGCTAATGTTTGTGAATGCCAAAGGAGGTCCGGGTCTGGGAAGGTATTCACACAAAGGGAGAGAGAGCTCAAGGGATGAAGGGAGACGGGATGCAAATCAAATATGTCAGGAGTCCTAGGGTGCATATTTTCATCTCAATCACAGAGAGAGAGAAAAAAAGTCGGTTTGGGCTCCTATGCGGCACTTCCTCTTTCTTGCTTGCATGTGAAGATTGAATGCTTGCAGGAAGCAGACCACCAGTGGTGTCTCGCACGGAGTTCAGACAGACATCAAAGTTAATCCGCTCTCTGATCTGAGCAAAATGTGACGAGGGTTTCCTGGGACAGCAGCTCTACTAATTGTGGCACTGCAGCCCAGCTGCTGTATTTTTAGACTATTGTGGATTCCCAAGAAGTAGCATCACCTTCTGCCGGAAAACAGACTAGAAGCCTGGGGTTTGGAGAGGAGTGAGATCTAATACAGGACCCTCTGGACTTGTTCTTTTGAGAATACAAGAGGAAGCTGGGGAAATGCTTCCCTGTTTTTCTTGAGCTCTGTGGCTCTCTCAGTCCCTACCTGTCTGTATAAATGTTTCCAATTTAGAGCACTTGTCAAGTTTTTCTGCTTTGATGTGTTCTTTATATCTAAGAATTGAATTGAAAGTCACTCAGTCGTGACCAACTCTTTGTGACCCCATGGATTATACAGTCCATGGAATTCTCCAGGCCAGAATACTGGAGTGGGTAGCCTTTCCTTTCTCCAGGGGATCTTCTCAATCCAGGGATCAAGCCCAGGTCTCCCGCATTGCAGGTGGAGTCTATACCAGCTGAACCACAAGGGAAGCCCTTATATCTAAGAGATTTCCCCCAAATATCCACCTTGGTTTCTCTCTTGCCACGCTATCCAGCTTACAGGTACAACTAGTGCCTTTATGACTTCTAGGTGTCTAGACCCAGCCTCATGTGCCTGATGCCAGCTTCAGGTTCAAGACCCACTCACTCCTGCTTCCCCTGTCCATCACTTTCATGGCACTGGCTTGGTTTGAGGCCTCACCTGCTGATCTTGGCTACGGCTGTCCAACTTGTCTTGCATGTGTCACCCTCTTCAGCCACCAACTGTCTCATCTGTGGGACAGCCAAAATTATCTTCTGAAACCGTAGATCTGGTCAATCAATTCTGCTCTTCTCAGAAGCCTTCAGTGTCTCTCTAAAGGGTAAATTTTTCATCCAGGACCCCAGGCTCTGGTTAACAGGCCACTAAAGCACTTCTGCCTCCATGTGTTTCTGCTGCAATAAAGAGCAGCGCTCTCCATCTTGGCTGCCATGCTCTGTGCCCCTGGCCATGGTTGATTGAATCAGCAGGGTTGAAAAACCCAGACCATAGTCAAAGACTCCAAATCTCTGTCTAAATGGGGAATAGGCTGACCCAGTCAGACTCTCTGCCCCTGGAATTTCAGCTCGTAGGTCAGGGAGAGTTGGAGCTCAGCAGAGGGAGTAGAAGTTGGACAGATGAACAGGAGGAGGTGGTGGCAGTGTGAGGGGAGCTCTGAGTAAGCCAGGGTGACGAGTTAGTAGAAGCTGTCAGAGAAAAGCTGGGTTGAGTAGATGGGGGAGGAACTGCCTGGGAGTAACAGGAAGCAGGACACGGTGGAGGAGAGTGAAAACCAAGATTCACAAATCCTCTGCTGAGAAGTAACGAGATACCTTAGGCTCCAGGACTACCTGGGATTTATGTATTCATTCATTGATTTCTACCAGATTTATGGAGCACCTGTTAGACACTATTCTAAGAGGATGAGATAGTTGGATGGCATCAGCGACTCAATGGATATGAGTTTGAGCAAGTTCTGGGAGATGGTAAAGGACAAGGAAGCCTGGTGTGCTGCAGTGCATGGGGTCGCAAAGAGTCAGAATGACTGAGCGACTGAACAGCAACAACAAATTTTAAGCATTAGACAAAGTCCTTGCCTTCACGGTGCTTGTATTCTAGTTTGGGAGGTAAATACTAAACAGAGAAAAATAAATGGAGACAGTTTGGCAATTTCTGACAAAACTAAACATCCTCTTCCCATACAATACCAAAGGAGCTGAAAACATGGGTCCTTTTAAAAGCCTGCCTGTGGACGTTTGTAACAGCTTTGTTCAAAATTGCTGAAATGTGGAAGCAACCACTGTCCTTCAGTAGCTAAATGGATAAATTATCTGTGGTACAGACAATGGAATATTATTCAGCCCGAAAAAGAATTAGCTATGAAGGAAAAGACTTGGAGTAGCCTTAAACGCATATTACTAAGTGAAAGAAGCCACTCTGAAGTTTACATATTACATGACTTTCTAGAAAAGGCAAAACTAGGGACATGGCAAAAAGATCAGTGTTTGCCAGGGTTAGGGAACAGGGAGAGATGAATAAGCAGAGCCCAGAGGATTTTAAGGGAAGTGAAAATACTTTTATGCTCCTGTAATAATGGATTCCTGTAATTATACATTTGTCCCAATGCATAGAGTACACAATGTCAAGAGTGAATCATAACAGTAAGCTATGGACTTCGGATGATAATTATGCATCAGTGTAGGTTTCCGGTTTGTAACACACATTCCACTCTGGATGGTGATAGTGGCGGAGGCTGTGTGTCACTTGAGAGTAGAGGGCATTAGGGAACTGTCTGTACTCTGCTCAGTTTTGCTGGGAACCTAAAACTGCTCTGGAAAAATAAAGTCTATTTTAAAAAACCCCTCCTCCCCCATTAGAAGAGTTTAGTAAGCTGTTTTAATTTCTCCAGAAGCTGTAGAGCAAAAAAACGGATTTTGAAGGGGGAAAAAAATCCATGTTATAACAAAAACCTGGGGTGGGGGGGGATTACTTCAGATGAAAATAAAATAAAGGGATATTTGATAGATAAATAGACAAAATAAGAAGTGCTGGAAAGAAAAACTGAGCCAGCAAGGGGCTGGGTTTGGGGTTGGAGTGGGGGATGCGGGGCAACTATTTTTACTTAGGTATTAAGAAAGACCTCTCTGAAAAGGCGGCAGACATCTGAGTGAAGGGAAGAGGGGAGCCGTGTGAATATCTGGAGGAGGAGCACGTGTGCTTGCTGTTCCAAGAGCAGAAAGGAGGTCTGTGTCGCTGGAGCGGAGTGAACCGAGGGGACACGGAGGCGGCCCAGGCAGGTCAAAAAGAAACAGAACCGGACATGGAACAACAGATTGATTGCAAATTGGGAAAGGAGTACGTTAAGACTGCTTGTTTATTTTACTTACATGCAGAGTACATCATGTGAAATGCCCGGCTGGATGAAGCACAAGTGGGAATCAAGATTTCCGGGAGAAATATCAGTAACCTCAGATAATCAGATGATAACTATCCTTATGGCAGAAAGCAAAGAAGAACTAAAGAGCCTCCTCATGAAAGAGCAGAGTGAAAAAGTTGGCTTAAAACTCAACATTCAGAAAACTAAGATCATGGCATCCAGTCCCATCACTTCATGGCAAATAGATGGGGAAACAATGGAAACAGTGATAGAGTATTTTCTTGGGCTCCAAAATCACTGCAGATGGTGATTGCAGCCATGAAATTAAAAGACACTTGCTCCTTGGAAGAAAAGCCATGACCAACCTAGACAGCATATTAAAAAGCAGAGACATTACTTTGCCAACAAAGGCCCATCTAGTCAAAGCTTTGGTTTTTCCAGTGTTCATGTATGGACGTGAGAGCTGGACTATAAAGAAAACTGAGTGCCAAAGAATTGATGCTTTTGAACTGTGATGTTGGAGAAGACTCTTGAGAGTCCCTTAGACTGCAAGGAGATCCAACCAGTCAATCTTAAAGGAAGTCAGTCCTGAATATTCACTGGAAGGACTGATGCTAAAGCTGAAACTCCAATACTTTGGCCACCTGATGCAAAGAACTAACTCATTGGAAAAGGCCCTGATGCTGGGAAAGATTGAGGGCAGGAGGAGAAGGGGCTGACAGGGGATAAGATGGTTGGAGGGCATGACCAACTTGATGGACATGAGTTTACGCAAGCTCCAAGAGTCGGTGATGGACAGGAAAGCCTGGCATGCTGCAGTCTGTGGGGTGGCAAAGAGTCAGACACGACTGAGTGACTGAACTGAATGAAAGATTATATCTTCTTAAAAAAATGTATTTACTTGTGCCTTAGTTGCGGCATGTGGGATCTAGTTTCCTGGTAAGGGATAGAACTTGGACCCCCTGCATTGGGAGTGTGGTGTCTTAGTCACTGGACCAGCAGGAAAGTCCTGAGATTATATCCTGTTTAACTGAATTCTATCAATATAAGAACCACAGTAACAACAACAAACATTTACTGCCTGCTTGCTACATGCTTGAGCTCATCTAATCTCCAGCCAGACTTTATCCCCATTTTACAGATGGGGAAACTAAGGAATAGAGAAATTCAGTCTTGCCCAAACCTACATAATTGGCAAGTGGCTGAGTCAGGATTTGAACCCACTAAAGAATCTGTGTTCCCATTCTCTCTTCTATTGTCATCTTACAATCTTGGTACCAACAAAATGCGTTCAAGTCAATCCCCGTTGGCATAACCAAAGTGTCGCTGGGCAGAAGAACAAAAGTGAAGAAGAAGAAACAGCAATACATAAAGTGGATGGTGGCATGGAATTGTCATCAAGTGCTACAAGTGGCTCCAGGGGTCCAGTGCTAAGCATCCTTTGCAGTCTGCTATGTGGAATACAGAATGTATGGGAGTTCAGTAATTAGTAGAGTATTTATCTGGTCTGAGTGCCTGATGCAACTTTTATCCCAAATCCCAACTTTTCCATCTGCCAAGATAGGTGATGGAAGTTTATGGTTCATGTTTTAGCACATCTTCCCAGGCCAGGGACCTACAACTCTGAATTTCTGGCCTGCTCCCTTCCAGCCAAAAGTGAATCTAGATTTACTTCCCATTAGCAACATGTACCATCTTTATGCCTTGTGAAATCCTAGTTTTAGAAGATTCGGCTTTTATCCTGGGGATATCAATCTATGTGTAGAAGTCCTTATTCTGTGGAAGAAGAGAGACTGAAACAAAAAATAAGTGTAAACTTCTTATCCAGGCAGATGACAAATAAAATTTCAGTATTTCTTAGATTAAAACACCTTTTATACCTCTGTTCTTTTATGAGTATAAGAGCATGGATGGGCTAAAAGTAAAAAAAACAGACTCAGTTCCTGTCTTGATGCATTCATTTTGCTCTAGCAAAATGTCATAGCCCATGTAGTTCATAAACCACATTTATTTCTCACATGTCTGGAGACTAGGATCATCACCCAAGATCATGGTGCCAGCTTGGCTGATATGGGTCTTAATTCTGTATAAGCTGGGGGCTTCTTACCATGTGATGGAAGGGGGAGGGATCTTTCTGAACCCTCTTTTTAAGGCATTAATCCCATTCAAGAAGGCTGCAGCCTCATGTCTTAAGCACCTCTCAAAAGCCCCACCTCCTTAGCCACTAGAAAGATAAAAGGGTAGATCAGCTTATAAAAATACTTGTTAAGACCTTAGTAAGTCTTAACTGAAATTATGGAACTCTGCCACACCACAGAGAAAATTCATTCTGAAAATACCAACAGGTTGTGGAGTCAAAAATTGGCTCTATCAGCCACGTGTACCCCAATGTTCATCGCTGCATTGTTTACAATAGCCAAGACATGGAAGCAACCTAGATGCCCATCAACTGACGAATGGATAAGAAAGCTGTGGTACATATACACAATGGAATATTACTCAGCATTAAAAAAAAATTCATTTGAAGCAATTCTACTCAGATGGACGAAACTGGAGCCCATTATCCAGAGTGAAGTAAGCCAGAAGCAAAAACAACAATACAGTATATTAACGCATATATATGGAATTTAGAAATACGGTAACGAGAACCCAACATGCGGGACAACAAAAGGAACGCAGATGTATAGAATAGACTCGTGGACTCTGTGGATGAGGGTAAGGGTGGGATGATATGGGAGAAGGGCATTGAAGCATGTTAATTGTCATGTGTCTAATCAATCGCCAGCCCAGGATTGATGCTCGGGACTGGTGCAGCGAGATTTCCCGGGGGGGAGGGAGGAGGGAGGGGGGTTCCGGAGGGGAAGCATATGTAAACCCATGGTGATATCATGACAATGTATGGCAAAAACAAACAAAAAAAAAATTGGCTCTATCAGAGGCAATATGCTCTAACATGGACTGCTGGTCCTCCTGAATATTTTTGTTCCCCTGACCCCTGCCACTCATCCCCATAACCATTCTTCACCTATCAGCCAGGGTTAACTGAAAAACTGAAATCAGATTATGTAAAAGTGAGTCTCTCAGTCATGTCCAACTCTTTGTGACTCTATGTAATGTAGCCCACCAGACTCCTCCTCTGTCCATGGGATTCTCCAGGCAGAACACTGGAGTGGGTAGCCATTCTCTTCTCCAGGGGATCTTCCTGATCCAGGGATTGAACCCAGGTCTCCCACATTGCGGGCAGATTCTTTACCATCTGAGCCACCAGGGAAGCCCAGACTGTATGACCTGTTGCTGAAATACCCCCAAGTCTTCCTAATCACATAGAATAATAGCTAAACATCTTACTGTGTCCTTAGGAGATTCTAGATCACTTGTCCCTGCCTACCTCTTCCAACCTCATCTCCCTCTATTCACCTTCCATTCATCTCCTTGCTCTCTTTTCTTCAGTGCCCTCAACCCACCTGTTAATACATTCCCCACAGCCCCTTATTCCAGAATGTAAGAACCATGAAGGCGGAGATGTTACCTACTTTTCCACTGCATCTCTAGTGCCTTTCAGAATACTTGGCACATAGTAGTTGCTCAATAAGTAATTGTTAAATGGCTTATTATATTCTCCAGCCTTGTTAGAGAAACTATTATACAGGGAAGATACTTGGGAAGTTCAGCCTCTCTTGGGGAAGCAGGGAAAGCTTTGCTTCTCATTAATTATTTAATTACCTTCAAAGCTTGGGATTTCAGGAAGATTAAAAATCTTCCCTATTCCGCTTGTCACAGTTACATGCTCTCAAGCCTAATCACAGCACCTGTGACTCTTACACTGCTTGCTGGTCTCTGGTCTCCCCGAAGGATTAGTACAGCAAGAAAGTATCTGCAGACTATTGCTATTGGCATCTTCTGAGAGTTTAATTAATGGAGTATTTTTTTTCCTTTCCTATTCATGGTCAGGATTTTGATTAACTTGTAAGTGGCAGCTTTGTCGTGTAGAGGAGCCTGGAGGAGGATGCTTAGGGCTGATGAGAGATGCTAAGGCTGCCCTTAGTAGCTGGTAACAGAATCAGTGTGTTCCAGCAGCCTCCCCCATATCCGTGTGGTCCTCACCCCATATGGGAAGATGGGCACGTAGTGCGATTGTTGGCTGCAGTGGGTGGTTGGGCTCACTGGGACTTCTCTGCTGACCAGGCATTTCTTTCTGTCTACAGCATCTTTGTGGACATGGGGGTCCCCGCGTTTTCAGCGATTGAGGCCAGCAGGCAGCAGCTCACTCTGTTGCTTTGTCATGGGCAACTTCATCTCAGGGTTTGGGCCTCCATCCAGGCTGCCTCAGCACTCCTGACTGGCAAGTTCTGGAAATAGTTCATCCACAGAACTAGCTGGCAGGCGAAGGCTTCTACTTGGAGCGTGGGGGTAAATCTGACCACTCCCGCTCTGGCTCGAGGCACACCCATTGCTTCTCCCTAATCTGAAGCTTTCACAGTCAACTAAGATCTTGGGAAAGTTCTGCATTTAGGTGCATCTTTGTAGAGAGATGGAGCTGGGTTTCAATCTTACCAATGTATTTAAATCTTCTAAGCCTCAATTTCTTCATCTGCAAAATGGAGATGATAACTCTATCCTGCCTCACAATTTTTTTGAGTACTTCAAATGATACACTGCATGCAACTGTTTAGAACAGTAAATGTCAGCTAATATTATTTGCATTCAAGCCTGTGGATGAGGGTTTCCTTGGTGGCTCAGCTGGTACCTGAGCAGCATGCCTGCCAAGGCAGGAGACAAGAAAAACGTGGGTTCGATCTCTGGGTTGGGAAAATTGTCTGGAGAAGGAAATGGCAACCTGCTTCAGTATTTTTGACTGGAAAATTCCATGGACAGAGGAGCTTGACAGGTTACAGTCCATGGGGTTGCAAAGAATTGGACATGACTGAGGGTGCAGGCACACACCTCCCCAACCCCCCAACCAACACACACACAACTCCTTGACAAGTTAATTCAACTCTCTGGGCCTCAGTTTCCTTGTCTATAAAATGAGGCCAGTGTGATTGTATGATGATGAAATAAGAATGCAAGATAAAATGTCAATTTATTGATATATTGCTAAACTGGACAAATCCTAGTTTATTTCATCAGTGACTTATCTGCATCTACCCTGGCCATTAAGTTGACCTTCTCAACAAAGCCTTAAACATGGACATCCTGTCTAACTCATTAAAAAAAAATGTATCAGTAGGAATATAAAATGGGGAGGGCTGTATGCAAACACTGCTGAGAAGTGAAAAAAAAAAAGAAAAGAAAAAAGCAAATAACATTTAAATGATTATTGCATGAGTGACTGGACTATCATCCCTCAGGGGAAAATATTTCCCACTTTGCTTAGAGCAGCAAAAAGAGGAGAAAAAAAATTTGATGGTTATTTCAAATCTGTCTTCCCCAGGGAAATTAAATCTGAGTTATGGGGTATTTTTCATAAAGCAAAGTCTAGTATAAAACTAACAAGCTAAACAAACAAACAAACATTGTCAGGCGAACTTAAGTGGATTTGGACAGGTTGTCCTGAGTGATGGCTGTTTGGGTGCACCGGCACGCCTGTCACAGAATGTCCCCTTACTCCATCCTCATCCTGGGGGGACCTGAGTGTGTCCATTGGAGTTGCCTCACCTGCTGCCCGTGGTCCTGTCTCCCTTGCAGGTACCTCCAGTGCTAACAGCTGATGCGTTGATAGACCCTCCCAGGCAATGCCACTCCCAGCAGCCCTCCTCATCCCCAGCAGTAACTGATGTGCTATGAGGACTACAAATGCAGTATTTTTTTTTTTATAATTTGGGATAGGGTTCTTAGGATGGACTAACATATATGAAACTTTTAATCATCTTCAAATCCCTAAATGATAATGCTTGATTTTATTTTTTATTAAAAATGTTTTGTTTTTGTCTCATCTTGAGGTATGTGGTATTTTAGTTCCCCAATCAGAGTTTGAACCCATGCCCCCTGCAATGGAAGCACCGAATTCTAACTGGATTGCCAGAGAAATCTCAAAGGCAATATTTCTATGTTGAGGCTGCAAGTTATTATATATAAGCTATAGTTTCTGTTTCTTTTTTTTTTTCCCCAAAACTACACTGGGTCCTTTTCCAAAAGCCTGATGGCTTTTAGCTTCATTTAAAATGTTCTGTTCTATAAGGATCAGGGACATTTCTTATTTAAATCTTTCCAGCATCCCTTTCTATAACAGAACCTTCTTTTCTGTAGGGAATCCACTTCAGCTGCCCAGTCTGGGTACCCCATGCCCTTGGCCATAATGACTGGTTTGGACAGGTACTTGATCCAAATCAAGCAAATTGGGATCTTCTTTGGATATTTTTTGATGCTTCCATCAGGAAAGCTGTGTCTTTTCCTGGGGGATGTTACATTAGGAGGATTTCAGTCTGAGGCTCTGGTACCCACAGGATGAGGGCCAATTAGAGAAACGGGAGATCCCTGATAGCATTATTTGTACTCTAGATCAAGCCTTGCCTGAAGCCAGACTGGTAGGGCATTATGTGAGCTAATAAACACCTTCCATGCTGCTTTTTTTTTTTGTTTGATAATCACTTTGTTTTTTAATATTTATTTATTTGGTTGTACTTGGATCTTAGTTCCCCATTAGGGGTCGAACCCCAGGCCCCCTGCATTGGAAGGAAGCTCAGAGTCTTAGCCACTAGACCATGAGGGAAGTCCCCATGGTCATTTTTGAATGGAGTTTCTGCCAATCCAATTTCTGAAAATGTTTTTATTTATTTATTTTTTAATATCCAAAGCATCTTGAAAATTATAGTTATATTAGCCTGTATATTAGGCTTTTTAAATATCCTGAAGAATTGATATAATGGAATGAATGTATTGTAAAGAAATGTGAACTAGAGGGTAGCATGTAGGGTTAAGTTTTGGATTTCCTCTAAAAATAGTGTCTCCTATTTACTGAACACTTACAATGTACCAGCTGTTTCATATACTCTATGGGTTGGCTTCTTACCGCTTTCTTGCATGTTATATTATACTCATTTTAGAAAGGAGAAAATCAAGACTTAGAGGAGCTAAGAGACATGCCAAAGACCATCCAGGTAGAATGTAATAGAGCCAGGATTTTACACTCAGTTTTGGGCCAGATTACCCATATCATACAGATCAAGCAAAGATTACTGCTGATTGACTCCTTCAGCACTTATCAGACATTAGCTATTTGCTGGGAGGTCCTAGGCACTGGGAATATGAAATCAATGAGATAGTGTACATCCTTCAGCTATTCACAGTCCAGTGAGGGGAACTTCATTAGGGTCTTTATTGGTTTGAACTGTATCCCCCCCAAAAGATATTTTGAAGCTCTAATTCCCCAGTATTTGTGAATGTGACTCTCTTTGGGAATGCAGTCTGTACAGAGGTAATCAAGTTAAAATGAGTTCATTATTAAGGGCAGGCCCTCATCTGTTATGACCGGTGTCCTTAAAAGAGGGAAATTTAGACTCAGAGCCACGAAAGGAGAAGGCCATGTGAAGACAGAGGCAGAGGTTGGAGTGATGCCTCTATAAGCCGAGAAACAGTAAGGATTGCCTGCGGTCAGTAGGAGCCAGGAAAGAGGCTTGGAGCAGATTCTCCCTGCAAGCTCTCAGAAGGAACCAACATTGCCAACACCTTGATTTAGGATTTCTAGCTTCCAGAGTGAGCTTCTCTCATAGCTCAGTTGGTAAAGAATCTGCCTGCAGTACAGGAGACCTGGGTTTGATTCCTGAGTTGGAATCAAAAGATCCCTTGGAGAAGGAAATAGCAGCCCACTCCAGTCTTATCTGGAGAGTCCCATGGACAGAGGAACCTGGCAGGCTACAGGACATGGAGTCGCAAGAGTCGAACATGACTTAGTAACTAGACCACCCCCACCAGCAGCATCCAGAAGGCTGAGACAAGAATTTTCCGTTGTTTCAAACCACTCAAGTTTTAGTTTATGGTGCTTTGTTACGGCCGCCATAAGAAGCAGTCATCAGGGTTCTCCTCTGGCAACATACACTGATTTGAATCTTGCCTAATTGAATCTTGCTCCCCAGTGGTGCAATGATAAAGAACCTGACTGCCAATGCAGTAGACACAGGAGACATACGTTTGGTCTCTGGATTAGAAGATCCCCTGGAGGAAGAAATGGCAACCAACTCCAGTAGTCTTTCCTATAAAGTCCCATGGACAGAGGAGCCTGGCAGGTAGAAAAGAGTTGAACGTGGCTGAGCAACTGAGCGAGCACATAGATACACTTTCACACAAGATTGCTCTGCCCATGCCCTCCACCCCAATGGCCCTCCAGGAACAAGCCTCTGCAGTCAGGTGTCCCACCCTCTCCTTCCATCCCATCTTGAAGGTGGGCTCCTCTTCGCCATAGCTCCCCGCCCTCTTTGCCACCACTATGTGAAGCTACCAGGTCCTGGAGTTCCCGGCATGAGGACCCACCCTGTATGACAGCTCTTCCCTCCACTGCCCTCTGAACACACTCTGAACTCAATGGCTGCCCAGGGGCCCACTGCTTGCTCTGGACGGGCAGGAGCCTGGAGGCAGCAGACAGCTAACACCAGGGCGTTGCCCTTCCTTTATATGCCAGGGCTGTTCCGTTTCCAGGATACGGGTTTCATGATTTCTCTTTTGTGATTAATGTTGAAGCCATTTCTTGATGTACTGTCTTAATAACTTGGTGAAGGCACACAGCCTTCGGTTGGCAAATGTGACGGTGCTTTTATCTGACCAGCCCTCACCCCCGCTCATTCCTGCGAGTCAGGTAGGCAGCGCCAGTGTGAAAGAAGGCACAAGACAAGGGGAAATAAAGGCTAAATTCATCAGTGATTTGCCTAGGGTAGTGATGAGCTACAATTTGGAATGGCTGCCTAGAATTTTAAACAAAGATCCAAATGTCTCGAGTTGCCAACTCTCTCTCAATGCCCACAAAACTCTTCTAATAAAACGCATTCACCTGCTGATGTGTATAGCAGGCCAAATGCCAACTCATTAAAGATGGTGATGCTCCTAGTAGCTAGAGCTTTCTCTGTGGGTGAACTTAAACTTTTCATACTCCTGAAGAAAGGGGCAACAGCAGTCAGTCACAAGTACTCACAAATGGGTGTTCTGTCACTAGGCCACTACACCTCAAGGCCAAGGCCCTATCTTGCTTTTTTCTCATTGTACCTTTAAGAATGTCTAACAGAGTGAATGCTTCTGACCTGCTGGTAGGCTCAGTACAGAGATTTAATCTGGACCATGGTGTATTTTTGAGGGAGTTATGGTGGTTAAGAATTTGGACTCTGGGGTTTGTGAGTCAGATTGCCTGTATTAGAATGTTAGCTGGCTGTGTGATTTTGAGAAGGTTTGTTAACCTCTCTGAACTTCTGCCTCTCATCTGTTAAATAGGCTGTTAGAGTGTGTCAATGAGATATGTTCCTAAAGTGCTTAGCATTCAAGAAAATGACAGCCATTATTGCTATTATTAACTGGTGATTGGCAGAGCTGGGACTCACCCAGGCTTGTCTGGTCCCATGTCCCCATGGTTGCCCGTCTGGGGAAGTCAGTGTGACTTCCACTGGATTGCTTATCACCAAAGGGTGAGTAGTCACACAGATGGGGAGCCAGCATCATTGCTTATTTCCCTCCACAGATGGCCGGGCACTTACGTCTCCCAACTCATAGCCAAGGACCCCCATATTCCCATTCCAGTTGGTGATCCAGAAATCGAAGGAATATCCTTGCCTCTTTGGGGGAAAGTAGAATCTTTCCAGGCTTTCTTTAGGTCTCCCTCTCCCCTGTGTGTGCTCAGTCGCTTCAGTCATGTCCGACCCTTTGTGACCCTATGGATAGTAGCCCACCAGGCTCCTCCGTCCATGGGGTTCTCCAGGCAATAATACTGGAGTGCGTTGACATGCCCTCCTCTGGGGATCTTCCTGACCCAGGGATTGAACCCATGTCTCCTTTCCTGCATTGCTGGCAGAATTCTTTACTGCTGAGTCACCAGGAAAGCCCCTCTATCCCCCAGGGCTTGTCAAAGGTCCATGGGGAAGAGACAGGAGCTCACGAAGAAGGGACTGTTTCAAGGTTCTGCTCAGCCTCCTGCCTGCCCCAGACGTGCCTGAGGTCTCTCAGATCTGGAAGCAAGGTTCCCAGTTATCCATCAGTATTAATCCCTTGGGACTTCTGTAACAAAGTACCCAAAGCTAGATGGCTTAAAATAGAAATGTATTGTCTCACAGTTCTGGAGGCTGGAGTCCAACATCAAGGTGTTGGCTGAGCCATGCTCTCTGTCATGGCTGCAGGGCACATCCTTCCTCTCACCTCACATCTCTTGGCCTTTGCCAGCACTCCTTGACCTCTCTTGCCTTATAAATGCATCCCCTCAGTCATGTGACAGCCTTTTCCTGGGTGTCCTCACGTGGTCTTTCCTCTGTGCATATCTGGCCATCTGTCCAAATTTCCTTTTATACAAGAACATCAGTTATATTGGATCAAGGCCCATCTCAATGACCCATTTGAACCCTCTGTCAAGCCCCTGTTCCAGATAATATCTCATTCTGCAGGGTTGTGGGTTAGGATTTCAGTGTATCTTTTTGAGGGAGATGCAATTCAATTCCTAACACCATCTGTGATGGTTAATTTTATGTGTCAACTTGGTTAGGCCACAGTACCCAGATATTTGATCCAACATTATTGTAGATGTTTCTGAGAAGTTGTTTTTCCAGACAAGATTAACACTTATATCAAGAAATTTCTAGTAAACCAGATTACCCTCCATCTGATCAGTTGAAGCCTTAATAGAAACAGACTTATCTCTCTGGAAGAAGAGGGTATTCTGCCAGCAGACCACCTTTGGACTACAGCTGAAATCTTCCCAGATCTCCAGTCTTCCAGCCTACCCTGAAAATTTTGGGCTGGCTGAGCCTCCACGATCATGTGAGTGAATTCCTTAAGACAAATTCTCTCTCTCTTGCCACCCTACTCCCCATATAGATATAAATACAGTTATGCATGGTCTGTTTCTTTGAAAAGCCCTGACTATTCCACAATCCTAGGGTTCCTGTCCCCTGACACCCTCCTCCTCAGGCTGCAGCGTCTTGACAGGGCTGGCAATGCCTCACCTAGAGAGAGCTGAATGCCCGAGGCTGCCTTTCAACCCACTTCACTGTAAACAAACTATCATTGAACCACTGAACAAGCATTTCTGAGCCTTCAACTTGTATTATTCCCTCAGCAACCGAAGGTTGAACGTTCAGTCTCAGTGTGAATTGCTGTAGGAGATGATGGGAAAGAAATGAGAAGAAATTCCTTTGCTTCCAAGTTAATACAGTTCTGGAAGCTACTGTTCTGTACGAGGAGTCAGAGTGGAACTGCTCTTTTAGAACAATGCACGAAATGTTAAAGACATAGTTCATGGTCTGGTGACCTGTTGTTGTATAGCAAACTATTTCACAACTGAGTGGCTTAAAATTGTACCTATTTTATTTGTTCAGGACTCTGAGGGTCAGCAGCTCATGCTGGCCTCAACTAGCTGGTTCTTCTGCTCCATCTCTTCTGGAGTCACTGAGGCAGCTTCTGTCACCTCGCAGCATGACTAGGTTCAGGCTGCTGTGACAAAAATATCATAGACTCTGTGGCTTATACAACCACTGGGAATTTCAAGGTAAAGGGGCCAGCTGATTCAGTTCCTGGTGAGACCTCTCTTCCTGGTTTGCAGGGGATGTCATGTCCCTGTGTTCTCTCATGATTGAGACAGAGACCATCTCTCCCATGTCTCTTCTTATAAGGGCTGAGGAGTGCTCAGCTGTGTCCCACTCTTTGGACCCCATGGACTGTAGCCAGGTTCCTCTGTCCATGGGATTTTACAGGTAAGAATACTGGAGCAGTTTGCCATTTCCTAGTCCAAAGGATCTTCCCTGCCCAGGGATTGAACCCACATCTATTGTATCTCCTGCACTGGCAGGCAGATTCTTTACCACTGCACCACAGGGTAAAGTGGTACAGCACTAAAACCATTGTAACAGTACTAAAACCATTCATGAGGGCTCCATCCTCCTGACCTAATTACTTTTCAAAGGCCCCACCTGCAAATACCACCACACTGGGGATTAGGGCTTCAACCTGTGAATTTGGAGGGACATAACCATTCACTCCACAGCCCTGGAGCTAGATGGTCCAAGATGACCTCACTCACACATCTGACAATTGGTACTGGTTGTTGACTGTATACTCAAAGTTCTTATCTTCAAGATGGCTAGTTGGGGCTCCCTTACCTGGTGACACCCTATGTTTTAAGAAGGTGAAAGCAGAAGCTGTAAGGCCCTTTGAGACTTAGACTCAGGAGTCACCAAAACATCACTTCCGTTGTATTCCTTTGGTCAAAGCAAGTTGCAAAGCTTTCCTATGTTTAAGGTAAGGAGGAATAGACCCCACCTTAATAAAATCGACAGGAAGCGGTTCAAAGTGACATTATAAAGGAATGTGCATGCAGTGATATGAGGATTTATTGCTACAGTTTTGCAGATGATCCACCACATTCACGGAGCAAATTAAAATAGAGAATATACAGGACGAGTTCTGCCTGGGTACATCAGTGGAGGTGACAGCATGATATCAATCAGAGCCAGAGATCAGAGGGGCATCTCAGACGTGTGAGGGTATGGCTGTTTATTATGCCATTTGACTGAGAACCTGGCAGGGAAGGGTTTTGGACTCTGTCTGATTCCAAGTCTACTCTTTAAATTTTTTCCTGTGAAATTAGATATTTGCCTCATCTCTGTTACAACACAGCCAGAGGCATCTGGTAGGGCCAGCTAACGTATGTTCTTAGATTTTCCTTGGCAGAAATTAATTTTTTTTCCCCTTAGGAATTTTTTTTTTTCCCCCAAGGCTGAGTCTTTGGGTTAATACCAGGGATCCACAATTCATAAATTTGTTCCTCGTGGTTCATTGTTTCAAAGTGAGACTTTTAATAGATTCCAAAGACTTAATAAGAGTGCTGCCTAGTCACATAATGAAGTTACTGTGCACATGGCTGACAGGTAGTAATTTATTATTATCCTTCTTCCTGATAAGAGTCGTACCACGCATGGTGGGTGCCTAATAAATATTAGCTGTAACAACAAAAGCAACGGAAGAAAGTTTGTCCCTTTGTGTTTCAACCAACTATTCACAACACATTCTCCTTTTACCACCGTGTCTATTTTCAGTGAATTTTTATCAGTTCTATATAGAGGGGAGCCAGAGTTGTGTGTCTTTATTACCGTTAGTTTAAATGTCCTAATTTACCCTGTCATCGTGTTTCACTTAGCATAGCAAGTCACAATATTTTTCTGTCCCTGCAGTGAAAGACTGCAGTAAGTTGATCTTGCTAACAAGAGATAATTATTAGCTTCCTCGGGAATGTTACTGTATATGCATTGCAAAGCATCCCAGGAGGATTAATATTTCTGTGAATTTTGGACAAAACGAGGTAGCGGCCCAGAGAGACAGGGCTATTTGAATATTCCTCCTTGCTCCGTTTGCCTCTCCATCACTGGTAATTTGTTAATGCTGCTTGTGTTCCATCTGAGGTAACGTGGAGAATTAATGCACCTCTACTGACGAATACTCCCAATTCCAAAAAGAGAACGAGGTAAGTCAGAACCTTGGATGAGCCTGGCAGTCACAAGGTTTGCATTCAAGAGCAACTTCTTCTCAGGGTGATGCTTTTCTGAAAAGTCGGCAGTGAAATGGCAGTTTGAGATCACGGTTCATTGATGTTCAAGGGTTTCTTCCTCAGATGAGCAGAGCTGTTCTGGCACTTGGAATTGCAAAGGTTTCCCCCTCCTCCTTTGCTTATGTGTTTATTTTTGTTATTATTGGGAGCAGAGAGGGAAGGCAAGGGGATTTAAAATTCAGCAGAGAATCACTGAGAGTCAGAGGCTGGTAGGGCTGGGAAATCTTTGATTGTCAAGCTCAGGGTCTGAAAGGAACAGAAACCTTCTGAAATATCTGGGCCTAGTCATACCTCAGACTAGACACCCTAACCAGACTGCATATACCTGTAAGTACTGAAGGCATTGAATTCTTTTAATATGTTTCCAGTGAATTCTTCTATTTAGGAAAACTTTAGAAAAACCACAAGAAGGCAAATGCTAACATATTAACTCGAAGTGGGAATTTAGCTGTCATTAGTAAACCTTTTTGCAATATCTGATTTATTCATTCATCAGTTCATTTTGTCAACCAACAAACATTAATAATTATTGAAAGTCTCCTGTGGGCCTGATGCATGGTAGGCTTTGGGAATACCGGAGGAGGTTGTGGTCTAGAGGGGGAGAAAGACAAGGAGGCAGACAGTTTCAATACAAGGGAATTTATGGGAGGGGTCAGCCCAGAGGGCTGTGTGGACATGCATAGGTGTCTCAGGCCTAACAGAAGGGGGTCTGGGCGAGTCCCTCTGGAGGAAGTGACCTCTCAGGTGAGGCAAAAGGTGTGATGAGAGGTGAGGCAAGAGGATTAAACAGCACCAGGTCTGTGGGATATAGACCCATGCAATGGAGTTTGGTCAATGGGAGTCATGGTTGATTTTAAGAAAGGAAATGACAAGATCAGGCTGAGGTTCTAAAGACTACTCTGCTTGCAGTGGGGAGGGTGGCATAGAGAGGTGTCCTAGGCTGGGATGCCAAGAAGTTGAACCTGAGACTGACTTTCTGGGCAAGCAGTTTCTGGAAGAAGTGGGAAGCATGTGTGTGGGAAGCATGAATAAGGCAGGCAGAGATATGGTCTAGCCCCAGCCTGATCCCATGTGGAGCTCTGGGTGTGGGGGCCTTGTGCCTTGTTATCAGGCTGTCCCCAGAAAAGAGACAAAACCTCCCGACATTTCCCACAAAAATGCCTGGTGCTTTTCTCCCAGGGCAAGCCTCAGGAGAAGGGAGCAGCTGTGAGCTGTTAGCAGCCCCTGGTCAGGGGCACATGGGTGGGGTACCAAGAGCATCTACTCCCAGAGGGAAGGAAGAGCCATGTAGGGGGTCCTGACCTCTTCCAAGGTGGGAGATTGCAGTTTGTCATTGTGGGAAACGGAAGGGCAAATCGGTTTCTCTAATGGAAAATGCATTAGGCTGTCTAGAAAGAGCAGCTACGCGGAGGGTGAGAACAACGGGAGATTACCAGCAGTTTGGCTGAGGGTGAGACCAAAGAGATGGTTCATCAACCACGAAGAAAAGAGGCCCACAGTCCCAAATTAGAGATAAAGGGAGTGGGATTGGAGTAGTATTTCAGTAAGTGTCAGGCAAGGCAGGGACTGGGCTATGCCAACATCTTAAAATAAATAATTCTCCCCCGTTTCTATTCGAGGTGCTCAAGGTAATTTGCAAATATTTGCAGGCAAGTTTTCACCAGGCTGAACTGCAGGCAGAGCTCCCACTGACTTCACAGAGTGCTCCCGGGGGACAGGCAGCAAGGTGAGGCTTCGGTTCTGGGTAATTAAGACTTACGGCACCTCGTTAGTGAAGAAACCCCGGTGCACATCATTGAAATGCAGCGGGCTCTGCAGCCCTACGGCCCCTTGGCAGCCTTGGCCGTCAGAAGGAGCCATCATTAATTTTGCTATCCTTCACTTTCTGAAATCAAAGGATGACATCACTCTGATTAAGAGGAACAGTCACGTTACAGACAATCAGTGGAGTCAGTTTGCATTGGTCAGTGTCCTTAGAGTCGCTTACTGATGGTGGCCTTGGGGCTCCCACAGGGAATATGAATTCTGAGATAGGCTGAAAGCCCACAGTCACCTTCTGAATAGGCGAAATTTTCTCCAGAACCCACCTGCACCGCTTCCTTAGTTACACTATTCTTTTCTGTTTCCCTTCCTATCGCCATCTCTGAAACACAAAGGTGCTCTTTGATGGTCAATCCCAGACAGTAAGAATGTCTCTAGAACACTCTGATCCCTCCTCTGAATCAGGGTGGAGGAGAAATGGGTAAATGAATGAGCAGGTGTCTATGGAACTTTATCTCATGCAAGATGCTGTGCTGGCAGCTAAGAAAGGTACATAGAATTCTGGAACACATTCCTGACCCTCAAAGAGCCTACAATCTTGCAGAAGAGGTACATCTCTTCCAGCCAGGGTTAGCAGCACAACTTTGAAGGCAGACAGCCTGGGTTTGCATCCTGGCTCTAGCACACTGGTTATATGACCTTAGGCAAATTACACAACCTCTAAAACCTCAAGTTTTCAAATCTGTAAGATGGGGATAACAATAGTACCTACCTCATAGGGTCATTGGGAGGAGTAAATGTATTGACAAAAGGGCTTCAACCATGGTCATGACTCAATAAATGTGACCAAGCAACAATCATTTGTAGAGTATTTGCTGTGCTGAGTGTTTTATATGTTCCATTTCATCTAATCTGCAAACAACTTGTGAGATGGGCACCAACATTATCCTTGCTTCATCAATAAGGAAGTGGAGTCTCAGAGAAGTTAAGTGATTTTTTATACAAAGCCACAAAGCTAGGAAGTGATGGAACTTGGGTTTGTACCCAGAGCCCAGATTCCTTATAAGAAAATCCACGAGGGCTTTAGGTACACAGAGAACAAAGAACTACCAGGGAGCTGGGGCAGTCAAGGAAGTTTTCTTCTGAGTCTTCCATTTGCGGAAGGAGCTTCTCTTATTTCTTCAGCCAATATTTGTTGAATACATACTATGACTGGGCACAGAGCTGGGGACCTTATGAGTAATGCATGGCTTCTATGATCAGTTTGAAGTGGCAGAAGTAAACCACTGAATGCTACGTGGCAGGGAGGGATCTCGGTAAAGAATCACTCTGAGCAGGACCTTGAGGGGGAAGTTGGATGGAAAGATATGGAAGAAGGGGGAGAAACAGGATGAGCAAAGTTCAGAAGGATGAAACAGCTCCAGGAAACCCCAAATATTTACATGTCTGAAGCCAAGGGTGAACATGGATAGGAAGATAAGAAATAATCACTATAACCAACATCCTCTGAATACTCATAGCATATTAAGTACTCTCTGCTATCTCTTATTCTTTCCCTGAAGTAGGCAAACTACGGGCCAAATCTAGTCCACCACCTGTTTTTGTCTTTAGCCTAAGAGCTAAGCTAAGCATGATTTTTCACAGATGAACATTTGCAAAAGATTTTGATGATAGGAAATACTAAGACTGAACCTAATTAAGCAAAGCATTATCTTTTCCCCCAAAAGAATTCCATTGTTCTCATTAGCAGACCTGTATTATTATTTTAAAAAGTCTTCAATCTTCATTATTATTATATTTTGAATTTTATCAGTAAAATATGTTGTGGAAATTTATTCTGTCTCTAGTTATGTAAGTACCTGTATTATAGCCTTAATTTTGCATCTTGACCTACAAAACTGGAAATGCTACCTGGCCCTTTATGGGAAAAGCCTGCCAACTCTTGTCCTTTCCATATGCCCATGAGGCATCATTCTAATTTAAGGAGGTCTAGGGAAGAAGCTGAGGACCTGAGCCATAGCAATCTGACAAGGAATGAAGAGGATAAAACTGCCCGCACTCGGAGACAAACAGGAAGGGAGAGGCTCCCCTGGCTGTCCTGATGTGTGTGGACCTGGGCTCCGGCCTGGGGCACAATGAGAGTAAGGCTTGCTTCCCAGAAAAGAATTCCAGGCCAGGGGCAGTGTGTTTTTCCCTTGGGTAACCAGGTATATTCCCAGTGCTGCAGGAAATGCCAGAGTAAGTGCAGGTCTGGTGGACTGGAGGTGGGACAGACAGGTGGAGCTGGAGACGCGCAGGGGATGAATATGTGATGTCCAGGAGGAGGGTGGGTCTCCAGAGCCAAGGACAGAGTTTAGAGTCATTAGGAATGGGGGCTGAAACCTCGGAGAATCAGAATTCATGTACCAAGGGAAGAAATTATTCGCTCTGTCAACAGGAGTTGAACAGTTCACCTTTTCAGAATGAGAACAGGGATAGAACACTTACTCATATTTGAAGCTCTTACAGGGTGAGAAGAAGGGGAATCGGATCAAGTTGGCTTCAGTAGATCTGGAAAAAAGAATCAGAGCTATTTTTGGAAAGGGTTATCCATGTCAGTATATGATATTTCTTCACACACATACGCACACACGCACTCCAAAGGATCATGAAGGATATATTTTTAAAACTCCAGTGTGTGCATTAATTCACACAGAATTATCTGATTAGCTTCAGAGGCTGCTGACTTGAAGATCTCCAAGTAAAAGCACAGGGGAAACACTCGTTGTGATTGAGAATGAAAGGGGAATTTCCTTCTAGAGAAGTTTCAGGAAAACAAAGGAAGAAGCCGCTCCTGGTTGCATAATTCCAACCTGGGAAAGTAAAAATCTTTGATTATCTATTTATGCCCTGCCAAACCCAGAGCCCACAGGATATCAGGCAAGCCTAAAAGAAACTGATTTCCAGCGCTTCTCCTTTACCTCGCTCTTGTTTGTGGTCTCTGTAACCTTGAGGACTAGCCTGCATGGGCTTCCCGCTAGTGTGGGGCTCCAGGCAGGGCAGGTCCTTTATGGGAAAGGGAGGTGCTAGTGAGGGAGAGACTGGGAGGAAGGGAGAGAGGTAATGCCCACCTAACTGGGGGCAGGACCGAGTCAGTTTGCCAGCTGAGGGGATTGATTCTCTTAGATCTACTGTTTCCCCAAGAATTCTCAGGGCCAATAAGGGGGGAAATGTGAGGCTGTCCAAAACTTTACAGGGAGCAAGGATTTATCGAGCTTTGGGGTGTGCCTAGTCTTTGAAATTTTTGCCTCGCTTTTCCTTGGGGCCAGTCCTGGACTGTAAGGTTCTCGCGTGTAAGTTATAAAAATATGACCCATTGTTCCTGGCCCCTCTCTTCCCCCTGCCCTGGGCAGCCTGAGGCTAGGTCTAATGGCAGAGCAGAGTGAGCAGCCTCCCGCATGCCGCCTTCAGGGAGCCCTGGGGGCAGAGCACACCTGTATCTCTGACCCCAGCCTCCATAGCCCCACCCCCTGACCCCAGTCGTGTGTGCCCTATTCGTTGTTGTTGTTGTTTAGTCACTAAGTTGTGTCCAACTCTTTCTGCAACCCCATGGATGTAGCCTGGCCAGGCTCCTCTGTCCATGGGATTTCCCAGGCAAGAATACTGGAGTAGGTTGCCAATTTCTTCTCCAGTGGTTCTTCCAGACCCAGGGATTGAACCTAGGTCTCCTGCATTGTGTGCAGGTTTTTTTTTTTTTTTTTTTTTTATTACTGAGCCACCTGGGAAGCCTGCCCTATACATTAATTTGCAGAAAAAGTAGCATCTGGAAAATAGATGCTGCAGAAAACTGGATGACATGGATGGGAGGGTTAAATTAAGTACTTAATGTATGTCCATCTCAAATACTGATCTTTTCCTTGGACAAATAATGTAACAGTAGGCCTGGGGACACCTGGCATTTCATGGGCTCTATTCTCCCCTGGGTTTAATTCTGCAAGAGATCATCCAGGAGGCACTCTGAAAAACAGCAGCCACATTTTTGAGTTGCTAGGGTTCGACTGAAGAAGTGATCATTCTAGTGTTCTAAACGAACTGGAGAGCAAGACAACAAGATCTAGGAAAGCCATTAATAAAAGAAAAGGTAACACATCCTCATAACTAATACAGGAATGAGATTTTCATGAGCTCTCTTCCAAAGAGAAAAATGCATGTGCAGAAATAACATGGATAAACCCAAACCATTATCCCTGCCGATTTGAATGGGCTTCCCTGGTGGCTCAGAGGTTAAAGCGTCTGCCTGTAATGTGGGAGACCTGGGTTCAATCCTGGGTTGGGGAGGTCCCCTGGAGAAGAAAATGGCAACCCACTCCAGTATTCTTGCCTGGAGAATCCCATGGATGGAGGAGCCTGGTGGGCTATAGTCCACGGCGTCCCAAAGAGTCAGACACGACTGAGCGACTTCATTTCACTTTCGCTATAATGTTGGAGAGATTTCTGTATTTACCTCTGAACCTGATTTTCATGTCATTCTGTCATTGATGAACAGTTCCCAAGTGCCTTGTCAAAAAAGGTTGTTTATTAAGCCACTGAAAGTATAAAAATAACAGACAGTGTAAACTGTGAATCATTCCATGAACCCCTGGTAGCTCAGACTGGATCTGGCACTAAGTTAAACAGTTGCACAAACATGAACTCAGCCCCTTTCCATGGCAGATCCAGTGCTTACTCCAGGTGAAGGATAATTCACAAGGCACTGCCGTGTCTAAGTATGTTCATAACCCATGGGTGAAGGAGCGAACAGATTTTAAAAATACTATACAAGATGAGGTTAAACCATTAGACATCAATTGGAAGGGATCACTCTGAAGCTGCACTGAAGTTTGTATTATATACAGAGTGTGCTGGGGACATAGAATAGGCGAAAATTAACCCAACCCAGGGGTGCCAGGGAATCATCAAGAGAGGGACATTTGAACGGTGTCTAGAAGGATGAATAAGAGTTTGAAAACAGCATGGGGAGTCTTCTCTGCTGGGAGACAGCAGGGGCAAAGGTTTGGAGACATGACTCTGCACAGCTAACGAGGGAATAGGAAGAGGTTTGCGTGGCTGATGGTGTGCGTGAAGCTGGAAAAGAGGGCAGGGTGGCTGGGCCGGCTCTGCATGGATATGAAGCCTGGAGATCTCTCAGGCTGCGGAAGGCACAAGCAGATTGGTGTTTTAAACAGTCTTTGATCTACAGAGCAGAGCCTCTCAGTGAGATCCACCTTAAGGGTGATACATGGTGCTTTTTTTTTTTTCTTAACTGATTCAGAAAATTAATCCACTTCCTAAAGTTCTTTGCTTATTCTCAGGGAGTGTTTACCCTAGAACAGAGGTCTGCAAACTGTGACCCACTGGCCATATCTGGTCTCCCACCTGTTTCATCAATAAAGAACACAGTCTCGTCATTTCTTTGTGCTCTCCACTGTGGCTTTCATACTGTGGCTGATCTCAAAACGGAGTTGAGTAGTTGCAATGTAGACTGCATGACTTGCAAGGTCTGAGATATTCATGATTTGATGCTTTACAGAAAAAGTGTGCTGACCCTTGCCCTTTGGTTCTCTGAAGTTTATGCCAATTTTCCCATCAGACTAGAAACTTTGGAGATCATCTTGAAGGTTTGCCT
Organism: Antilocapra americana; assembly: GCA_007570785.1. Lineage (NCBI taxonomy): Eukaryota > Metazoa > Chordata > Mammalia > Artiodactyla > Antilocapridae > Antilocapra > Antilocapra americana. The sequence goes on from ML662436.1 coordinate 25,410,355, forward strand.
CATTACCTTGTGTACGGCTCACCTCTGCCTTTAACAAGTAAGTGGCCAAATTCAATTGTGCTGTTTAAGTCAGTAGCAGGAAACAGAGTGAAGAGCATCACATACAAAGGAGATTGAACACCAGAAACCAGGCAAGTCTGGTCAAACTACTCCATTTCTTCTCGGCAGGAGTCCCCAAGCATGAGATGAGCAGCCTGCCAAGTATATTGATTGCATCAGAGTTCAAAAATCTTTCACCGTATAGGTAGGATGGAACTGATTAGGTGGTTGTGTTGATGGCCAAATAATGGCCTGCATGATGTACGGATGAATGGGCTGACATCAGTCTTGGAGATCTCTAACAAGTTCTCATAAGACTCTGGACTTAACTCCTATCCTGCTCAGCATTTTTATTGGCACAAATAATTCAGAAGCCATGTTATCAATGTGAAGTTTGCCCATAGCTGGGGGATAGGGGATAGACAGTAATGGGCATTGATTTGTCAGCATCATGGTTTCAGAAAATTCTTGGTAAGCTAGAGCGGTGCTTTCCTAAGGGATAAATGTGAGACTCCTGAACATCCACCCCTAATGTTCCTGGGCCCTGGGGCGAAAGTACAAATGAAGACCATCCTTCCATACAACCAAAGACTTTGAAGTTATAAATCAGTCTAACAAACTTTTAGACAAAGTGTGTTCTTTCTTCCTACCTTGACACCACTTGGAAGCCTAGATTCAAATTCAGATTCTCTGAGTCCTCAGAGCGCTAATGCTGGAAGACAGGCAGCACGGGAAACAGTCCTAGTCCCCTGGGTCTCAGCTTTCTGGGAGACGAACCCATCTTTGTATTTTCTGACCTTACTTGGACTCCTCAGCAACTTCTTTCCAGTTGTTTCCTCTTTACTGTCTCATCACTTTTACTGTCATTTGGTACTATTTATCTGGCTCTCTCCTCTGACTTTTATACTTAAACCCAATTCCTCTGGCATTGTGGGTTAATTTGTTTCCAGTCTCTTCAGTTAACCTTGGTCTAGTGCTTACATTTGGCAATCCCCAGGAAACAGTGTCCCTGATTCACTCCCCACCAGAAGTTGGGAAATAGAATCTGGCCAACTCCCATCCACTTCCTAGCTCCCAGGTCTTCCATGATAACCCCTCTGCCTTGACAATACCTCTTGAACTTAATCACAAAGGATGAACACATACTTCAGCAAATTTGGGGTAGTGAGGGTGGGAGGTAGTCCCACCCACAAGCAACAAACTCCTCTGAAAGCTAGTGTTTTTATTTTCAAAGGGTCATATGTTTTAAGAAAAAAAATTAATCTTTAGAATATGATTAAATATGTATAACATATATCCTATAAAGTACACAAAACATAAATAGCATAATGAATCATCACAAGGCTTATGACCACCAGGTAAACAAATGCCCCACAAGACCTCACCCTTTTGTACTTCACTCTCTTATCCCTGAAGGAAACCAGCTACTATTGTCCATTTTGCCTATTTTGAGATTTTATGTAAATGGAATCATGCACTATTTATTCCTTTGTGTTTGGCTTCTTTCACTCAATATGTTTGTGAGATTTACCTGTGATGCCACATGTGGTTGTAGTTCACCCATTTTCATTGCCATGTGTGCATTATATGAGGACTCCATGATTTATTTATGGGCTTCCCTCATGGCTTAGATGGTAAAGAATCTGCAGGAGACCTGGGTTCGATCCCTGGGTCAGGAAGATCCCCTGGAGAAGGAAATGGCAACTTACTCTAGTACTCTTGCTGGAAAATCCCATGGACAGAGGAGCCTCATTGGCTACAGCCCATGGGGTCACAAAGAGTTGGACACAACTAAACGACTTTACTTTCACTTTTCACTTTCATATCTGGAAGTAGATCTCTAGATCATGGGTTTTGCATATTTCAGCTTAACTGAAACTCCCTGATAGTTTTCAAGAGTGACTGAACCCATTTGTGCACCCACCTTCGGTCTGCAAAAGTTCTTGTGGCTCCACATTTTCTTAGGTTTTAAAAAAAATTATCCCCCACGATATAGCCATGTCTGTTTCCATGTTGAAAAATATTATACATTTTTTGCCAGAAAGGGAAAATTGACCTTTCTGGAAGATGTACCAAGTTTATCCTTGGCTTTACCTGTCCAAAGTGGAGGAGCTCAACCAAACTGACCTCTTAGAAGTTCTTTAACCAGAGTCATTACCTTCTAGCCTAGTCATTACCAACTTTCTTATTCAGAGCCCAGCTACCCTCCTCTGTCTGTAAAGAAGACCCACTGCTGATCTTCAGTTTTTCCAAGATAGTTTTTATCTGAATAATCTTATTTTGATCACATGTTCATCTCTCTGTCACTTAAATTTGCCTCCAAGTCCTTTCAAGGAAACGGACCATATACTCCTTTAATATATACCTCCATCACCTGCAGGAATTCTTGGGATCCCATGGGGAGCCATCAGGATTTGCTAATGGACTGCCTGGCTTAGTGTAGCTTAAATTCCATCTTTATTTTATATGATAGTTTAAGTGATTTAATGAGTGGCTGTCACTGACAAGGCGCTTGGGGAATGTGCATAAAATGACACAATAATATAAAAATAAAGCTTTGCTCAGAGACTAATACACAGAACTGCTTTCCATGTACACATCACTCTTTATCCTAGAGGAAACAGTTCTTTCTTTGGTCAAGTGCAGTCTGTTTTCATTGATAAAAATAAGCAAATCCTCATTCCCTTCTTGCCTGGTTTGAATGCTTACAAAATCAGGAATCATATATAATATTCATTTCAGCAATGAATATGCAGAAAGTGCTGCAACTCTTTATTTAGGGATTTTAAACATTGCAGTCATGTTCATCATGGTGACTGTGGGCTTTTATATCTAAGTCAGAATCATTTTTCAAATTTGTATTTAAATATCTCAAATGGTGCTCTTGGCTTCTTGAGTACTTCACAATATACAACTAAAGAAGGAAGGTTAGCCACGCCAAAAAAAGAGGAAAAAAGTAAAAGAATGGTGCAGCTGTGACTATTTCACGTTTAGGAAGCAGCAGGATCAGGGAAGAGAAGAAGAGAATTCTAGGGGAGCCAAATTTGCAATGAGAATCTGGATGTTGGCTTCTTCCTAAAGCATAGTGTGGGAGTTGTTCTCTAACTTAATGATGCTCTAAGTGAGGTATACAATTTTTTTCTCAGTTGTTTTTCTGAGTTGTTTTTCTCTTCTGCTCCTTTCAATAATCTAAATGCCAAATACTGACAATCCGAATGGTTACCTGGACCTAAGCACACACGCAGTTTCATACCTATATCTTGGCTGGTGATTTTACATTTTAGAATAGTTTCATTCATTTAATCATGCCGTTTCATTCATTTTATGTTTAATGTCTAATTAAATGGTCAAATAACAAATACTTACCCAGCATCTGTGACATGGTAAGTGTTATGCTTGTTGTTCAGAGTACAGTGATGTGTCCTAGCCAGACATTATTCAAATAATTACACAAATGATTGTAAACCTGCATCAGTGTGAATGCTCTGAAGGAAGAGTAAGATGGAGATTGTGTTCGAGGGCTTTGATTTAGGGAGGTCTGGGAAGTGTTCTTAAGGAAGTGATGGGCTGAACTGATGTCTGTTAAAGCAGCAAATGAATTAATTAGGTAAAGGGGGGGAGTGAAGGGGAGCTTGAGGAAATGGGAACAGTTTGTGCAAAGGCCCTGTGGTGGGACGGTGCCTTATATGAGGATTAGGTCAGTGTGGCCGGAGCCCAAAGAGTAAAGGCAGTGGGCAGGAACTTGCAGGGACTAAAGGAGCTTTGTCTTTATGTTAAGAGCAAAGTTGACACATGGGGAAGAATAGGTGGAGGATAAGAAGAGACCCAATTGCATAGTGTGAGTTGTGGGACTCCGGTATGCAGGGAAGAGGGTTTTAGAGCCTCTTGCTCTTGCCTTACACAGCCCCAGGGTGTTTACCTGACTCAATTGCAGATGTCCCCTGATAGCTGTCAGGCAGGCTTCTCTCCCAGGCCTGAGTGGGTAATAGGGGGGATGCTAAGCGGTAGTGGCGGGCCACGCTCCAGCGGTCCGGATCTGCTCTCTTCTCTGTGCACAAGGAGCCATTTGCAGGACGCCTGTGCTTTCTGCCGGGAGACCCAAACGTATTGAGCTGTAAGAGTCTGACAGGGAAGCCTGGTTTCAACTTTAACAGAACACAGTGCACCCAACCGACTGACAAAATCTCTCCCTAGAAAGGTAATGTGTGGCCTTTGTGTGCTGGAGCTTCCATTTACAACCTAGATTAAATATAGACAAATGCAGAATATAAACGTTCCTGACCCCATTTATAATGCAAATCGTCAAGTACATCGCAAATGGCATTTTCAGACTCTAGGTATTCAACATTTGGAAATGCAAAAGATCTGAAAAAATATTTTTGGTTCAAGCTATTCTAATGCGGAGCCTGCTAAAACAACAGTAACAACAATAAGAATTCGAGCAGAATTCTGGGCGGGGATGGAAGGGAGGGGCACCTATTTCCCGAATGTGGGAATGATGGTCATAGAGCAGTTTCTCAACCTCGGCACTGTTGACATTTGGGGCTGGGTCATTCTTTGTTGCGGGGCTTGTCCTATGCATTGTGTCAACAGCATGTTTAACAGCATCCCTGCCCTCCCCTCGTGTTCAATGCCAACAGCACAACATCCCCTCTCCTGGTTGTGATAAGCAAAAATGTCTCCAGACATTGCCAAATGTCCCCTGGAGGGAAAAGTTCACCCCCCACTTTTGAAACCCTGTACTAGAGGAGCCATAATTAATATACATGGTGTAGAGACTATTGTGAAATAAAAGTATGCATGGCCAGTAATCTGAAAATTGTTTCATGTAACAATATTTGAATTTTTCTATGGAATGTGGCCAGAGGTTTTTCAACCTGAAATCAATTCTAGTTCTCAAACTATTTAGACACATAGCATGTGTGTGAAAATGGCTACTTGAAACTCCCAGCTAAGGGGCAAACCCCTTTCTATTCACTGAGGGAAGCTGAACTTTTGATTCTGCAAGTCCACTTTTTAAGTTGGGAGTGCAAAGACGGTTTTGCCAATTCTTCCTTTGCAGAAGAACAGCAGCACCGAAAAATCACTGACTGTTTATGTTCTTGTGCTCTTAAGACTTTAAATATTTCTCAATTTGGGTGGGAAATGGGAGGATATTAAATGCTGTAATACAATCATCTGGATGCTTACTCCTAGTCTGGAGAATTTGGAAAAGCTTTCTGAAATTTCCCCAGAATGTGAGGTGCCCTGTCTGGGGTCCAGTGCTCCCCGTCCTCTGCTGGGACAGGCATCGCTGTCCAGAGGGGCTGCCGCAGCCAGGCAGGCTAAAAATATTTGGCTTTCAGTTTCTTTACTGTGCTGTACGTGAGTGACCTTGAAAATTGGCTCAATCTCCTTGGACCTCCACTGTCTTTTTCCTTGAGAATAAAAATAAAAGCGGTGACTGAATCCCTCCTCTTAGTGTGGTGAGGTTTAATGAGATCACAGTTGGGGGATCTGGCGTTATCATTTAAGGAGTGTTGCTTCTCACCTTGATGCTGCCAGGGCTTTCCCCTTATTTCGTATATTTTTGTTAAATTGGCTAGGTAGGCAGATGTTTCTTCTGTATAATTGGAGGTGCAGGATTTAGAAATGTCAGGGAAGTACCTGTCAACCATCCTAACTGTAAGTCTGGTGAGTGGAGATAGAGATAGACAAATTTAAATGAATTTTATGTATATATAAAATGTATAAACACATATACAAAATAAGCTTAATCTTATTTTGTATAATAAGATTAAATAAATTTAATCTTAATCTCTAATATATAGTTATTTGCTTTCTATATGCAATATATAAAATAGATTCAAACTATAGATATAGCAAATATCCTTGAATAGAGCCCTCATGTAAATGATAATAAAATATTACCTAAAATATTAATAGTGCCTTAATATTATAGCTTGTGTGTGTACTCAGTTGCTTCAGTTGTGTCTGATTCTTTGCGATCCTATGGACTGTAGCATGACAGTCTCCTCGGTCCATGAGGATTCTCCAGGCAAGAATACTGGAGTGGGTAGCTATTCCCTTCTCGAAGGGATCTTACCCACCCAGGGATAGAACCAAGGGGTCCTGCATTGCAGGTGGATTCTTTGCTGACTGAACCACCAGGGAAGCCCAATAGGCAGCTTTTGTGTTTATCTGGGGGAAGAAGAATTCATCTGCAGATGAATTGAAAGAATACAGGGACAGGGCTTGTTTGGTTTTGTTTTGCGGTCTGTGCTGCTGGAAGGAGGAGGGTTAGGTAGGAAGACGCTGGTCCATTTATGTGAAGGCTGAAAACTGCTCCCTGACTAAGGCTGAACTTCATCAGATAAACTGGGATGAGTCCAGGGGGAAAGCAAGCAATAAAAATGAGACCAACATCTTTGAAACCGGAGCATGATGTTGGAATATTTCAGTAGTAGCAGTGTGGGATGTTGGTCTATGGGAAAAGGTGGGAGGCAGAGACCGTGGAGGTTTTCATTCCTGATGCTCAGAAATGTGTGTCCTGAATAGTAAGACTTTGATCCTTGTCCAAAATGATACAAATAACCCCACATTTGTGTAGTTTGCAAAGCACTTCTCAGCCACATGTCCTTTAACCCTAGGAACAATCCTGAGAGTGGCTGGCATCATTTTCAATGGGTAAAACCTGCTCAGAAGGGTGAAGGGACTTGCTCAAAGGTCCTTTATTGGGGGTTGGTGGAGAACCAACTCTATCCCATGTACCAAGGAAGACAAATCCCTGTTTGTTTGTTTTTTAAAGGTAAAATAAAAATTGAAAGCAATCACGATTCCAGGTGGAGTTGGGGATCCATAGAATGATTTTTTTAAAAGTGTCTTCGCCCACAACTCACCACCTTTTCCTTTTTATTTGAATTTCCTGCCAAAGGACTTAGGGTAAGGTCATCTTTCTTTTTAAGGAGGTAAGAAAACCTGTCCTCTTGTTCATTACCATCTCTCTCCCACACTGAGACTTCCTGTAGGCTAATTGGCCAAATCTCAACATTAGCTGCTGGGCTGTGTGTCACTGGTAAGTGAACGATTACATGTTGTGGTTTTAATCACTTTAATCTCTCCAAGGACCATGCCTGTTCTTCTGTGTGTGTGGATTCCAGTTTATCAGTTGTAAGATGCAGTGAACTGAAGTCTGTTCCTGTAATTGACCTAGAGGTCTTAGCCCAGGGAGGCACATGGCTACCCTACTCATTCTGCAGCCACGCTCACTACAGCCACATATCTGCCTCTTTCACTTCTCGTTTTTTTTTTTTTCATTTCCTGTGATTTTTGTTTGGTTTTGCCCTCTGATGATTTGGCAAATACATTTATACTTCCCACAGAGATATTTAAACCATTTGTGTTAAAGGTATGTTTTTTTTTTTTTTTTTAATATGTGTCTTGTTAACAGTGCAGTGAAAATACAATTTTAGAAACTGAAAATATGTTTAAACATAACCTAGTAAATGTTATGGCTCATCATTTGGTGTTTGGCCTTTGCAGTTTCATTTTATTTAATGCCATATTTGATGTTCTTGATTTGAAATACTTCCTTTTATTTTTGTCTTGAAGGCAGTATTTTTTTTAATGTTTCCTATTCGATTTTCTTCTAATAACAGCCTCTCTCAAAATATACTGGATTTCTATAGTAATTCATCTCTATTTATGTGTTTGTCTGCCCTTCTAGCATCATTTATCTACATTTTAAAAAAACTGCTTACTCTGGAAGGTGCTGAGACAGACCACCAGAGTGTCAGCCCGCAGAAGAAGCCTTGTGTCCTGTGGTCCCTGCTAGGTATCATGTGGGTTTGCCTTTTCAAAGCGACACATCTGGTCATCACTCACCAACCTGCTCGTCTCTTCCTGGAATATTTTCACTGCCTCTCCACTTCACTCAGATTTGAGAGAGTTAATTATTTAATACGTTTGCAAAGCACATTGGGTTCCCTAGAGAAAGTGTGCCACGTAAATATATATAAATGAATAATTAATTAAAGTGTAAGCAGATTACTTGGTGATTTCTTCCTTAACTGCCCCATTTTCCTAACGAGATGTTTCGAAGTTTCAGTCTGGGTTTGGTTTCTTGGCCCTCCTCCTTCCCCGAGCTTTCTCTTTCTTCTTCTTAATTCTCTCTGTTTTTAATTCTTTTTCCCCTCTGCCAGTTCTATCAGTGCCTACCAGATTGTGGGCACTCAGTCAGTCACAATGATTTAGTGCCAGACCTATAGGTAAAAGCCTTCATTAACTTCAATGGGTGTCATAAGCTCCTCAGAACTCTAGGGTGAGGTTAATAATTAGATAATGATTCTAAGGCACTGCGAAAACGAGAAAGCAGGCTCCTGAGATGCTGAGCACAGCGTAGCGATCAGTAGTCGAGAAAACCTTGTTTACTGACCCCTTTTCCCTGATCCGTGTCAAGTAAAACAAGAAATCCCTGATCCTCTAAAAATTAATATAAATGAAATCAAATCCCTCCTACAACCTCTCAGGGGCCAGAACAAACGGAGGAGACTGAACTGTAAGAGCACGCTTTGGCGGTTCGTTGAATTCTCTTTGAGTGAACAGTGGACTGATTTAGATGGAGGCTGAAGGGGCGACATAATTGCTTATTGAATGTTGATGTCCAAATCCTAGTTATTCCTCTACAGAGATTAAAAGGAATTAGGGAACAGTTCACGTCCATCCTGCTAAACCTGACCCAGTTTATTTACACTGTAATCTTACTTCAGAGCATGAAAGGTAAAACGAGCTCCTCTTATCAATTAATAGCTGAAGAAAAATTTCGATTTCAAGTTCAATGTAAGAGCTATTTATTCCAAAGCACTACAGAGATGAAGAGGTGTTCTCTGTCATGTGAGGGGTAGGGGTGGCTGAGGAAGTGCTGAAGGAGAATTTTTTTCTTTCCCTCTTGAGAGTTTGAATTACTGTGCAATCTTGGGTTTTCTGGTGACCTGTGCTAAAGCCCTGGGGCGAAAGCAGACCTATAATGGATCTGTTTCTGAATTGCTCAGCAGGATTGGAGTTTAAAACAGCAGCCACGGTGCGTGCATCTAAGGCGGCCAGCGCCTCCTTCTGCACCCGGAAGGGCGCTGGTCCCAGCCCTGCACGGCCTCCCAGAGGACGGGGCAGACCCGACACCTCCTCAGCCCTCTTCTAGGATCCTCGAAGGCAGCCAGCCACATCCTGAGCAGACACAGAAGTTACTTTCGGGATATAAAATAAAAGACCCGCAGAAGACTGCACTCGTCCCCAAATCTCCCCACTCTGCTTGGTCCACCCTCCTCCCACCCATTCCATGCCCGGAAATTCCCTTCTCTGGGTGAAAGCATTGTTCCACATTCAAATACCTCTGGGAAGCATAACGCATTCTCTTTACCAGTCATTAATAATTTAGTGTTCATTCGACAAACATTTGTTGTTTGTTGAATTTATTCATAACATGAATTAATCAGAGTCAGGGAGGGAGAAGATGTGGCGGAGCCCAGGGCTGCCTTTCTGCAGGTGGCAAGATCCCTCAGAACCTCAGCGGGCACTCCTGGAAAACCAGAAAACCAGGAAGACAGATCAGGAGACCTTCCAAGCACTTCCAGTGCCAGTATTGTCTGTCTCTTAGCCAGCTGTGGGAACCAGCACACACCAGACAGGTGGGGAATGGCTGGAGCGAGCCTGAGACACAAGGGCATGAGTGTGGAAATTCACCAGATGGCTCAGGGTCTCAGATTTGCTCTGTATTAGCCTAAAGCTTTGTGTCCACGTTCCCCCAGAGCTCAGCACAGAGCCTGGGACATAGTAAGGACCCAAAGACATTGAATAAAAAAAAGAAGAAAAATGATAACAACTATATGTTAGTTTTCTAGCGCCACTGGAAAAATATGTCACAAACTGGGTGGCTTGAAACAATAGACATTACAATCGTCTTACAGTTCCAGAAGGCAAGAGTCCAAAATCAGGGCTCTGGCAAAGCCATGCTCCCTTTGAAGCCTCTAGACAAGGATCCTTCCTTGTCTCTTCTGGTTTCTGGTAGCCCCAGTCATTCCTTGGTTCATGGTCGCAAAACTCCAATCTCTGCTGATGTCTTCACATGGCCGTCTTCCTTCTTTGTCTTCACACTGCCATCCCTCTGTGCATGCCTGTGTTCAGATTTCCATCTTCTTTGAGTATAGCAGTAGTATTGGATTAGGGCTCCTCTTATGATCTCACCTTAACTGGATTATATCTGCAAAAACTCTATTTTCAAATAAAGTCATAGCTGGCAGGTACCAGGGGTTAGGACTTCAACCTGTCTTTTCAGAGGACACAGTTCAACCAATAACCACCTACTCCATGGGACTACTGCAGCAGTGAACTGAAACTAGGTTATGAAACATCTTGATTGGAAAGTGTTTATGCAAATGTAGGGTAAGGAACTCAACTGGAATATGAGTCTGGCCCTTTCTCCCAATCATCAGACTATCCACAAAGAGCTTCAGCATAAGGACTCTGATGTTCAATTGTGAAGACAAACGAGGGGGGAGAATATAGAAAATGAGGTCCAGGACCCAAAAGACAAGTTTCAATACCTTTACAGGGCTACGTGGGCTTAGTTCAGGTCCCAAGTGACTGAGGTCACTTCCAATACCCCATGTGCTGACCCAGACTCCCCAGAATGACCTGGGCATTGATTGCCTGCTGGCCCCAAGTGTCAAGTTCATACTGGAGAGAATGGGAACCACTGACTCAGTCATCTGAGGTGGTTTATAGCCATAAACTTGGAAGGTCACGTAATGAAGAAAAGCTTTAATAAGCACCAGTAAGGCATTAAACATTGTACTATTCAGAAGATGGAAATGGTTCCTGACCTTACAAAGCATGGGTTCTAAAGGACACAAAACATGAGCACTGGTATATATTTTATGTGTCTTTTGTGCCTGTTTTGGGGAGTTAGCACCAGGGAAGCACTGAATTCTAGTTGATTAGGAGCCACAAGTCTAAATTTCAATTCTGGGCTCAATAGTAATTTTTCGTGAAGGTTTGAATAAATCATCCAATCTGCTTCTGTTTCAACTGTTTCTGGCATTTCTATTTTAATCATTAATTTTGGTTGCTCAGGACCCCAGAGTCACCAAGCCTGTTTGTGATTTAATTTGGGATTGGAATGAGGGAGAAGGCAGAAGATGCACTGGGAACCAAACAGGAGGAAATAGGCTTCAGTTCCATTCTGAAAGATTTAAGCCAAATGCAAGGGACATCTTCTTCTTAATGACACCTGCAATTCTTTGGTTCACTCTAGCAAGGCAGATTATAGAATCTAAGCAATTGTAATTTTGGTAAAAATAGGAAAGATTGTCATGTAAGTAGGGTAGTTTAATTTTCATTCTGATTTGTCTGCAAGGAGATGGGTCAGATCAACTATCCATTCAAGTGAATCATGGTACCTCAAGATTAGAAGAAGTGCATACAATCCACCCTGCTCCCCTTTCTGCTTTGAATGCCAGGAAGCTCAAAGCCAACTACACAGTTCAGTTAAAATATTAAAAATTAGCCTAGGGCACTGTTTCAGTTATCTATTGCTGTGAACAGACAACCTCCAAACTCAGTGTCTCAAACAGTTTATTTGTATCTGTCATGGTTCAGTGGGTTGACAGGATTCTGCTGGGCAGCGCTCGTTTGGGGACGCTAATGCAGTTTTCAGCATGATGGTGGCTAGGGCTGAAGTCATCTAAAGGCTGAACTAGGGTAAACATGCAAGATGCTTTGCTCATTCACATGTGTGTCTCCTGGGCTGAGATGGCCGGAATGGCTGGAGGCTGGCTACCTCTCTCCCTCCCAATGGCTAGCTTGGACTTTCTCACTTCATGCCAGTGGTCATAGGTCACACATGGCCACTGACTTCCCCCAGGGGTCATATTCCTCCCCTGCAAGCTTATAATGGGAGATGTGGTCCATGGGTGGGGTCATCTTTGGAGACATGCTACCACACCTATTTATTAACCTTTTATTATTTTTCATGGTCTGATAGGGGATGTCTTGTTTTGTGAGCTTTTTTTTGAAGTAGACAAGCATGAATAATATCCAAAGGATGCTTTACTCTTTTCTAGGGCTTGATAGTGGACAACGCGCCCACTAGTGCTCCCTTACCCGGCCTTAGCAACACCATGAGGATGGGCAGATGCACTGATTTCATCCTTATTTTTACAGACATGGAGACAGTTTAGAAAAAGATGAGTCATCTGCCCAGGGTCACACAGCTGGAAGTGGTGGCACAGCACAACTGGACAATGGTGTCTGAGATGGCAGTCCATGTCCTCAAGCACCGGCTGGAGCCCTGATAGATACCTCAATGTAAAACCCGGGAGTGACTCCCTGGCATGCTGCACAACACCCACTCCCAGCAGGAGTTCAGTGAAGTGGCGTGAGCATGAGTCCTCAGGCAAAACTGAATCCACCCTGGCTCTGCTCCTTCCCAGCTGTGGACCTGGGATCTTTTAAACCACTCCGTTTCTTCGTCTGTAAAATGAGGTTGCTGATGACTGTGCTGCTTACCCCTCTCAGGGCTCTCATGAGGATTAAATGAATTAATGCATCAAAGTCATACTTGATAAGAACTTTAAAAAGAAATTTCTCAGTGAAAAGCTATAGAGATAAGTAGCTATTAAGAGGACTCTTGCCTAGCTTTCCTTCCTTTATGCTTTTATTGATTTTATATGGACCTTACTAAGCTTCCAAGATGGTATTGACATTTTACACTTTACTGGATACTGCATATTACCGGATAGATGAAAAGTCCTAAGTCAATGTTAATGACTGCCTGAGTATCACAAATGCAGTTGCAGGATGTAGTTATAAAATATCGTCAAGACTTGTCGACATAAGCCACATCCCCATGCTCTTGCATGCACTCATGCTCCCTCTTGTATTATTTACACTGACACTCTCTCCCTCAGCGCCCAGTGGCTCTCTCCTCTCACTCTCCATCCAGAGCGGATCTGCACATTCACACCCAACTTCTCTCCACTCTGCTCCTTTTTCACACACACAGTCTTCTCAACACACACAACCAAAGACATCCTTTCACCTGGGGACATGTGCTCTTGACCTTCTGCATCTCAGAGCATCTTCCTTCCTCAGACCCACCGTGTACAAACATTTCTTGCTCATTGAGCCTGAAACATCTCCCTCCATCTCAGATTCCCCCAAGGGTGGCTGGAGAAGTTTTTCAGCTGTGCCCCGTAGGGCAAGATGCAGATCTATGTATGAGTAAGGAGGTTCTGGCTGCACCTTCCCGGGGATGCTCAGCTCACAGAGCTCTTCATCAGTGGCCAGAGAGTGGATTTCCCTGCTGCTCACCTGGACACTGCACAGACATCCTGGGAGCAGACCAGGGATGGCAGCTGGTGCTTAAGGGGACAAGTGTTCCCAACATTGGAGGGAGGAGGCTTGGCTAAGGGAAGCTGCCTGCTTTTTCCCAGCTCAGAGTTGGGGGGAGCATTGAGCTGAATATGCACCTATTCAGAAGGGCAAAGAGCCAAAAATAACTAGGAGCAACAGCATTTCATCTGACAGTCCCAGAAATAGAGCTCATTTCAGAGCTACAGACCGAATGATTCTGAGACCTTCAGCATCCCCACAGAAATACACAGGGAAAGTCTGAGGTGACACCAAGAGCTTTCAAGAGCCTCTTCACTACAACTTCTCAGAGCAAGGGCTCTGGGGCCCAGAGGAAGAGTCTGCAGAGTCAGAGACTTGAGGCTTGAAGGACAAGGTCTGGCAACCAAGACCTGAGGATGGTACCTGGTACGATGTTCTAAGGAAGGCAGAAATAGGAAGTAATTGGTCCATATACAGAAAGAACAGAGAGAGGATCGGGATGGAGGGAAGGTAAAGACTAGGTGTCAAAAAAAAAAATGAAGTACTGAACATTTAAAAACGGCGCGCAGAATTCAGCTGCCGTCCTTGGCAGAAAGAAACCCCATGGTCTCCCAGTCAGAATGGGAGTGTGACATCTTGTAGCCTTCTTCTCTTCTATTTTTGTTTTCTGCTCTTCTGTTTTGATGTAAAAGGCAAATGGCACAGTTCATTCGTCTTGATTCCAAACATCTGTAATTGCAGAAAGGTAGTCAGGGATGAAAGAAAGGAGAAGGCTGGAAGATTCCAGAGACTTCTGACTGCAGTGGGGGATGGGGGTGGGGAGGGGGACTGTGTTCTAACAGAAGAAAATCAGGGAGAGAGGAACAAATAAAAAAGGAAAAGGAGGAAGGAAGATAAGAAGGAAGGAAGACAGGGTAGGGAAGAGAGAAGAAAAATGAAAAAGGAAGAAGATAGTGGATTCGATTTTATTCAAAAAATTTGTCTAGGAACTTTCTATACAAAGCATGAGAGGGTTACTCAGAGCTGATTAAGACACAATCCCTGCTTTCAAGGAGCTCACAGTCCACCTGAGAAGGAGAAATAAACAACAAACTAACTACAGTATAAAGCAGGATTAAAGGGCTACAGGCAATGCTCAGTGGGAACAGAGAGAAATGACCAGTTGATTTTTTCATAGGTATATAATTTTATTTAGTGGCATTTGAAAAGTGAAATATAGTTGATTTACAGTAGTGTGTTCATTTCAGGTATACAGCAAAGTGATTCAGTTTTATATATATATATTTTTTTTCAGATTATTTTCCATAATAGTTTATTGTATGTGTGTGTTTGTGTGTGAAAGTCACTCAGTCATGTCTGACTCTTTACAATCCCATGGATTGTAACCCTTTAATCTACAGGCTCCTCTGTCCGTGGAATTCTCCAGGAAAGAATATTGGAGTGGGTAGCCATTCCCTTCTCTAGGGGATCTTCCCAACTCAGGGCCTGAACCCAAGTCTCCTGCATTGCAGGCGGATTCTTTACTGTCTGAGCTACAAGATATTCAAGTTTTGATCTGAGGTCATGAGGGGAGCTCCCTGGAGCTGGTGGCATTTGTCTGGGCCTTAGGAGCAGGTAGAAGGAATATTCCTGCTTCCTAAGTAGCACTCTCCCCACCTCACATCTGTAACCCCAGGTCTCTGCGGGAACAGAACTCTTGACCCTACACATCTTTAGTATTTAGGAATGTGACTTCCAAGTGCCCAGAAATGGTTATCACTTATCTGAAAGTAAGTTTCTACTTGTCCACAGCAAAATGAGGCTGAGACAAGTTAGGAGTTTTTCACAAGCAAATTATATTTAATTTAAAGGACTGCCTTTTATTATGATGCTAGTTGCTTCCTAATTTTTGCTGGCAAAAATGTCCTGTCTTGTTAATTAAATAATCCTGATAGAAGATTGTGTATGGAGGGGGGCTGTTGTATTTTGTTTGGTGGTCTGGCTTACATATTTTTACTTGGTAAGTTAATAGTTGGCCAAATGGTATTGGTCTCTGAGATTTTTCTCGTCTCCAACCATTCCAGCCTGGAGTAAGAAATGGCAACCTACTCCAGAAATCTTGCCTGGAAAATTCCATGGACAGAGGAGCCTGGCGGGCTACAGTCCGTGGGGTCACAAAGAGTGGGACATGACTGAGCATGCACACACGCGCGCGCACACACACACACACACACACACACACACACACACACAACCATTCCAGAATCAGAACTACTGGCCTCGGATGTTACACAGCATCCACCCAGGTAAGCAGATCCCCCCCAGTCCTTATCCCTCCAGGTCTCTGGGTGCTCCTCCATAGATAAGGAAAGCTGCTATCTTAATTCGAGACTCTGTTGCCTTTCTCCTTTCCCATGTTCAGGTATGGAATCGTTCACCTTCCACTGTCTTCTTAGAGAGGACGTGATGAACTGACTTACGCTTTGGCAGTAATGAGAGATATCACATTAATACACTTTCTCCAGGGGCCTTCACATTTTAGTGGAGTATTAAAACTTAATTCAAACCAATGAATTGTAATGGTGGGATTTTAAGCCCTTCCATGGGGGCAATGGAAAAGAGGCTATTTTTAAATAAAGAGACTTCTTCTAAAACCAGACCACACCTTTCAAATTAATGACACAAAAGTCTAGAGAGGAGGCAAGGGCAATAATGGATTTTGTCTTCTGGATCAAAATGTCATGATTGACTGTGAATAGAAATCCTGACCTTCTCTTTCTCTGCCCCTCTGCAGTACAGAATTAATCAGTGAATCCCATCACCCCCTGCCCTGGACCACAGAGCAACTTGAAAGTCACTTCCAGAGGATCAAATTGTGTTTGGGTCAGTTTTCTGCCTGCCTGCTGCTCCTCAGGATTGCCAGTACCTGGGGTGGAGCCAGACACACAGTAGGAAGTCAGTAGAAGATAACTAAGTGAGACATGGCCTATATCAGGTTAACAAGAGCCCAGTTCCCTAGGGGGGTGCCTCCACATTGGCTAGAATTAGGTAAATTCAAACCATTAAAGCTCACAAGACTTGAAAGCTCTCATTCCATGTATCCTGATTACAAACAACCCAAGAATTCAGTTTCCAGAAGACCAGTCTAAACCATGTATAATGAAGGAGGAGGAAACATCCAGAGGAAGCTCCTGGAAAACAGATGGGACCCCCAGAAACATTATGAGGTCCAGTTCTCTGGACTGGAACAAAGTGTCTTCCACAAACATTAAAAAGTACTGACAAACCTATTTTCAGGGCAGTGATGGAGACGCAGACATAGAGAACAGACTAGTGGACACAGTGGGGGAAGGAGAGGGTGAGACGAATTGGAAAAAAAAAACAGCATGGAAACATATATCTTACCATATGTAAAACAGACAGCCAGTGGGAATTTGCTGTGTGACACAGGGAGCTCAACCTAGTGTTCTGTGACAACCTAGAGGGGTGGGATGGAGTGGGAGATGGGAGGGAGGTTCAAGAGGGAGAGGATATACCTACACCTGTGGCTGACCCATGTTGATAGATGGCAGAAAACAACACAATATGTAAAGCAATTATCCTCCAATTAAAAAAAAATCAAAAAAACTATAGTCTACTATACCGATAGGAAAAAATATGTACATAATCTAGGACAAAGCCACCAAATCTTTTATCCCTTTGAACACTTGATAGAACAAATGGTTTTCTACATCACACGGGAGAATTTTAAGAGCTTTGAGTCTGTGGAAGTGGGACAAGGTATAAAATAAAGAAATTCTCAAAAGCTTTAATGTGGTTGCTTCTGGATGAAGGGAGAGCAGAGGGACCCTTTCCTATCAGCCAATGGCTCTGGAAATAGGGTCTCTGGACTGGCAGCAGCATTACCTCCCAGCTTGTTAGCAAGTCCCACCCAGGACCAGCTGAACCCCAAATTCTAACTAACTGGCCCAGCATTTTGTGTTTTAACAAACCCTCCTGGTGACTGTGAGGCAGACTGAACTTTGAGAACCGGTGACGTAAGACTTTACTTCGCCATGAGTGACTTGGAGCCAAGAGCCTGACCCAGGGCCACAGCCCTAGGTGACCTAAAAAAAGTAAGGAATGACTCAGCTGAGTTGCTGAGTGTGGCCGGGGCTACACAAGAGACGGCTGAGGGCATATCCAGGCACAGGGGACTCCAAAGCTGGTCCAGCCCTCCCCTGGGCATCCTCTCTTCACCACCAACCCTCTCCTGACGCCAGTCGGGACCTGACCTGCTATGGTGTCCTCTCAGGCTCCCAATCTATTATTAGTTCCAATCCGCTCAAATCCACCAGTGCCAAAGGGAAGCTTTAGAGAACTTTCGAAGGCTGGTTAACTGTTTCACAGCAGCCGCGGGCCCAAGCAATTGTGTGAGCCGTTATATACTGCCAAACGCTTCCCAAAGCTCCAAGGCTGGCGCGAGCTGGGGACCCCTCAGTTCCCGGCCCCTTGGCCGGATGGCAGAACTCAGGTCAGCGAGCAGCCATCCCAACCTGCGTCCCCAAGGCCGAGGTTGTGCTGGATTTTTTTTTTTTTTAAAGCTGTTTGTGCACTTCAAGAGCCTCGCCCCTTTCACTTGGGGCTTGAGCACAATTGCACTGGCCTAATTAACTCATTTTCTTTTCGGTCCAAAGTGGAAGCCGCGGTACAGGGATGCAAATCAAATACAAACCCGCTTTGGGCGCCGACACTCTGGACAATAAAAACAAAGAGCTCGGCGGTGGCGGCGGCGGCGGTGCCGGCCGGGCATAAAACCCTCGGGAAACATCCAGAACGTGCCGCGAACCAGCTGGCAGGGTGGGGCACAAGCCGGGCAAAAACTGTGCAGGCAGGGAGGCGGCCCCGCCCCTGCAGGTGGACAGGTGGAGGTTGGCAGGGTTCAAAATCCATCCTTAAGGACTGGAAGCTGGGCCGCTGCGAGGCGCGACTCCAGGGGGCACACTCGCCCCGCGCCGGGCGGGAATGGCGCCCTCGCCAAAAAAGCTACCAAACAAAAACCCACTGCACGGGCGGGAACTGGGCTGCGCGACCCGCCGGAGTAGTGGGTGGCAGAGACGGGATGCGCAGGAGAGAGATAAAATGAGAAGAAGAGGAAGGGGAGAGAGGAAATGGATTGGGAGAGAAGGGAGAAAGTAGGGGGAAGGCGGGAGGTCAGGAAGAGAGAAGAGAGTGAGAGAATTGGGGAGAGGGAAAAATGGGAAACGGAGGGAGGGGAGAGGGATCGCGGAGAGAAAGAGCGCGGAAGGCGCGCGGGGCGGGGTGGGGGCGGTGGTTGGGAGGAAAGGAAAGAAAGGCAAAGCGGAGCGGGCCGGGAACTGGGGGTGGCGGCCAGGGGGCGGCGCTGGGGTCGATCCCCACCTGCGTGGGCGCGGGCTGCCCCCTGGGGTGGATGCTCGGGGGCCGCAGGGAGCGGCCGGGAGGCGGGCTGGGCCGGGAGCGGACGGGAGGGAGGGAACGTGGACTGAGAGGCGGGGAGGAGCCGGCGCTCGGCTGGGGCTGCGGGGGCGGCGACGGCGGGAGCGGCAGTGGAGGCGGCGGCGGGTCCGGCGGCAGGTGGCCCCGCGCGCGGCGGCCGCCCGGCCGGGGGCGGGCGGGAAGGTGGCGCCTCGGGCGGGGGCCGGTCCCTGCACCAGGTGACCTGTTCCGGCCCGGATCCGGGCGGCCTCGCCATGCAGCGGCGCGGCGCGGGGCTCGGCTGGCTACGGTGGCGGCAGCAGCACCCCCCGCCGCCCGCGGCCGGCCCCCGGGCCGCAGCTATGGCACCCCCGAGCGGCGGCGTCTCCCCGGGCCTCGGCGGGCGCCCTGCCTGCGCGCTGCTCCTGCTCTGCTACCTGGTGAGCGCCGGACCCTGCCCGGGTCCTCCCCTCCGCGCGGGGCCCCGGGGACGCGGGTGGCGGCGAGCGGGGACCTCCGCCTCGCGGGCGGGCACGGCGCGGCTAGTTTTGTCTCTTCCTCGCCGCCGCACCCCGGGCGCTCCCGGCACCTGGGATGGGTACCCGGGGCGTGGAGAGGGGTGCGTGGACCGGACTTGCGCCGCTGCACTCTCGCCGGGATCCGTCTCTCTCCCTCTGAGACCCGCTCTAGACCCGAGTCAGGTTCCTCTGGAGACCCGGTCGTGTTCCCCACTTCACCTGGGAGCCTCGCTCCCCGCGTTTCCTCCCTCCCTGCAGCGCACGGCTCTCCAGCCCCCTCCCCGCCAGCCCTGGGCTTCCCTGACAGCCTTCTCGCGGCTCCTTTCCTTCCCGTAACCAACTTCGCCTCTTGCTCTCCGCCAAAGCCACCCGCCTCGACCCTCCTTTTAGTTTCCACCCGGTCCTCATGGCCCGGACCGTTTTGTGCGGACGCACCGGGCGAGGAGCCTAGTATTTCCAGCGCTCTTCAACTCCTCCATGGTCACTCCAGCCAAGTTGCGGATGCCAGAAAGAAATCTAGTTCTTTGTAACACGCTTACCGCCAGAGTGGAGACTTCAGCTGCGTCTTGAGCATTATTTCAGAGAACACACTTGGCTCATGCGTGTTCCGTTTACAATTCGCACACTTCTTGGCTTCTGCTTTAGTCATCAACTAAATGGCAGTAACCTATTATTCAAAACCAACTCATTTAAAATACCAGAGTAATTTAGACCCTCAGAACAAGGTGGGGAAATATTCCTCAATTCCTTCCATAGCTTTCTTTCTTATGCTTTGAATTCTCCTAAACAATAGTAAATTTGCAGGAGGGGACGCCCTTTCTGTCCAGCCAGCCTACCTTATGTTCCGGGATCCTGCAGAAATCTTGGGTTATCTCGCTATATATTACTGTAAATAAATGAAATGGAAAATGCTGAATCATGAAACTGATGTAATAGGAAATTCACAGAATACTAAAAAGAAAAAAAATGAGCAGTGTCATTGTCCAGAATTATTTTCATTTATGTGGCATTGTCATTATTCGGAGACTTTTCTTTTTGGAGGATAAAACTGCTTAAGAACTGGCAGGAATCAGAATTTGATTCCAGAGAAACTTGCCACCCAGCCCAAGTTTCTTTTGATACTCTTTACTTCTTGGATGTTTCACTCCCTGAGGCAAGAGGATGTAAGAATGCAAGTTGTAATTCTGCTTTAGTATCTACCTGTTGAGCAGCCCATGTTTTCCCTCATATTATAAAATAAGCCAGTACCAGGTTTTGTGGTTGGCTTTAGTTCATGTTTTTATAAGAAGTTGTCAGTTGACATGAATGATTTTTTTCCACCCAGGAGATATTATTATTTAATATTTGTGCCACAGGGTTATAGCACACAGGTTCATAAATAAAACTGCCATAACAAATGACAGGGTTTCAGTTTAAACAAATTCCCGTCCACAATGCACTGGTTACCCACAGAGGCAGAAATGATGTAGTAGAGCACTGTGTGAAACATTAATGTACGAGTGATCAGGAAAAGTTCCACATGGAAATCCCAAGACCTGGTAAGGAGAGACTGCTTGTTGACAGTCACAAGAAATCAGAAAAACAAGGGCAATAAAAGCCTAAGTGGTCCACAGGAACAGAGACAGATGATGGAGCAAGTGTAAAAGTTCTCTATGGACCAAGTGGAATTTGAGAGAACCGATCACAGAGAAGAGAAAAATGATATTATGAACAGATTATGGTGAGTTAGTGAAGTGGTAAGGTAGGGCTCCAAAAAGAAAGATTATAGAAAATACTGTAAGGTGGAAAATAACTAGAGCACGGATGAATGTCTTGGCAGACAAAGAAGGAATGAGTTTTGGAATTATCATGGGACTGGAAATGTCGGTGCTTCCTGACTGTGTGCTTCCTTCAGATGAGCTTCAGATATGCTACTGTAAAAGAAAAATGACTTGAATAAATAAGAAAGCCATTTTGCAACTGAATGAGAAAGCTTTGCAGAACCCAGAGGAACAAAAGTGTGACTTGGAAGGTGGGCTTAACCTTTTGTTCTAAAGGTCTAGCTGTTGGCTAGAGATTTTGCTCTAGAGGTTTGTGCTACCAGAGAACTGCTGAAAGGTAACCCCTCTTGACCTTGGAGAAATGCAATTGCAAGTTGGGGAAAATGTAAAACAGCTGCATGAAAAACATGAAACAACTGAGAAAATGCATAATTGTGTGCATCTTGTATATCTAGGGATACTTGCTAGAGAAAGTGATTGGTCAGGACATAGAGGTGGACAAGTGGAGAATAGAGAGCAGAATAGCTAAGCAGAACCTCAGAAATATATAGACACTGGAGGAAGAAGGCTATCCCATAATTTGGAAACCTAAATAATAATAGTAATACTACCACTACTAGTAGTTTGCATTGTGATAGGTCATTTATATGCATTATCCAATATTAATCTTAACAATAACCTTGTGAGGTAAGAGCTAGTATGATCCCTATTTAGATGAGTTAACTGAGGCTCAGAGAGATTATGCTAGTTGCCCTTGGACACACAGGTAGTTCAAGGTGGAAACCCAAATCTGTCTCCTTCCAGAGCCCCAGTTCTAGCCATTGGCTTCTAGCTTATTGCCTTCTGGGTTTTTCTGCTTGTAACCCATTCCTCTCATTCATAGATGTGTGGCCCATTAGCAAAGTTCTCAAAATTAGCAGCTACTGTGAAATGGGCCAGGATGTGAGGTCATGTCTAAAGTAGCTGAAAATATACAAAGCAGGAAGTCCAGCCACAGAGTAGAAGCAGAATGATAAAGAGAGAGGGAGAGAAAAAAACAGGTAAAGTCAGAAGATATTTGCCATTGCAGTGGAGAGGTAAAGGGTGGAGTCCTTGTACAGTCCAGAGGCAGCTGGCCGAGTTCAGCATTTGAGTCTGTAAGAACATGTGTCCACGAGTATAGCCAAGTGTGCCTTGAAATGTATTCCAAAGACAAGCTGTCGGTGATCTGGGGACTGATTCCTCATTTGTGTCATCCTTACCTACGTGCTTGTGCACAAGGGCTGAAGGTTCGGAGTGGCTTTCTAAACAGATGCCTTTAAACTCCTGCCCTCATGGGGGACATGCTTCCTGGAGCCAGGTCTTGGGCGCATTCCTCTTCCACTGGCTGGGACAGAATAACCTTCAGGAGCAGCCCAAGAACAGTACTGTGACTGTAGCTAGGATACTGCCAAAGCATGAATAATTGTGACGAGGCTTGAAAGATAAGTCACGGAACAATGCCAAGCAGATTTCTGAAAAGATGATCCCTGGTTCCAGCAGCTGCCAAAAAAAATTCTGAGGTCGCCAAAGGTCAAGATGCAGAGATCCTCCTCAGAGAGGCTGGGGACCTTGAAAACAAAAGGTAATGGAAACCGCTTCCACTGGGGTCACAGGTGCTGACTGGTGTCCATGGAGGTCTTGCTCAGTCTCACAGACCCCCTTGCTAGTCTCAGTCACTGTTAACTCTTACCTTCCTCCAGACATGGCTAGAATGGCCTGAGGCTGCCCAGCCCCATCTGTGACAGTGTCCGTTCCGAACTCTAGTCTCGAATGTATAAATAATTGTTTTTCTTAAACGGGAAAACAAATCTCACAGTGGCTGGTATTGGTGTCATCTGTAGAGCTGAAATATTCCGAGTGGACATTTGCACTTGTGAGACAATCAGAGGACAAAGAACAAAAGGGCTTTAGCGTCACAGATGCATGTGGGGCTCATTAGCAGACAGCGACTGTGACAGAGTCTGGGACAGAATTCTCCGTAAGCGGCCACAGACCATCAGTTATCCCCTTAGAAGTATTCATTAATTCCTTGCTTTGTGTAACACAAGACCTAGGAAGTTCAAAACAAGGTATAGAGGCCCTCAATTATTCAGTTTGTGCAAGTAATTACGGATGTCTGAAATGCTCAGACCATCCTCAAACTTTACATCAGCCAGTAGCTTCCACATGCATCCCAACCACAGCCCCTAAAAGCTCCCGAATGGTGGTGTTTGCTTCCTGCCTTCTCTTACTTCTGGTTGCCTGTTGGCAACAGTGTAGGAGCCACTAGTTGGCTGAACAAAGCAGCTGGAGGGAAGGTAGAAGAGAAGGTGTAAAAAACCCAGGCAATTTATGGAGAAGATGGGTAGACTGGAGTAGACCAAAAATAGCCTGAAGCGAATTCAGTTACCCTGTTTATTGCTTATCCCTGGGGAAAGGGACTGAGGGGCAGGAGGGCCTGCAGGATGTGAGAAACTGCTGAGGAGGTTCTGCTTTGGCAGCTTAGTATTGGTTTCCTAGCTTCACCCGAAGAAGGGCTGACCCAGAATGGAGAGTCGACTCAGTGCAGCGTGTGTGTTTGTGAGTAAGATAATGTCTCGCCTCCCCAGACGTAATGCATACATAGTGATCTGATGGCGTTTTAGCCTCTCAACCCCACTTTTAAGATGAGAGTGAGCCAAGTCCCAAGACTATCCCACCTGTAACCAGAAGGTGGTGACAGGAATAGAAGTAAGTGAGTGCATTAAGGGCATCATTTTGGGTGTTTCTGTGAGGGAGAAGGCACACCATCACGGGCTGTGGAGTCAGCAGCTATGGATTTGAATTTTGGTTCTGCTTTTTAGTAGCTGGTTGCTTTTGGGAGAGTTATTTACCCTCTCTGAATCCATTCTATTTCCTCTGCTGTTAACTGGAATGCTGTGTCCCTCATGGAGCTGCTGTGAGGTTAGAGGGGAGACCTTCTGTGCATCTCAGTGTGAGAGGATGAGGTTAGAAGTGAATGAGAAAACTTAACTGCATTTGTCCCAGTGTCCAGCACATAGTAGGTACTCAATGGAATGAAATGAACTCAATTGGTTACTCTTCTATAATGTGTGTTAGAAAGAAACAGCATATGAAACAATTTTAAATGGGAGAGAGAAGTACTGGATCAGCAAAGTACTGGATCATCATTATTGTGATGGCATTTCTCTAGCCAGCTCTCAGTTTGGGGAAGGCACATAGGTTGGCCAGGAAATGTTTACCTAGGCTCATCTTAACCTTGAAGTCCACATTGACGTCATTGTTCATTCTGCTTAATGCATGCTTTGTTGACATAAACAGAATTTTTGCTTATTTCTAGTTGGCAGAAGTCATAAACAAAGGCCTTCTAAGTCAATGCAGTTGATTTTTTGACCTATGGAAAGTTTGATCCAGCCAGTTTGGAGAGAGGGTGCTCAAGAGCCAAGGTTTTCCTAGGTGCCCATGGGGTGGAATGACCAGGGATGAAAAATATGGTCAAGTGTTGTTTACAATCAGATATATTCATGTGCATGTGTAAGTGTAAGTGAGTTTTCCACAGCAAGGTGTAAAGTGACGAGAATTAAGATTTTCTATTCTCTCTGCCCCTTCCTTAACTAGTAAGTGGATCATAGAGAAGAGCCGAGTTTTCTCAGCTCTTTGGAACAAGCGAAGGTTATTTGAATAGAGTTTCCTCTTATTGATTTTTAAAGGAATGAGATGCACTCATCCTAAAAAAAGTGTAGGTGGCTTTGATAGATTTTTTTTGTTCATCCAAAAGATACATAAGTTCATCTGTTTCTTGATTCTCAGCCTGAATGGAATGCAGTTAGATTTCCAATTTGGGGTCTTTTATTAGGAACACACATGAATGACCCATTTCTTTCTTTTTTAAAAATTACAAAACACACATAATTAGACAAAGACAAAGCAATCTATGTTTTGTGACTCTGTGGACTCTTGTCAGGTTTGACTCTGATTAGGGCTTCCTTCTGGTATAAACAGATGTTTCAAGGCTTGAGCCCAGCTCCGTTGTGTGTGGGTGGAACATGGATGTGGCTGCCTAAATGATCATTTGATGGGCACAGCAATGTCCTTTACACCCCAACTATGTTGCTTATGAGCTGCAGGGCATTTGGCCTTGCTTTTAAGGCATGATCTTCCCTAAGCTGGCACAGAAATGCAGATATATGACATTACCGCAGTATTTTTTTCATTATTCCATTAACATGGATGAACTTGCCAGATGAGCAGAAGTCCAACAGAGGGTAGAGGGACAGGAAATGTAAAATTTTCTAATTTGTATTTTTGGTGTATAGAAATGGAGAAGTTCTAGATTGTAGGGCAGTTGTCTGAAAGATCTGGGAGAAGTCCACCCCAAAGGAACATGATAGGTGCTGGAGTGCGATCTTCTCTCACCTCACTCACAGTCCCCCGAGTCAGCTCTAACACCCAGGGGTCCGGTGAGATGCCAGAGGCTAAGGGCTCTTTGGAAGGAGATTAATGAGGCTGGATGACAAACACAGAAGGAAGTGCCAATCCACCTCCATGACCAAAGAACTTGTGGATGTCAGGAAAGGGTGGTGGGAATGCAAGATTGGATCTAGTCCTTTGATTTATATGCAGGTGCCTCTGGGACTGTGGGGCAGTTGATCCGAGTTGGACCATTGAGGCTTCTGGCAAAAATGCCCATGTCTGGTACTTTATTTTAGCAAGAAACACTTAGCCAAACTCTATATGTGCTGAGCTCTGTCTTAGAAGCCGGAGACATAACAAGAAATAAGACATGGACTCTGACTTTATAATATCTAAACAGAGGAATGTTTTGGATAATTTTTAGCTTATGTTAATGCAACCTGGCATGTGAAAATACCTATGAAGGTTGGACACGTGTCATGCCCGTAGCTGAAACTCTTCAAGTTAATTGCCTTATTTTCCTGGCAGAAAATAGCTCATAACCACACACATGACTTCAGCCAGGAAATCAGCTTCAGCTTAATCAATATTTATTGTGTGATGTGTCACTAATCGGTGTTGGTTTTGTACATAACAGAGGTAGCCACGACTCACGGTGTAGCAGCTGCCCACTGGGTCTGCTCCAATTCACAAGATGCCAGCTGGCTATGTCACATAGGTGCCCACAAGACTGAAGATTGTAACACTTTCTTGGGGGACTTAAACCATGGTCTTCAAACCGCTTACAGTGACTCTGAGGTCCTCCTTGGGGTCAGCACACCCCCATCACATTAAGAACATCACCCCATCCCTAACATTGATCTTCTCTTGTTCCCAAGATGACACTCACACTTCTCAAATCATCTGTGTCAGTCCATGAAATTCTATCTTTTCCTAGCCTAGCTCCAACTTAGATTTTTAGCGAAAAAAACATTAGCAAGATGTCAACATTCCCGCAAGAGACCCTTGGCAAAATAACAAATCAAGCCTCATCAATCACACATATAGGAAATGATGCCTGATTGGGTTATTCATCTTATCTCTCCTATGTGATTATTCCTTTAAAAAGTGTATCTCTGTGTTCTTTAAAACTCTAACATTTTAAGTGGTCTTTGTTGATTATTATTATGATCTTGTCATCTTTCCAAATGGCTGTAATTCAAAAGAATGACATGAGAACACATTTTCATAAAAATGACAAAATAATATCTAATGATACAAAAACTCTTATCTAGAGTAAAGGCTTGACAGTCTACAACAGTGATCTGCGAGCTATGGCCCCTGGGCCAATCCAGCCTGCGGCCTTTTTCTGTAAACCAGACTGCAGTGGACGACAGCCATGCTCACTGGCTTGTGTGTTGTCAGTGGCTGCTTTCTTGATACCACACTAGGTGAACACTGAGTGGCAGAGAAACCCTAAATAATTACCATATGGTCCTTTTTTACAGGAAATGTCTCTGACCTCAAAGCTAGAGTAGCACTATTGGGTAGAAATATCACATCGGCCACAAATCTGAGCCCGCATATATAATCACATTTTAGAAATGCATTTTATTTGACTCGCTTATTACAACATGAAATCAGTATAAAAATTATTAATGAGATGTTTTTCATCCTTTTTTGTCTTCAGTCTTTGAAATCCATTGTATCTTTTACACTTGGAGCACATCTCAGTTTAAGTGCGTAGTTGTGGCTGCTATATCAGATAGCATACATCCAGAGCCTGTCAACCTGGAATATACTTTTACTTCACTTGAGACTCTGAAGCCAGTGAGAATAAAATGATCTTCAAATGAGTAAATGGAGGTTTCCTTAAAAACAGAATTGAGGGAAGGTCCTTGAGAGAATACCCCATAACTTTTTCATCCTCCTCTGTCACCACCCATCTCCATAATAAGGAGCCTGGGGTGTGGAAAGTTGTGTGTTACCAAGGAAAACTGAAACTATATTTAACCCAATACTGCACTTACTAACACAGAAAAGTGGACTGGGGCATTTTTAACAATAAGATGTAAACTAATGAACATTATTATTAACTGCACTTTCCAAATGAAATGTAAGGAAATCAGACAGCTCTGTTTAAAAGAGGTTTTTACTGGAGTTCCTGGCATCAGCAATAAAAATGCTATTTAAAGAATCTACCATGACCCAGCAATCCCGTTACGGGGCATGTACCCCGAGAATACCGTAATTGAAAGAGGTGCATGTGCCCCAATGTTTGTTGCAGTACTTTTTTCAATAACTAGGACAAGGAAGTAGCCTAAATGTCCATCAGCAGATGAATGGATATGGAAATTGTGGTACATATATACAATGGGATGCTATTCAGCTTTAAAAAAGAATGCATTTGAATCAATCCTAATGAGGTGAATGAGCCCAGAGCCTATTGTACAGAATGATGTAAGTCAGAAAGAGAAAGACAAATATTGCATATTAATGCATGTGTATGGAATCTAGAAAGATGGTACTGATGAACCTATTTGCCAGGCAGCAGTGGAGATGCAGGCATAGAGAACAGACTTGTGGACATAGTGTAGGAAGGAGTAGATGGGATGAATTGAGAGAGTAGCATGGAAACATATACATTACCATATGTAAAATAGATAGCCAGTGGGAATCCGCCGTGTGACACAGGGAGGTCAACCTAGTGCTCTGACAACCTAGAGGAGTGGGATTGGATGGGAGATGGGAGGGAGGGTCAAGAGGGAGGGGATGTATGTACACCTGGGGCTGACTCATTGATGTATGGTAGAAACCAGTACAATGTTATAAAGCAACACCTTCCAGTAAAAATTTTTTTAAAAAGTGATTAAAAAAAAATTGAAGTGGAGAATGGGGCCTGGGTTAGGTGTTAAAGTATACGTAAAAAGAATGAGGAAGAGGTTTGAAGTCATTCTCTGAGAAGGGACACAATTATATTTAACAAGCCACAGCATATCCTGGACTCTGCTCCCTATTGTATCATTAAATAAGGAAATGCCTCCTTCCAGGGAGCTGAGGAAGGGACGCCCCAGGGATTCGGGGGTGGTGGGGCATTTGGACTGGAGAGTGTTATTCACCCATGGTCATCCCTCCGGTCCAGCTTCCATCTGCACCGGCAACCTCTGGCTTCAGCTAAACTCTGCTGTGGGCTTAACAGCTCAATTCAGATCTTAACAAGGGGGCCATATCTTGGCACATCTGGCCAAGTGAATAAACCCTCATTTGTTTAAATGCTGGCTGTATCTCCCTTCATACGAAAGCAGAATTCAGCCTGGAGTTCCCAGGGAGCAGCGAAGTGGCAGATCTCTGGTCTTGTGTGTGCTGTGCAGTGGAGAACCTCAGGGTGGGTGTTAAGAGAAGGAGCCTCTGAGTGTGGGGCTGACCTGGCTAAGCCTCCAGTTGTGGGATGTTGGAGAACGTCCCCCCGGCTTGCCATTTCCTAGTCTGAAAAACGGGGGGAGCTGATTTATCACCAAGGATTCATCTGCTCTAATATTCTCTACTTATAAGATGGTTTTAATTTTTATTCCCCTTCTTGTAATTTGGAGGTCAACATAATAACATAAACGGTTAAATTTCTCCCTGCAGGGGTGGGCAGTTTGGACTGTACCCATCTCTTGAGGTGTTTCTTCCCATAGGTTTCCCATGGCTAATCAAAAGGCATGGCCGGCTCTTCTGACCCTCCTCTGCCTTTTTGAAGAAGCTGCATTTTCCATTCATCTTTTACAATGGTTGTTTTTCTCCCCCACCCCTAAACCCCGACTTTTAGGGGAGAAATACTCATGTGACCCAAAATTCGAAAGATAAGTAAAGACCGACAGTGCCAGTCTCACTTGTCCGTCCCCTCTCTCCTGACCACCCGGTCCTTCTCCACGTGAGCAACCAGTGCTATGTGTGCTGAAACAAAAGTGTATTTTTTCCTTTTTTAAAAAGCCAAGTTGCACTTCTGAATTTGCTTAAAAACAAACAAACAAACAACTGGAGATCATCCTGCTATCTGCAGGAAATCTTCCTGATTTGAACAGCTGTTTAGTACTCCAGGAGCAGATGTACTATCATTTATGAAACCAGCTTTCTCTTGGTGGACATTTAGGTTTTCCATCTTTTGCAGTTACAGATAGTGCTACAATGAAAAGTCGTACATACATCAATTTGCACAAGTTTGAGTATGTATATTTGTAGAAGCAAATCCTAGAAGAGTTTGGGGGTCAGAAGGTAGGGGTATTTATACTCTTGATAGTGCCTGATTTCTGCCCATGGAGATCATGCCCACAGCAATCCATAAGGGCAGGCGTCCCCACTTTGACCAGTGCGATGTACTATTGAGCCTTTTGATCTCTGTGAACCTAGGTTCAAAATGGCATTTCAGTGCAGTATTTTTTTAATTTTTAAAAAATATTTTTAAAAATATTATTTATTTTTTAATTGAGGGATAATTGCTTTACAGAATTTTGTTGATTTCTTTCAAATATCAACATGAATTAAGCATAGGTATATGTATGTTCCCTCCCTCCTGAACCTCCCTCCCATGTACCTCCCCATCCCACCCCTCTAGGTTGTTACAGAGCATCTGTTTGGGTTCCCTGAGTCACACAGCAAACTCCCATTGGCTATCTATTTTACACATGATAATGTAAGTTTCCATGTTACTCTCTCCACACAGCTCACCCTCTCCTCACGCCCCTGTGTCCATCAGTCTGTTCTCTATGTCTGTTTCTCCACTGTCAGTGTAGTTTTAATTTCCCTTTGTTTTGCTATAAGTGAGAATTTCCTTATCAATGAACAATGTCATTTGCTCATTTTTCTTGATTGCTAGCCTTGTTTCTACTCAACTGTCAGTGCTCTAAAATAAAAACACTACCCCCTTATTTATTTGCACACATTTGACTATGAACATTCACTTAGTCACAGATTCACAGAGATCAAAAGGCGCAATAGTACATTGTACTGGTCGAAGTGGGGACGCCTGCCCTTATGTATTGCTGTGAGTATGATCTCCATGGATGGAAAGCAGGCACTATCAAAAGTGTAAATGCCCCTACCCTCTGACCCCCAAATTCTTCTAGGATTTGCTCCTACAAATATATATACTGAAACCTTTATTGATTCTTTACTGTCAGTAGAATATAAGTCCACCTTCCTTGGGTTGAAATTTGGTATCCTCCAGAGCTGGGGTTCTGCTTTTCTTTTTACCCTCATATTCCCATGTCCTTTTGTGTTTTTACCCTGTTCGGTTCTCTAGCCAAATCCAGCTGCTTGCTGGACCCCCGGACAGCCATGTTTCCTGCCTTCATGCCTCTATTTAAGCTGTTCACAGCACTTGCAGTGATCTCCTTTTGCCTCCCTACCTAAAGAACTCTTCAAAGCCCTGTTGAAATGCCATTTCCTCCACAAAATCTGTCCCAGAGCCCCCAGTCAAAATGACTCTCGTTTGGTGCTGTGTTCCCTTAGGGTTTTGCCTTCAGTTTGACTGGCGTGCTGCCCATGTTCTGTCCCGTGTCCCCGCTATTTGCAGATGTGATTCCGTGATTCCAGACTCTGTGTACTATCCACCCTTGCCCCTCCTACAGAACTGAAGAATGGGCTCCCTATTTCTTCCTTCTCTGGAGAAGACTACAGTGACCTTTTTCTTTAAAACTGTTGTGAGAATATTCATAGCAAAACATTTACTGTTTTAGCCATTTAAAAATTTACAGTTGGTGCCAGTAAGTAAATTAACACTTGTGTGGCCATCACCACCATCCGTCTCCAGAACTCTTCTCAGCTTGCAGAACTGAAACTCTATGCTCATTAAAGCACAATTCCCCGTTTCCCCTCCCCGTCGACCCTTGTAAACAACAATCTAATTTCTGTCTTTGTGAATCTCACTTCTCTTGATAACTCAAGTAACTGGAATCAAGCAGTATTCATTCTTTGGTGACTGGCTTATTTCACTTAGCATAACGTCCTCAAAGTTCATCTCTATTGTAGCATGTGTCGGAATTCCCTTCCTTTTTAAGGCTGAATAATGTTCCATTGTATGTTTGTACCACATTTTGTTTATGTGTCCATCCATCAATGAACATTTGGGTTATGTCTACCTTTTGAAAATGTTAGTTGCTTAGTCGAGTTCAACTCTTTGTGATCCCATGGACCATAGCCCACCAGGCTCCTCTGTCCATGGAATTTTTCCAGGCAAGAATACTGAAGTGAGTTGCCATTTCCTTCTCTAGGGGATCTTCCTAACCCAGGGACCAAACCTGGGTCTCCTGCATTGCAGGCAGATTCTTTACCATCTGAGCCACCAGGGAAGCTCAGGATACCTACCTTTTTGGTGTTATGAATGATGTTGCTGTGAAGCTGGTTGTAAGTCTATGAACATCTTTTTCAGTCCCTGCTTTCAACTCAGGTATAGACCCAGAAGTGGCATGTTCAATTATATGGTAATTCTGTGCTTAATTTTTTTAGGGACTGCAGTACTCTTTTCCACAGTGGCTATACCATTTTACATTCCCACCAGTAATGCACAAACATTCTGATTTCTTTACATGCTCTCCAACATTTCGTCCTTTTTTTTTTTTTTGATAGTAACCATTCAATCAATAGGAGTAAAGGGGTCCACAGTAACCTTTTTGCTGTTGTTTTGGACCAGGAGCTGACTGTGGCTCAGATCATGAACCCCTTATTGCAAAATTCAGACTTAAATTGAAGAAAGTAGGAAAAACCACTAGACCATTCAGGTATGACCTAAATCAAATCCCGAATGATTATACAGTGGAAGTGACAAATAGATTCAGGGGATTACATCTGATAGAGTGCCTGAAGAACTATGGATGGAGGTTTGTGACATTATACAGGAGGCAGTGATCAAGACCATCCCAAGAAAAAGAAATACAAAAAGGCAAAATGGTTGTCTGAGGAGGCCTTAGAAATAGCTGAGAAAAGAAAGGAACTTAAAGGCAAAGGAGAAAAGGAAAGATATACCCATTTGAATGCAGAGTTCCAAAGAATAGTAAGGAGAGATAAGAAAGCCTTCCTCAGTGATCAATGCAAAGAAACAGAGGAAAACAATAGAATGGGAAAGACTAGAGATCTCTTCAAGAAAAGTAGAGATACCAAGGGAACATACATCCAAAGATGGGCACAATAAAGGACAGAAATGGTATAGACCTAACAGAAGCAGAAAATATTAAGAGGTGGCAAGAACACACAGAAGAACTATACAAAAAAGATATCGTCATGACCCAGATAACCACAATGGTGTGATCACTCACCTAGAGCCAGACATCCTGGAATGAATGTGAAGTCAAGTGGGCCTTAGGAAGCATCACTACAAACAAAGCTAGTGGAGGTGATGGAATCCCAGTTGAGCTATTTCAAATCCTAAAAGATGATGCCGTGAAAGTGCTGCACTCAATATGCCATCACATTTGGAAAACTCAGCAGTGGCCACAGGACTGGAAAAAGTCAGTTTTCATTCCAATCCCAAAGAAAGGCAATGCCAAAGAATGTTCAAACTACTGTACAATTGCACTCATCTCACACGCTGGCAAAGTAATGCTCAAAGTCCTCCAAGCCAGGCTTCAACAGTATGTGAACCATGAACTTCCAGGTGTTCAGGCTGGATTTAGAAAAGGCAGAGGAATCAGAGATCAAATTGCCAACAGCTGTCGGATCATTGAAAAAGCAAGAGAGTTCCAGAGAAGCATATACCTTTGCTTTATTGACTATGCCAAAGCCTTTGACTGTGTGGATCACAGTAAACTGTGGAAAATCCTTCAAGAGATGGGAATACCAGACCACCTGACCTGCCTCCTGAGAAATATGTATGCAGGTCAAGAAGCAACAGTTACAACCAGAAAGCAAAGAACTAAAGAGCCTCTTGATGAAAGTGAAAGACAATAGTGAAAAGTTGGCTTAAAACTCTACATTCAGAAAACTAAGATCATGGTATGTGGTCCAATCACTTCATGCCAAATAGATGGGGAAACAATGGAAACAGTGAGAGATTTTACTTTCTTGGGCTCCAAAATCACTGCAGATGGTGACTGCAGCCATGAAATTAAAAGACGATTGCTTCTTGGAAGGAAAGCTATGACCAACCTAGACAGCATTTTAAGAAGCAGAGACATTACTTTGCTGACAAAGGTCTATCTAGTCAAAGCTGTCATTTATCCTATAGTCGTGTATGGATGTGAGAGTTGGAATATAAAGAAAGCTGAGTGCTGAAGAATTGATGCTTTTGAACTGGTGTTGGAGAAGACTCTTGAGAGTCCCTTGGACTGCAAGATCAAACCAGTCTATCCTAAAGGAAGTCAGTCCTGGATAGTCCCTGGAAGGACTGATGCTGAAGATGAAGCTCTAATACTTTGGCCACCTGATGAGAAGAACTGACTCATTGGAAAAGACCCGATGCTAGGAAAGACTGAAGGCAGGAGGAGAAGGGGAATGCAGAGGATGAGATGTTGGATGGCATCACTGACTCAATAGACATGAGTCTGAGCAAGCTGCAGGAGTTGGTGATGGACAGGGAAGCCTGGTGTGCTACAGTTAATGGAATCACAAAGAGTTGGGCATGACTGAGTGATTGAACTAAACTGAACTGACTGTGTTTTGGACGTCTAAATTACAAAGTCTCATTTAGAGAAGAGCTCTTAGCATCCATCCACCCGTGCCTCCGAGTCATAAAGCATTGCCTTGGTTTCATGACAAAACTTTCCAGATTTTTTCTGGAAGGAATGTCCACACTGAGAGGGCCTCACCATTGAAACAAGTAGATAAACCCACAGCTAAAAATCTTTCTTGGCACATGCAGTGCCATCCATGGTGGAAAAAAAAATCAGACAACATGTCTGTGTTCCGAGCCTGCCTATGTGTGATTTGGAGCAATAGAAACGTCCTCCTGGCTCAATCATAATGTAGGCTTGTCCTGGCTCAGAACTTATGGGGAAAAAGGGGCCAGGCTGGCATCCCTGATATGTGTTCTCTTGGGCGCCACTTTGAACTCTTCTCCCATCCTCTCATTTGGCTGCTTTTGACTACCATTTGAAGTCAGGACAATAGTTTGAAAATGTCTGCAGCTGGACTGTTTCTTTTCCACTCTAAGGCATGTTCACTGCAACTATTCAGGATTTGCCCTGAACTAGCTCCTCCATTTGGAAACCAACTCTGGAATGATTGCCATGTAGCTTTGAAAGTCCCATTTTGATCAGCAGATGCTACTCAGTCTGGGGAGAGAATTTAATGTGGCCTAACCCTCACTTGTGTGTATGTTGGTTTTTCTCCAATTGTTTGGTAGTGCTTTTGACATCCTTTATCTTCCACTTTCATTGCATGATGTAAATGGATATTTTTTTTCTTCCAGGAATGTAATGATTCATGTGTCTGTTAATATGGGCAGTGGGATGAATTGGGAGATTGGGACTGACATATGTACACTACTGATACTATGCATAAAGTACATAACACAATGAGAACACAGTGTCTAGAACAGGGAACTGTACTCAGCCCTCTGTGGTGACTTAAATGGGAAGTAAATGCAAAAAAGAGGGGATATATGTATATATATATATAGCCAATTCACTTTGCTGTGCAGTAGAAATGAACACAGCATTGTAAAGCAAATGTGCGTGAGTGCCAAGTCGATTCATTCAAATCCAACTCTTTGCGACCCTATTATAGCCCACCAGTGTCCTCTGTCCATGGGATTCTCCAGGCAAGAATATTGGAATGGGTTGCCATGTCCTCCTCCAGGGGATCTTCCCCACCCAGGGACGGAACCTGTGTCTCTTATGTCTCTTTCATTGACATGCAGGTTCTTTACCATTAGCGCCACCTGAGAAGCCCTATAAAGCAATTAAAATGAAAATTAACAAGAATATGATCATTTTTAAACTTCTTTTTTTTTTTCTTCTCAGAATTTTGTACCATCTTTGGGCAGGCAGACTTCCCTGACAACGTCGGTGATACCCAGAGCAGAGCAAAGTGTGGCTTACAAAGACTTTATTTATTTCACCATCTTCGAAGGGAATGTTCGCAATGTGTCTGAAGTCTCGGTGGAGTATTTATGCTCTCAGCCTTGTGTTGTCAATTTGGAAGCAGTTGTTTCATCTGAGTTCAGAAGTAGCATTCCCGTGTACAAAAAAAGGTGGAAGAATGAGAAACATCTTCACACCAGCAGAACACAAGTCGTACATGTGAAATTCCCGAGCATCATGGTTTACAGAGATGATTATTTCATCAGACACTCCATTTCAGTATCTGTGGTGATACTACGCGCCTGGATTACTCACCAATATAGCAGTGGGGACTTGAATGTTAAATGGGAGGAAAATTTGCTACATGCTGTAGCAAAGAATTACACGCTGTTGAAGACTGTCCCTCCTTTTGAACGTCCTTTCAAAGATCATCAAGTGTGCCTTGAGTGGAACATGGATTATATTTGGAATCTTCGAGCAAACAAGATTCCCCAGTGTCCTCTCGAGAATGGTAGGTCATTTGCCTTGCTAGGAACCTAATGCTCATTTCTTCAGACAGTCTAGATGGCAGGAGGGAGGAGTGTATGAGAAAATTCTTATCTTGGAAATGGGGGACACAAGGCAAACTGAGTCTGTAATTTTGGACTTTGGGGAGAAAAGGGAGAAAATAAAAAGGTGTGAGAAGAAAAAGAGTAGGAGAGAACAGGATTGAAGATGGAGGTGAGAGAGAGGCAGAGGGTCATGGAAGGGTGCTTTGAGAGGCTTGGATCTGCTTTACATTGAAGAGGAACATTAGTGCCACTGAAATAAGGATCTGGAAAATCTCTCTCCTCATCTTCCTCAAAAAGCCCTCAAGTGTTGATTTTGGTGCAGCATTAGCTTTTCAGCCAAGTACCTGAGTTCAACTCCTGGCTCTGCCACTTTCTGCCAGTGTAACTTTGGGAACTTTCAGAACCTCAGTTTTCTTATCCATAAAATGGGATAATAAAGAACAATTCCCTCAGGGCAGTGTTGGAGAAGGCAATGGCACCCCACTCCAGTACTCTTGCCTGGAAAATCCCATGGACAGAGGAGCCTGGTAGGCTGCAGTCCATGGGGTCGCTAAGAGTCAGACATGACTGAGCGACTTCACTTTCACTTTTCACGTTCATTTATTGGAGAAGGAAATGGCACCCCACTCCAGTGTTCTTGCCTGGAGAACCCCAGGGACGGGGGAGCCTGGTGGGCTGCCGTCTATGGGGTCGCACAGAGTCGGACACGACTGAAGCGACTTAGCAGCAGCAGCAGCAGCAGGGCAATGTGGTGAGAATTAAATGAGATGTGCTTAACACATAACCAGCGCTCAGTAAAAAGTAGTAGGCATAACGATGACAGAATACAAACTCTGTATTTTAACTCAAATGTCACAGGGTTACAGCCACTGAAGGATCAATAGAGAAGGCTTCTATGCCTTTTTTCAACCTTGTTTAAGCACTGGGGTTGGAGGTCACTGGCTATGTGCATTTGGAAGAAGAGGGCTATAGTTCTCTCCATTGTTGCAGGGGGCAAGGGACCTTGCTATGTGGATGTGGAGTGCCTGCCGGCTCTCTCCCCATCCTGCAACAGGGAGCCTAGCCAGCCATGCTCCCAGGCTCTCATCCGGAGCCTCGTCGTGTTTGCTAAAGTGGGACCCTAGGATCACCTGTAACAGAATCAGTCAGGGCTCTTGTCGCAAATGCAGATTCCCAGTCCTCATCTCTTTCGTACTTAGACAGGATCTGTGGGGTGTCCGGCCCTGGAATTCACATTTTAAATACATTTCCGTGATTCTGGTGCACCTTAAAGCTTGAGAATCCCTGGAGCAAGGACAGAGCTGGTGGGACTTTGAGTTGAAGTGGCTGGACCCCCAGGCAGACTTGGAAGGTGGAAGAAATCCACTGGCAGTGCATATTTCCTTGGGTCACTCCCAAACAACCCTGCATATAATGAAAACAGAATGAACCAGAATAACCATGTGGTATATAGTTGGTCAGAGGCCACTTGCTGTAGAACCAACACATTTGGCATTTAAAAATACTCTTTATTTTGAAATAAATAGAGATTTGCAGGAAATTGCAAAAAATGGGAGTGAGTCCTTATTTATTTCCCCTAGCTTTTCCTAACTGACATCTTCCATAACTAGAGTACAATATCAAAACCAGGAAATTGACACTGATCTATTACTCCTAACTAGACTGCAGACCTTCTTCAGAGTACACCTGTTTTTATAGCACTTTTGTGTGTGCATAGTTCTAGACAATTTCATCCTACATTTTATTTTATATTCCTCTTCTATGTCTGGCTTATGTCTAAGCAGTGCTTTGAATGTAGAAAAATCTAGAAGAAGAATCCCCTTTCTCTCTTTCTCTGTGTGTGTGTGTGAGTGTGCACCTTGGGGGCAGGGTGGGATGGGCAGGTAAGCCTCCAAAAGTCAAGCTGCATACATTTTGATGATCCGTATGTATCCCTTTTCCACGCAGGGCCCCATGCTAGCATCTGTCTGGAATGCCTTCCACGGGGATACCTAATTTGTTAAGGAGAAGGCAGCACGGGGCACAAGCAGCCACAGTTTTGCTTTGCCTCCGATTGATTTTGTCAGGGCTTAATGATTCCATTTCATGTTTGGCAAATCACATATTTCTCATTGAAGAATGACTGAATCGCAAACTGGAAGTTTTCAAATGAAGTCATTTATGAGCCGGCTGAGTTCTTAGGGTGCCCGAACATACCCTTAAAATGCGAAATGTCTTTTCTTTCTTTTGTTGTTCCTTCTCAGTAGTCACTGGGTTCAGGAACAGCACAGTGGGTTTTTTTTTCTCCCCACCTCCTTCAGACCATTACTTTTGGGGTGAGACCCAGTCTAATAAAGGCATAATGCAGAAGAAAACCTTTTCCAAGAGTCAAAGTCACTGACAATGGGAAGGGGTGCTCCATCCACCCGCAAAACCAGCTATTTGCCAGGCTGAGGTTTGTTCACGAGGGAAGGGGAGCACTTCCCCTCCCTGTCTTAAAAAGGAAATCAAAAGAGAGTCTGCAGCAGGCCCCGTGGAAAGTGTCCACGACCTTTGTTCTTGATATTGGCGGCGCAGTGGAAGGGGGCCAGGCCTCTGGCTGGTTCCCAGCGGGGGCTTCTTTATTCTGCTCTTGAAGAACAAGAATCAAGTCCGAACAACAAGGTGGCATTAGTGCGCCGCGGGGGCGCTTTCATGCCCGGCCCCATCGCAGTCTGCTGCCAGCCCTGGTGTGGAATGGGGGGGGGGGACGTTTTCTGTGTCAAGTGCCTGCTGTCCTACAAGAGCTTTGCGTCTGAACTAAGTACCCCCTGACTCGCTTGCATTTTCTTTTCTCCTGATGAAGAGAGAGCCCAGTCTCGGTGCACACATGTTCTGTCTGTGTGGCTGGAGGCCCCTCCACCTAAAGCCTTTAGTTAGGCTTCTGGGGCCAGAGCTGTGCGCCCTGACACTCTTTGCAGCTCATCTCCTGTGCTGGGATTGTGCCGGGCCGTCCGGTGGGCTGGTTTTGGGTGGAGGTGCAGCCGGCTTCCGTCCTGCCCTGCTGGGTCAACCTACCCCGGATCAGAAGCTGGCAGCCTTTCAGGACACGTTTGTGCCAAGGCTTGGCCACGTGCCCTGCCAGTGCACCTGTTCCTGCCATTGGCCAATAGATCCACCCTGCCCGGGGCCCGCTGATTGTCTGTTCCCTTGGGGGGAGGACACTGGGCGTTATCCACTGCCCTGTCACACGTGTGCCTGACTCACGCATGAGCTCACCCAGAGAAAGAAAGAAAACCGCTCAGGCTGGTGGCTCCAGGGGTGCACCTGGACTGCGCATTCTGTTGTGAGAGGTCAGCTGGCCCTGCGGCCTCCGTCTTCAGCCCCGACCGCATATTCAATCGCTCTTCACCACGTGTCTGCTGTCATCCTGGTCTAAGCCACTATTGTCCCTGTCTGGATTCTGCAATCTGCAGATGGGCCTCCCCGTTGGCCCTCATCCTCCTATGCAGGGGCCGGCATAAGCAACCCACAGTGCCCCCTGCAGCCAGCTCCTCCCTGATGGAGGAGGGAAGGATCACCCACATCCCTGAGCATGGCCTGTGGAATCTGTCCCTGTCCCCTTACCGGCCTCATCTCCTGCCACGATCCCCCTTGCCCACCAGTTCCAGCCATGCAGGCCTGCTTGCTTCTCCCTTGATGTACCAAGTTCATTCCCACTTTGAGACATTTGCATCACTGTCCCCTCCCCCTAACATGCTCCTCCCCCAGATCACTATGTGACTTGCTCTCTTAGCTCCTTGCAACCTCTGCAGAAATGTCATCTTACTGGGGACAGCTCCCTGGACCACTTTATCTAAGATGGCAGCCCTACCCAGTTGCTCCCGCCACATCAGTATCCATCCTTCATAACCCTAGCACCTCCAGGCCTTGTAATTAAATACACTGAGTAAC
This sequence comes from Antilocapra americana, assembly GCA_007570785.1. Taxonomy (NCBI): domain Eukaryota; kingdom Metazoa; phylum Chordata; class Mammalia; order Artiodactyla; family Antilocapridae; genus Antilocapra; species Antilocapra americana. Next base: position 25,450,305 of record ML662436.1, read on the forward strand.
CACTCAGTGGGTTTGCCTGTGGAGTATCTCTGTACTAGCACACAGGCTCCACAAGGCCTGGTTTGTCTGGTTCTGGTGCCCAGTGTGACACCCTGTACACAGCAGGCACATGACAGCTGCTTGTTGATTGAGGGATGAGGGCTCTTAGCCAAGAGACAAGGACCCTTCCTCTCTTAGCTTATGTGTGACAATCACGCTGTGGCAGCCTTCTCACATGGCTACGGTAGGGAGTAGATGGGGTGGGGTCAGCCGTGTGCCTTCCCTAGGGCTGTACACACTGAGGCTTCCCAGGTGGAGGCCGTTTGGCTGTGCTGGTTAAGGCCTCAGTGATTCCGCTTTGCAACCACACGTGAGCACACCTTCACCCTGCGCCCGCCCTCTAGTTCGAGTCTGTGATCACTCGTCTCTACGCCTTGGCTAATGCATCTCTTTTTACTGGAAGCTATCACCCGCCCCCCCAAACACTCTCCCAGCCCCACGGCCATCTTTCATGTTTTCCTGGCAAAATCATAGTCGAATTTCAGTAGTCCGCTCAAATTTTCTACTCCTTCCCCACAAGGGTTTCTTCTTTTCTTTTTCCTTTTTTGATTGTCAGATCGGAAACTAACTTTCTGCCTTCCAGCTTCCTCTAGTTCTCTCTTGCCACTCACCACCCCTTATGATGTGTATCATGTTCAATTCCATAAAGATTGATTGAACACCTATCCTGTGCCAATTTCTTTACTAAGTCTGGAGATTCAAAGACGCAGACATGGCCCTTCTCTTTAAGGTGGTTATCCAGAAGCAAACACAGCTCCCAATAGTAACAGTCACTTTCCCTTACTGAGCACTCACTGTGTGCCAGGAACTGTGCTAAGTGCTTGGGTAAGTATCTAATTTAATATCAGTGCACTACTGTCATTTATAGAGGAGGAAACTGACTCAGAGAACTAGAGTAATTTGTCTAAAGTCACAGCTAATGATGGGGCTAGGACTTGAACTCAAGGAGTTTGGTTTCCAAACACCATACTTAACCACTAAGCTATATTGCCTGAGGGTGTCATGAAACTGTTTATTTATTTAAGTCACTTATTCATAGAAAAAAGTTACTGAGCAATCTGCGTCTTACGTACTTTGCAAGGGTTCTTCACAGAGGAAGTGACATTTGGACAGAAATTTTAAGGAAGAGTAGAGTTTCCATAGTCAGAAAAAGAATAAAGGAAAGAACCCACCTACCAGAGCAGGAGACCTGAGAGACACAAGTTCGATCCCTGAGTCGAGACGATCCCCTGGAGGAGGGCATGGCAACCCACTCCAGTATTCTTGCCTGGAGAATCCCATGGACAGAGGAGCCTGGCGGGCTACAGTCCACGGGGTAACCAAGAGTCGGACATGAACTTAGCATGCACACACGCACATCCAGGCGGAAGGGAAAAAAAGAGAAGGGAATGCAATCTGATGCTGGAATGGGGACGAGCCTGCACCCCTTGGAATGAGGGATGGCAAATGGGTTTCATCTTGCTTGCCAGCTCAGAGCAGTGGGAGTGGGTACCTAGAGTGCAGTACTGAGGATTCTGAGGCCGCGTCTGTGCTTAGTGAGAGAGAAGCCGCGTGGATTGATAACAGTGCCTGCCACAGGTGGAAGTGTGGAGTGGCCATACTTGAGCTTCTGTGCAGGTAGAGTCTCAAATGTGAGATGGGCAGTTCAGGAAAGAAGACTGGAAAGGCAAGTGGGGGTGACACTTTGGACTTCCTTAAATGCCATGCTCAGATGTAGCAAGCATTTTGTTCTGCTTTCACCTGCCGCGTGCTCAGTCAAACTCTGAGTTGGATTGTACAGTCTGAACTGTAGCCGACCAGACTCCTCTGTTCAAGGGCTCTCCAGGCAAGAATCCTGAAGTAGGACTGTTGTGCCCTCCTCCAGGGATCTCTTATGTCTCCTGCACTGGTACTTCCACCTAGATGAAGATGTTTCTGACTTTCCCTCTTAGGTCAGAAACTGGCAGTCTCCTTCTTCTCCACTCTCTTTTCCTTTCACTAAAAATTCATTCTCATTTTCAGACCCAATGGATTGTAAGTAAGATTTCCTTATAACAAAATTCGTTTACAACAAAATCATAGACGACTAAGTCAAATTTTGGAGACAGACTTTATGTGTCTCTGTGAAAATCAGTTTATTCAGTGGAACAACTCGAGTTAATGATATGATGATGCTTTTTGTAATTATAAGAACTACAAATGTGACACTCTTAGAAACAAAGGAGACTTCTTTCTTTCCCCCAGGTAATCACTGTAGACTTGAATTTTTCAGTAATACCATTAATGAATGCCTAGCGTCTGCATTGCCCCTTATGATTTTCAAGTCACTTTTTCTGTGCACAGTGTCTCATTTAACCCTCATAAGAGCCCTGGGGGAGGACACTATTCTCATTCTCTTTTTACAGAGGAGAAAATTGAGGCTCCAGGAACCTGTTTAATGGAGTCCAAGTTCTTGGTTCTTTCAACTTTGCTAAGCTGCTTCTCTGACGTATGCTAACACAATCCTAACCCAGGTTCTAAGTTAGAAGGAATACACTTTTTTCTAAGTTGAATTTTTACTGACTTGAATCACCCTGTTTGCCTCATCCACTGGGCTTTGCCTCTTGGAAGCGGATTGAACCGCCAGGGCACCCAGGGCGGGCATGCCTTTGCATGTGGCAGGCTCCTTCTCCCTGCCTGCCTGGAAATGCCCAGAGATGTTGTTCTTTTCTCTTGTAGCCAACAAAGTAATACATGTACTTGGTTAAAAAATTCAGAGAGTGTTAAAGGGTTTGGGGGAAGAGTAAATTCCAAACTGCCCGACTCTTTTGGTCCTACTTCTTAGAGGCAAGCTCAATAACACTAGGTTCTGTGTTGCCTTCCAGGGATATTCTCTGCCCATATAATCATTAGGCTGATAGACCCTTCTCTTCCTACACACGTGGGAAGATACTAAAGATTCTGCCTTGCGCTCATTAACAATATGGCAGAAATTTTTTCTATGTCAGTACAGGAAACACGACCACATTCTTTGCAATAGCTCCTTAGCATTACATTGCCTGACAGTCCATAATTTATTTGCCATGTCCTCTGCTGATGGTCATGCAGGTCATCTCTAGTCTTTTACTGTTAACAACAAGGTTTCTGTAAGCACCTTTGTACGTGTATCTTTGTGCACACAAATAAATATGTTTGGAGGATAAATTCCTGGGAGTGGAATTTATTTATTTTTAAGACTCCTAGTGGTGAATATCTTACAGGCTTCCTTAGTCACTCCGTTCATTGCCTAGTACACTGTGCAAGGAGAAATTCCAACCTAAATCATACTTGCTAGAAAGTAGAATTGTTTGTTTCCAGGCTTTGGCTTTAAGGACAATAAAACTCCCGTTCACCACTGCCTGTTTAGTGTCCTGTGTTTGGAAAGCAAATTGAGTTGTCATCATTCTAACTTTACTTCTCTGGGTTGGAAATTTTTACCTTGTTTTCCTCCAAATTCCCCTTACAGACTTAGCCTCAGGAACATCCCCTGGAGAAGGAAATGGCAACTCACTGCAGTATTCTTGCCTGGAAAATCCCAGGGATAGAGGGACCTGGTGGGCTGTGGTCCATGGGGTCGCAAAGAATCAGGCACGACTGAGCGACTAAACAACAACAAAACAACTAATTGTTTGCCTCAAGACTATCTCTAAAGGAAAGTGAAAGTGAAAGTCACTCAGTGGTGTCTGACTCTTTGCGACCCCATGGAATATAGCCTGCCAGGCTCCTCTGTCCATGGAATCCTCCAGGCCAGAATACTGAAGTAGGTAGCTGCTCCCTTCTCCAGGGGATCTTCCCAAACCAGGGATCAAACCCAGGTCTCCCCCATTGCAGGTAATTCTTTATTATCTGTGCCAGAACATCTCCATAAAAGGACTGAGGGTCTCAGCTGCCTCACTGTGGTGTATTTGAAGCTCATCCTAAATAGGGCTTTTTAATGTAGAAACAGGAACTTCCCCAAAGCAGGTATCCCTGTCAGGGCTCTGAGCATTCTGCTGGACTAAAGAATGGGCTGTGTAACCCCTCAGCCACCCAACTTAGGGTGATCAGTTCAGTTCAGTTCAATCACTCAGTTATGTCCAACTCTTTGCAACCCATGGACTGCAGCACACCAGGCTTCCCTGTCCATCACCAACTCCTGGAGCTTGCTCAAACTCATGTGTATCGAGTTGGTGATGCCATCCAACATCTCATCCTCTGCATTTCCCTTTTCCTCCTGCCTTCAGTCTTTCTCAGCATCAGAGTCTTTTCCAGTGAGTCATTTCTTCACATCAGGTGGCCAAAATATTGGAGCTTCATCTTCAGCATCAGTCCTTCCAATGAATATTCAAGACTGATTTCCTTTAGGATGGACTAGTTTGATCTCCTTGCAGTCCAAGGGACTCTCAAGAGTCTTGTCCAACACCACAGTTCAAAAGCATCAATTCTTCAGCACTCAGCTTTCTTTATATTCCAACTCTCACATCCATACACGACGATGAGATAAACCATAGCTTTGACTAGAGGGACCTTTGTCAGCAAAGTAATGTCTCTGCTTCTTAATATGCTGTCTAGATTAGTCATAGCTTTCCTTCCAAGAAGCAAGTGTCTTTTAATTTCATGGCTGCAGTCACCATCTGCAGTGATTTTGGAGCCCCCCAAAATAAAGTTTCTCACTGTTTCCATTGTTTCCCCATCTATTTACCATGAAGTGATGGGACCACATGCCATGATCTTAGTTTTCTGAATGTTTAGCTTTAAGCCAACTTTTTCACTCTCCTCTTTCACTTTCATCAAGAGGCTCTTTAGTTCTTTGCTTTCTGCATAAGGGTGGTGTCATCTGCACATCTGAGGTTATTGATATTTCTCCCGGCAATCTTGATTCCAGCTGGTGCTTCATCCAGCCTGGCATTTTGCATGATGTATTCTGCATAGAAGCTAAATAAGCAGGGTGACAATATACAGCCTTGACATACTGCTTTCCCTATTTGGAATCAGTCCATTGTTCCATGTCTGGTTGTAACTGTTGTTTCTTGACCTGCATACAGATTTCTCGGGAGGCAGGTCAGGTGGTCTGGTATTCCCGTCTCTTGAAGGATTTTCCATAGTTTGTTGTGATCCACATAGTCAAAGGCTTTGGCGTAATCAGTAAAGCAGTAGATGTTTTTCTGGATTTCTCTTGCTTTTTCCATGATCCAATGGATGTTGGCAATTTGATCTCTGGTTCCTCTGCCTTTTCTAAATCCAGCCTGAACATCTAGAAATTCATGGTTCACATACTGTTGAAGCCTGGCTTGGAGAATTTTGAACATTACTTTGCCAGCATTTGAGATGAGTGCAATTATACAGTAGTTTAAACATTCTTTGGCATTGCCTTTCTTTGGATTTGGGATGAAAACTGACCTTTTCCAGTCCTGTGGCCACTGCTGAGTTTTCCAAATGTGATGGCATATTGAGTGCAGCACTTTCACGGCATCATCTTTTAGGATTTGAAATAGCTGAACCGAGATTCATCACCTCCATTAGCTTTGTTCATAGTAATGCTTCCTAAGGCCCTCTTGACTTTGCATTCCAGGATATCTGGCTCTAGGTGAGTGACCACACCATTGTGGTTATCTGGGTCATGAAGATATCTTTTGTGTATAGCTCTTTTGTGTATTCTTGCCACCTGTTCTTAATATCTTCTGCTTCTGTAAAGTCCACTTTACAATTTCTGTCCTTTATTGTGCTCATCTTTCTTTTTTTTTTTTTTAATATCACTCAGGGTGATATTCAAAACATTTAACAAATCGTACGAGGTGGGGGCCCAGGCAGGCTCCCCCAGGCACTGGCCATGGTGCTGAAACAGGATGTGCTGAATGTCCTTACTGAGCCAGATTCTACTCTGAAGGAGAAGCCAGAGCGGGTACTGTGTATGTGTTGGGGCACATCATCTAAACAATATGGACATATTTCAGCATTTTAACAACCAGTATAGCCACCCATGGGCATTCCAGCTGAACATCAGCCCTAGTTCTCTCTGGAAGGACTTGTGAGATGTGATGTGGTTTTATAACAAGCACATTGGTTTGCAGTGGCAGACCAGGTTTGAGTCATATCTGGGTCTCTTATTAGTTATACAACCTTTAACAAGACAAGAACACCTCTCTTGTCTCCAAATGAAGGTGTTTGCACCATGTTAAATCTAATACTTCTTCTTGCTCTAAAATTCGAGGAAACAACGTAATAAAAGTGGCCAAGGGAGTGGGTTCCCAACCTGAACTGTTTCTCTGGCATTTTGTGTTATGTCACAGTGATGCCTCTTCCCCATGTAACTTCCTCATTCAAGATTAGCCAAAGAAAGGGATTGGGGGGAAGGATCTGAAAAAAGAGACATTTCATTTTTGGCTTTGGGAGCATGGGGAACATTATAGAATTATGCAACATGTTGGGTGAAAGAGAGAGAGATTCAGATCCTGACTTGGCCATAGCCGTGTTCATTTGTTCATTCATCCATTCACTCCCTAAGTGTTTCTTGAGCCTCTATCATGTTTTGGCCACTGTTCTGGCTCTGGGGATGGAGTAAAGAATGAAGTAAAGTCCTTGCTGTCTTGGAGCTTACATTCTATGTAAGCAAGTCATTTAACCTCTTTGAGCCCATGTTTTGGACTCGAGTTTTCCTATACCTGTAAATCCTTCAATGGGCAATGGCATTGTTACTCTTGGCTCCCATTTAATGCCTATGACAGTCATCACAAATCAATTACTGCACTCCAAGCAGCCAGTCGTTACTGGAGAATGTTATTTATCCTGGGCTAATATTTTATATAGACGAATTCTCAAGTCTTGCCCTACGCCAAAATTTTTCATTTTTATTCATTATTTCTAATGAAATGGGAAGACAATATTGTACTGAGGGAAACTACAATAGAACTCCAAATCATAGAACTATTATTAAATCTACAGATTTTATAAGAAAACCATCATCACTTTGGTTTCGTTGGACATAAAAGATATGTGTTATTGTAAAATTATTTTAGATCTTTGGGTCTTAGATTTTCCCTCCACAGTCTTTTGCTGCAAGTTCTCCTATTCAACTAGCTTTACTTTGATCCCTGGATAAAGGAAAGGCTCATCAACATTCACTTTTGACTCATTTCACTTCGGAAACCTCCTTTATGAAACCTTTTACTGTAGTTAGGTGGGGCAGAATCAAATCCTGCTCATTCTGATAAATTTTTCTACTATATACTAGATAACTCAATGGCAATCACTAGCAGAAGGCTTCCCAGGGGGCTAACTTGGCCATCTGGTCTCCTATGTTTGCTCACCATGGTGGAAGCCAGCCAAGGTTGAGCTGATATCAACCTCTTGGTCAGTTTTTTCCCTTGGATTCTGAAGACACCCTTGCAGTATTTCTATTTCTAATCCTCTTTCCCAGCTCCCATAACTGACCAGCAAGTCCAACGTGCCCACATCGAGCTCAAATTGCAAAGAAAAAAGTTTGAAGTATTTCTGTTGGAATTAATAACTCCACCCTTTGGGGTTTCTAAATGTATCTCTGAGACTATAAAAACATCGCTGTTATGATTTCCAAGTTATAATGAACCAGAGATACCTCTTTACATAGTGAAGCATTTTTCCCCAATGAGGAATGAGAGCTGGGGTGTCCTCTATCCCAGGCTGAAGCTTGTATAATTTTTGCCAATATTGTCATTTGGTAACTTGCCCAGAAGTCAACTCTTCCCTCTCTAAGAAGACCAGGAAAACAGATTATTTCCACCATTTAAATATAGACCTTTAGACCAAGGAGCATTTTAAGAAAGAGAAAAGATGATCTTTATTTCTAGGCTGAACTCAGTGAATTAATTTTTCTTTGAAGTGGAGTGGAGTATGGGAAATAAAAAATCCATATTAACCTTGTAGACCTTAAATACAGATGAAATAACTCAGTTTTCTCTGTAAGATTGGTTATAGATATTCCTCTTTTCTAGAGCCACAGAACTCTCCCACATGTGCAAAGTGGAAGACTCTAGTTTTTTTGTTTTTGATTCTTTTTTAAAAAATTACTTATTTTTAATTGAAGGTTAATTGCTTTACAGTATTGTGTTGTTTTCTACCAAACATCAATATGAATCATCCATAGGTTTACTCATGTCCCCTTCCACTTGAACATCCTTCCCACCTCTCTCTCCATCCCACCCCTCTAGGTTGTTAACCAAAGACTCTAGTTTTAAAGGGTATGGTGTTTTGCCTTAACAAAAGAAACCATTCATTATACACAATTCCACAATTGTTATACATAACAATTTCAATATTTAATAGAAGATTATTTAACTTAATTTCAATATGCAGTCATTAAAAGAAAAGAAATAGAAGCAGTAGAGAGAAGTAGTAGCATATACATCACCAACTTGGGCCAAAACCTACTTGAGCAGTGCTGGGAAGTCCCGAATGACAGCAATCTGGAGTCCTAGTTGGGAAAAGGGTCCTGGGCCATGTGTTCACTCTGCAGCTAAGAGTTCAAACTGCAGTTTTCGCAGTTCTCACTTACCACCTCAGGCTGCAAACTGATATCGTCATCTGTTTGCATGCAAAAATGCAGCTCTGGTTTTTCTTTAACTTTTACAATGCCCTTTGTTTCCCCTTGTGAGTCAGAAGACTTCTTAGACCCCAAGTGAAAAAGTGAAAGCTGCTCAGTCATGTTGGACTCTTTGCGACCCCATGGACTATACAGTCCATGGAATTCTCCAGGCCAGAATACTAGCCATTCCCTTCTCCAAGGGATCTTCCCAACCCAGGGATCAAACCCAGGTCTCCTGCATTGCAGGCAAATTCTTTACCAGCTGAGCCACAAGAGAAGCCCTAGGGGGCTCAAGAAATTCCAGTACCCACTCCCTTTCTTATCTAAAGTGAAACTTGACTTGCTGAACAACTGTGTATATATTTATTTCTTTATTTAACAGCAGTATGGACCATAGTAAATGGTACTTAAGTGTTAACTGTTAGTATTATTACACAAATTCAAAATGCTTTTCATAGCATTAGATGGGCAGAATGTAAGGTGGTTAAGCACATAGGATCTAAGCTGGAAACTTGAAATTTCATTCTACTACTTCTTAGCTCTGTTACCTTACGCAAGTTATTTTATCTCTCTATACTTCAGGCTTTTCATCTGTAGAGTGGGACTAATGAAGACCCTCCTTTGTAGAGCTGCTATGGACATGAACTGAGATAGCTCTGTAGAGTGATTCTTGGGTGCCTGGCCTATATTCAGTGTGCCATAAATGTTTGCTGATATTTTCAGATGATTCACTTAAATGTTTGATGGGAGCTAGGCAGTAGATTCCAGAAAGAATGCGATGTTGAAAGCCATGTTTTTCTGGAAATAATTAAAAGGCAGCTGTCTTGCTGTTTACAGATGTGGTTTCCCTCCTGGGATTTCTCTATGCCTCCAGTGGAGAAAACACAGGCATTGTGAAGAAGTTCCTGAGATTTCAGAATCGAGAGCTGGAGGCCACCCGACGCCAGCGGATAGATTACCCAGTGTAAGCAGGGGCCGGTGATGGGGGGCCGTGCGGCCACAGTGGTCTTTTTATCCAAGGACCAGAGCAGGCTGATCTGACTCGCACACTTGGTCACTCAGTCATGTCTGACTCTTTGTGACCCCAAGGACTGTAACCCACCAGGATCCTCTGTCCATGGGATTTTTTTCAGGCAAGAAATACAGGAGTGGGTTGCCATTTCCTTCTCTAGGGGATCTACCCGACCCAGGTATTGAACCTGCATCTCTTGTGTCTTCTGCACTGCAGACAGATTTTTTACCTGCTGAACCATCTGGGAAGTCTAGAGCAGGCTAATGGATCTACTTAGGAGGACCTCCCTCTGTAATGTGCTTTGAGGAAATGATGAGATCTACATAGCTTAGGCAGAATTTGTGGACCCAAAAACTTCAGTGCATTTGGAAATCATTCTCTCACTTAGCAACCCTCAGTTTGCCTCTGAATGACTGGTATGCCAGTCCTGGGAATGCCCTAAGTAAGGGAGTCAGGTGTTGGAGCCTGAGGCTTTGCAAGGTGTCATATGCAGCCAGTCACAGCCCTGCCAGACTGCAACTTTTGCTTTGGTTTTTCTGCCTTGGAAGATTGGATGAGCTGCTTGAGATCTCACAACTTCTGATCTCCTCCATTGATTTCAGCAAAACCCAGATATATATATATAAACCCAGACTGGATGGATTCAGCAGAGTGATTTAATTCTTCCCATGCTGCTGGCTGTAGAAAGATCTTGAGTCAATTTACTATGCGTATGTTCTTGCTAAGCTTCCTTGTAATAACTTATCTTCATGAGCTTGCTCAGCTGGGTGGGTCAGGAGGGAGCTGTGTGGCACCATCTGTTTGTATATCTTATCACTGATTTGGAGGCCAGATTATAAAGCCCAGAATATTCTAATATTCTAAGGTCTTGTTGGGATGAATCCCCAAAGAACCTGGGGCCACTGCCACTTTAACCCAAGCTGTGAATTGGTTTTTGGGAAAATGGAGAGCATTCTTTGTACTGGTTTTGACCTTGATTCATGTTTTGCTCACAAAACACAATGCTTTCAGCTCATCTTTAAACTGCTGGTCACTAGCACAATGTGTGACATCAAGCAAGTGTTGAAACAGCAAATATTTGTTGATTGATTGGTGGATCACAAAGCTTGGCTAAAATATTTCCCCTTGAAGTTGACTACTGTTATTTCATCCTCACTCAGCAAATCACAGATGGACAGTGTATTTTTTTCAACTAAAATAGCCCTTGTCCAGAAATGGAACAATTAGAATAGTTGCTCCATATCGGTCAGCCAGAACTGTGATACCAAACAACCTCATGTGTGCATTAAAATAGTATCTCTGGGTCCTATTAGCATACGGCAATGCCATTTGCAGATTATGACATGTTTCTGCCTTAGGGCTTTTATCTTTGAAAGAAATGAAATTGCTCAAAAAGCCCTAATTATGTTTTTTTTTTAATCATTGAAATTAGAATAGCTTCTTATCAAATCACCTTTTATTAAAACCCAGATTTTTAGTCTGTGTCTGGCTTTATAAGCCTTAATCAAGTATTCAAATGGCAGGTCCGTGTGATTCTCAAAAAGGCATAGGAAGAGTTTTTGGTGCAAGGTACAATGTCTGCTAGTTTTGTACAGTGATGCTTAACTGCTGTCTTTTGCAGTTACTATAACTACCTCCTTTGTTTCTAAAATCAAGCTTTGCAAGTGGATCTCCCATGATGAACATGAAGGCAAATTCATCCCTTCAATGGAAAAAAAGCAATTTACTTGGTCATTGTTAACTATAATTACCTGTTCTTGGATGATATCAATCTGCAGAATTTTTTTTCTCCTCACTCTTGCAGGTTTACTGTTTCATTGTGGCTTTATTTACTCCATTATTGCAAGGCCAATCTCTGTGGGATTCTGTACTTTGTTGATTCTAATGAGATGTACGGCACACCTTCTCTATTTCTTACTGAAGAGGGTAAGTATGAAATGGAATGTTTAGAATGATAGTGTGGTTTTCTTATGCTCTGTCTTTTGGCCAATACATCCGTCTAGAATAAGGAATGTCATTGTGGCAATGCAGTAAGGATGATGGTTTTCAAATGTGGGCTTCAAGTTCAACTTTTTCTAGAAGCTTAAAACAAACATTTTCAATACAGACGAATGCACTTGGGTGTTTTTTATTGTTTTGTTTCGTTTTGCTTTTATTTAAAGGAAGAAGAAATGTGATCTAGTCATAGCTCTTTTGGAAAATCACTGAAAAGACATAGCCACTTCTTTCACTTCTAAGTATTCTTTGTCATTTTCACAAGCTTTTGTTTTCCCTTTAGGCTACTTGCATATTCAGATGCATCTTGTCAAAGGAGAAGACCTTGCTGTGAAAACAAAATTCACCGTACCTTTGAAGGAGTGGTTTCGCCTGGATATCTCTTTTAATGGTGGCCAGGTACCAAGAGCATGCTCCATCAGGAGTCATATCAGCAGTCACTTAACTTTAAGCATTGCTGTAAAGTCAGTGAGCTAGGAAATCTGCAAAAACAAATTTGTGGTAACTGATAAACTTTTACAACCATAACACTCTTTTTAAATAAAAATTTTATAGTTGGAAGCTTAAATCATAAGCATTCTATCTCATTTAATTAACTTTTAAAGTGCTTCTTTCGACTATATTGTGAATGAGTAAATAACACATCTAGCTATATAACCACAATTATCTGAGCAATTTAAGCCTTTTTTCCCTAGCATGATAGGCTTTGAGGAGATAAATGGTAAAACAGTCTTGGCCATATTTATATAGTGTTATCAAATCTACAACTTTTTTACAGGACATTTATTGGTTAGCTCAGCCAAAAAATGGTTTGACTGTTTTTGGCAGTGAAAACAATTGCTGTGCTTGACATTAAACAAATAATAACCAACAAACCTGAGTGATAATTCTGGTGAGGCTGACGTTCTTTATCTACTTTGTACTACAAAACACCACACATAACAATTTCAAGCACTTATAACACAGATTTTATGGATTATGGCAAATCTCTTGTTATTATTGAGGATAATTCCATTCCTTTATATTGGTACATATGATATTGGTGTACTATCTTTCCTTTTTTCTGGTTATTTTCCTATCAGCTTTTCTTACTGATTTGTGATTTTTTGATAACGAAACTGGAAAAGACGTTTTGTTTGTCTTCTGTGTTAGAGAATACGCAGACTTCCCTTGGTGGTTAGGTTTATGACATTTCCTTTTTCTGAAGAGAAAAGAAATTGGGTCAGTCCTTGTAGCTTAACTGAGAGTCTGTAAGATACTAGCTGGCATTTTTTGTATGTTTGTTTCCTTAATGTTGTTGGGTGACATTGCTGTGGTCTGAGTTTTAGTGTCTCATTTGCATGGAGATTATGATGGCAGTATAGCTTGGTTGCTGCTTTCTCTTAAGGTCAGCTCAGTGCCTCATATCACTTAGGTATCAAATCATCAGAGCAAATCACAGATCTTATTTTATACCTGCTGTATGTCAGGCACTATGATCAAGGAGCTTAGAGACTATTTATGGAAGGCACATAGAGCAGGTAAAGGGGTGTCATAAGGTGAGCCTAATTGCCAAATGATTCATATTCATTCGCTGAAGAGAGACATCCAGCTTCATGCTGGTATGCTCAGGGATGGTTTCCTAAAGAAGGCTCCTACGGATAGGAGACAGAGTTTAAATGGAGAAACAAAGAGGGGATATTTTAGCCCATTATTGGATGCTCACTTCTAATTTCTTCTTGCCATGCAGCCTGGCATCATTGAAGTTTTTTAAACAGAGGAGTAAATCAAAGTAATCCTTTAACTAATGGCAGAGTAAGTGATTGGGTAAAGCAGGAGAGAAGAGTTAGGAAGACCAGATGGAGTAGAAGGAAAAAAAAAAAAAAGCGATTTTTTTTTTTTAGTAATTAATCACAATTTGTGCTTTTTTTTTTTTGCATCCCATATGCTCTCCCTGATACCCATAGGTTCCAAAATAATACTTATTGTTTTTCTACACAAAATCCACCTCTTTGGTAAGACCACTATATTCATTACTTTGACTAAATGGACACATTGGCCTAAAGTAAATGGTTGGTTTAGAAAAACGATTGGTCTGAGTCATTTTTTTCTCTGAAACAACATGGTGTCTATGGCTGAATTAGACTGCTTTTTCTGGGTTAGCTTTTCTTTCGGAGACATGGTGTTGGAGCTACATCTTTGAGAATCTAGTTAAGCCAGAATGTGTTTTCTGAACACTTGCTCTGTGGTAGCACTGGGGAGTCAAAGAGCCCCCTAACCCTAAGGGCATATGTTGTAGTCTAAACACGAGAAGAATACACGGCAGCTAAGAACAGTCACGATGAAAACATTGTCACCATTGAAGTGATGGTGATAATTCTTAGTGCTGAGGGAGAGCGAGTGGGAAGCTGTAGTGTATGAAGAATTTCATTCCCAGACTTATTTTCCCGACTAAGGCTCTCCTGGAATCACAGCCCAGTTTAAGGACTCCTCGTAGTATCTTACACCTTTCTTTGTCTTTCTATGCAACAAGCTTTCAAGCACGAATTCACCAAAAGAATCTTTTGACTCAAAGTTTGGAAGTGTCTGCAACCCCCTGGGGGAAACTGTGTTATAGATATTTTTATCATTTCAAGTCATTTGGAGAAATTAAACTTCTTAAGTCTCAAAATATACACAGGGTTAGTAAACTGCTATTTCATTTTTTGCAAAAACTGATCAAACAAAAGACTATGAAGCATATTTTATGAGTAACTCATCCCCAGGACTGTATTTATGGTGTGGGGTCTGGAGGCATTACTAATCCTTGTGTATCTCTCCCAACATAGATAGTAGTAACCACTAGCACCGGGCAGGATTTGAAAGACTACCATAATCAGACCATTAGGTAAGTATGGCTTTTCATTTGTGTCAAAATTTTCTGGTTGAGGGTTAAGGAACCTTCCTGTGTTAGCTCTGCACCCTGATCTTATTCCTACCCCATCTGATTCAGCTTTTCCAAGCTCGGATGGTAACTAGTCTGCCTTGAAGCTAATCTTTGTACTTTTTTTTTTTCTTTTTTAAATGCCCACAAACTCTCCGTTTTCCCCACAACCTTCTTTTTTTTTTCCAACCAAAAGAAACTAGTTCTGTCTCCAGATCTCATTGTAAATTCTTCCTTTCATAGCACTGCATAATTCATGTTCTTTGAAAATTATTGTTTACAAAGGATTCTAGAAAACAAATCAAAGTATTAATGTTGCTTTTTGGGAGGGGTTGAAAACTTTGACTTAGTGTAAAACATAAAAGCAGACAGCCTTCATATTTATGTTTATAATCTAAATTTGAAATGTATGTAACTATTGATATTGGGCTAACTTTCCATCTTTATATAATCATTCTCTACAAGAGTTACAGAAATTGAGAATTGGAACTTTTTCCTTGTATGTCATAATTTTACCTTGCTTCTGCATCCCTGATTAAGAGTGGGTTTTACAGTGGTAAAGCCATGGGGCATGAGATCTTCAGGAACTCAGGATACCTCGTCATGGTGCCATGAAAGGAAGAATTTACAATGAGTTCTGGAGACAGAAACAGTTTGTTCAGCTGCTCAGTCATGTCCAACTCTTTTGCGACCCCATGGACTGTAGCCCACCAGGCTTCTTTGTCCATGGGATTTTTCAGGCAAGAGTACTGGAATGGGTTGCCATGTCCTCCTTCATGGGATCTTCCTGATCCAGGGATTGAACCTACATTTCCTGCACTGGCAGGCGGATTCTTTACCACTGAGCCACCTGGGAAGTCCCTGTATATTTATGTGTGTGTGTGTGTGTGTGTGTGTGTGTAAAACAGAAACAAAAATTAGTAGCTTTGTATGTATAATTTTAAAAAACTTACCGGAGAAATTCCCTGGCACTCCAGTGGTTAGGACTCTGGACTTCCTTTGCACTGGGCACAGAATCAATCCTTCATCCAGGAATTAAAATCTCGCACGCTGTGCAGTGTGGCCAAAAGAAAAAAAAAAAAATCAGGACTGTTGGGCACTTTGGCTGGGGGGTGACAAAGTGGTTCATTCCTTCATCCTTTAGACATTTCACAACACCAAGCATAAAACTGTCTCTCCAAACAGGCTTTGTTCACTCAGAATCCCTGAGCAGTCCAAATTTTCCTAGAAACCAATTATTAAAGAAAGGAAAACAAAGGGGGTGATGACAGCAGAATAGGGAGCATACACTCCACTTTCCTCCCCCTCTTTACATTTAAATCAAACAATTATTTCAGGCCTTGGGCACATAGAAAATTCTAATGTCCATGACCAGATTAATGGATTAGAGTTACTGAGAGAGGCTAAAGCAATGATATTCCTTAGCTTACAAAGAGAAATTGAGGGGTGACTGGATGGCAACACTGAAGCACAGAGGGCAAGATCTTAGGACAGAGCTGAAGTCTCAAGTGCACAGGATGGATTTAGACCAGTCAGGAAGAATTCAACAGCTCGGAGTTTTGTTATGTAATGGGTGACCACGGGCTCTTCTCTGAAGACTTTGAGAGTAGGAAGGGCAGGGAGTTTACTCTGGAGAAACAGATGATGCGTGGCCCCTTTGGAAATCTCTTCAAGTGCCCTGTTCGCCCCAGAAATGTTTTTCAAAAATTTATTTATTTTTGGCTGTGCTGGGTCCTAGTTACGGCCAGTGGGGGCTACTCTCTATTTGCAGTGCTCAGGCCTCTCATCTTGGTGGCCACTCTTGTGGAACACAGGCTCTAGGAGGCACGGGCTCAAATGTTGTGGTGCTCAGTTGCCTTTGGCAAGTGGAATCTTCCTGGACCTGGGAACAAACCCGTGTCCTTTGCATTGGCAATTGGATTCTTAACCACTGAACCACCAGGGAAGTCCTGACCCAGAAAGTCAGGATTTGCATTTCAGGATGTAAAGTCTAAAATAATACCTGCCCTTTCTCCCCTGACACCCATCTCCAACCTCAGATACTTTTGACAACCAATTGAATTTCATAAACTTTCTTTTTTTTTTTTTTTCATTTTCTATGTCAGGGCTTCCTTTCTTCTTAAATCCCCAAAATGTAGCTGCTGACATGAGTGGAGTGCGTCACAGTAAGATCCAGAGCTAGGACCAGGGTAAGGCGAGGAGGGCACCTTCCACATAAAATTTAAGGAGGCCCCCCCAAACTTAGTGATTATATTTTGCCAAGGCTGCCAGAACACAGTACCACAAACTGAATGACTTGTGCTAAATCATTTTAGTCATGTCCGACTCTTTGTGAGCCCCCAGACTCTAGCCCGCCAGGGTCCTCTGTCTATGGGGATTCTCCAGGCAAGAATACTGGAGTGGGTTGCCATGCCCCCCTCCAGGGGATCTTCCCAACCCAGGGATGGAACCTGCATCTAATCTCTCCTGCATTGGCAGGAGGGTTGTTTACCTCTAGCACCACCTGTTTAAACAAAAGAAATCTATTGCCACTCAGTTCTAGAGGTTGAAGGGTCAAGATCTAGGTGTTGACAGAGCCATGCTCTCTCTGCAGGCTCTAGGGAAAGAGCTGTTCTAAGCTTCTCTCCAGCTGCTAATAGTTTCTTGGCTTGTGGTTGCATAACTCCAATCCTCACATGACATTTTCCCTGCATGTCTGTCTTTGTCCAAACGTCCTCTTTTTCTAAGGTTGAGCAGCCATACTGGACTAAAGTCCACCCTATTCTAGCATGATCTCATCTTAGCTAACTATATCTGCAATGACCCTATATCCAAGTAAGGTCCTATCCATACTGGAGGTTTAGATTCAACATATGCATTTTACAGGGGGCACAGTTCAACTCATGACAATCTTCATAATAAATAACATTTAACACAGTATTTTAAAAGTCAGGATTAATGTAAAGAATCCTTGATGCACAAGGTAACAAATTTTTCTCTAATATTTATTTATATTTGTTTGGCTGTGCTGAGTCTTAGTTGTGCCACGTGAGATCTTTTTAGTTGCTACATGTGGGATCTAGTTCCCTGACCAGGGGTTGAACCCAGGCCCTCTGCTGTGGAAATTCAGAGTCTTAGCCACTGGACCATCAGGAACATTCACAAAATAACACAATTTTAAGTAAAGACAGAACCAGTATGATCATATAGGATTCCAGAGTTCAAGACTGATGTTCAGGTACATACCAACTCAACATCCCAGTGAAAGCTTGGAAATGGTTCCTTACCTCGGAATACTGGAAGTATCCAGGCCCAAGACTGCCCCTCACCACCATCTCAGCTGTTCATCCTATACACCTGGGGTACCTGCCTCCCCCCACCACCATCAATAGAACAACTGAAGAGTTCATCTTGGACCACCTGGGATTCCTGGGGTTAGATATTTTTGAAATCTCATTCACCAGAGAGATTTCAGAATGGGCCAAGTCAGTACACTACACACCAAATATTTCAGGTGTTTATAGGTGTTTCAAGGAAAGTCTCTTAATCCTCCTTTTATTTGTTCCCATAATGTAAACATAACGATAGCTGTTATCCTACAAAAGTGGTGTAGGAAGATCAGTAATTAAGTGCTGAGAAGCACAGTTGCACTGCCTGAAAGGCTGAGGTGACGGTGGCAGACCTGTCTGCTGTTGATTTCACCCATCCATCCGTTTATCCATCCAGTATGTATTCATTCACCCAACACATCACCATGTGCCTGACACAGCGCTGGACTCTGGGAATAAAACAATGACCAAGAATACAATCCGTCCCTGCCTTCGTGGAGCTAAAAATTCTAGTGTGGGGAAGACAGATTTTAAACAAATATATTCACAAATAAATTTAAAATTGCAAATTGTGATAAATGAAGGTAAGGAAATAAGGAGGTTGTTGGCTTCAGAGGACTACAAAGGGGCCAGAATTTAGAGCCGGCCATGAGAAAGTGACACTTAAGATGAGAATTACTTTAAGGGGTAAAAGGCTCATTTGAGGCTCTAAGTTCCCCTGCTATGGAACCCACGAGTCAAAGCTGTTCCCTAATTTTGAGCAAAGCCTATTTAACGATGGAGGCAATCCTTTCCCACTGCTGGGTCCTTCACAGTAATAAACCAGGGCACTCTCCTATGTCCAGATAAGACTAAAGATAGCTTGCCAGCGTGTCTGATGCTTGCGTGCAGAAAGGACAGGCTTGGGCTTTCGAACCATCTAGCTCAGCTTTTATGTCAGCAAAATTGATGACCATCAAACAATGCACAGTGCAAGGAGTTTCTTACAATCTTGATGCAGCCACTGAGAACGTTAGAGAAGAAAAATGTGGAGGGAGATGGAACTGAAAGGATCTATTAGTTGTATTATAATAATGACAAAATATTACAAGCTAGTACCATGGGGACAAAGTAATTTATTGATTAATTGAGAATTCAGTTAAAGCAAAGATTCATAAGAATATTCCAAAAGCATTTTATTTTAATTGAGACAATGGATATGTACATTCATTTGTCAGTCTTTCTAGTTACAGCCTTGCCTTTGAGTATGGATCTACTGATTGGAGTTTCTTGTGATCTTTCTGGCATAAACGGTACCCAATTTCTGTTTCTTCCAAATGAAAAGAAAACAAAGACAGTTGAGAAACCATCGAAGCCCAAAATTCATCAAGATTTCTTCAGTTTCTTTTCCCAGCCTTTTCCAGCTGTCCTAATTCCATAAGAGCTTTTTTAGTAACCATTCTTTACTGAGTCTACTCAAAATATTCAACTTAATTTTTAAAGAATGAGCATCTCTTTCTTCTCCATGCTTTTGGGATTACATAAGATTTAATTACATTGTAGGGTTACAATGACCAAACAGGTTTGGAAACAAACACATCTTATTCTTGGTAAGCATGAAAAAAGTGAAGGTGAGTGCGGGGTTCCCTGTTGGCTTGGATGGTAATGAATCTGCTTGCAGTGTAGGAGACAAGGGTTTGATCCCTGGGTCAGGAACAAGGAGACAAGGGTTTGATCCCTGGAGGAGGAAATGGCAACCCACTCCAGTTTTCTTGGCTGGAAAACCCCATGGACATAGGGGCCTGGAGGGCTACAGTTCGTGGCGCCCCAGAGTCGGACAGGACTGAGCGACTATCACTTTTTCACATCTTATTCTTGGTAAGCATGCAACTCAACAAATGGCAGCAAAAGCACTAGAGTGGACTAAGTTAGTAGTAATAACTGTAGTTAGCAGCTGTGGTGCTTTCTATGTGCCAGGCATTGTTATAAATGCTTTGTTTAAATGCCAGTTTCTCCCAGTGACCTTGTGTGTGCGTGCATACTAAGTCACTTCAGTTGTGTCCGACTCTGTGCGACCCTATGGACTGCAGCCCGCCAGGCTCCTGTGTCCATGGGGATTCTCCAGGTAAGAATCCTGGTGTGGGTTGCCATGCCTTCCTCCAGGGGGTCTTCCTGCCCCAACATTGAACCCACATCTCTTATGTCTCCTGCATTGGCAGGTGGGTGCCACCTGTAGATAGGTACTAATGTTGATTCCATTTAAAAATGAGAAGATGAGGGTTCCAGAGAGTAACCTCAGCTGGCTAGTATCCATTATGTTGTTGTAGGGGTGGGCCACGAGGTGAGCTGGTGAGTTGGTTAAGCAGAGTTTGGTCATGAGAGCTTCTACTTCAAAAGTGTTGCTTCGTGTTCACCAAGTGCTGCTGTTATCTCCTCATGAGGGTAGTTGGAATGTTCAAATTTTTCAAAGGTCTTAAGAAGCAGAATCAATTCACCACTCTCAGAGATAATAACTTTGTGGTCCTGCCTTAAAAAAAAACAAAAAACAAAAAACAAAAGACCATTATCTTCTCAAGGCCCTTCAAGCCTAAGATTCTGGAAAAAGAAATAGTAAGTAATAAAGCATTTCTTTTCCACATTAGTTGCCTTTGCAGAAAGCAGATTTCTAGGTGCTCCCTCTGGCTGCCATAGGGTAATGCTGCCAGTGCCCATTTCTTCACCTTGCGCCTTCTTTCCAGCCAGGAGTCCCTGCTCAAGGGCGGGTTTCTGGCTAATAGCCAGCCCATCCTCTCTCCTGGGATGACCCCGGGTTGCCTGGCTTCTGTCCCAACCAGTGGTGGCCGCTCTGTCCCGTCTGCTTCACCCTGGCCTCTTGCTCCTGGCAGCCTGCCTGGTGAGCTATGTCCTTCCCTTCTGCTGCCATCTGCCCTCTGCGCTCCCTGGCTCTTTCGTCTCTGCCTGGCTTCTCACTTGATGCCTGTCTCGACCGCCCCTTGCTGTTCACATATGCTTCTACAGCACCTTGTCCACCCACTCCTGTTTTACTTTCTCAGTTGATAGTAAATGCACATGGTAGAAAAACCAAAACTATGTGAGAAGGTCTATAGTTAGATGTTTTGCTTCTGTCTCTGCCCCCATCCACTCCATCCCCTAACCCTCATGCCAGGGGGAAATACTTTTATTAGTTTCTTATATATCTCTCTCCAGAGTTTTTGTAAATGCAGATATAAAAAAATCCATTCTTCTCTTCCTTGGGTAAAATGTGTATTTATTGCTCTGCTCTTACATTTTTATCTTTTTCACTTAACAGTGTATTTTAGATATTTATCCAGAGCTTTTTGTTCTTTCTTAAACTGTGTAATAAAAGAGCTCATGCCTAAGACCCATTGGATAGTGTGGGTACCAGTCCTCACTGACAGACACCTGGACTTTTTCAGTCTTTGGTGGATGTAAGCAATGCTGCCAGGAACAACTTTGTACATTTTATTCATGTCAACTCATTTTCCTTCTCCATTTTCCTTCCTGATCCTTTGAGTCTTTCAAGACAAGGTGAACTTCCAACACGTCATCTGTGCTGACCTCTTATCTTTGGCCGAGTCCTTTGACCTGCCATGGCCTCCTTCTCCTAACTCTGAACTTGACTTTGGTTCTTATCTAATAGGGTGTGTTTTTATTTTTCCCACATTCACCTTCTGTCTACTCAACAAATTTTCTTTTTTTCTTTTAGAGTAAAATATTTCTTATCTTAAAAATATAAAATATAAATATAAAATATAAAAAATATATATAAAATATAAATATAAAATATATCTTAAAAATATTTAAGATTAGCAATTGCATATAAATCCAGTGATTCTAAACAGTTTCATCAGTATCAATAGTTGGCATGTATTGAATATTTATGGTGGGCAAGGCACTTTGCTATTAGATGCTTTGTGTTTTCAGTAAAGAATCCGCCTGCAATTCAGGAGACCCAGATTCGATCCCTGGGTCAGGAAGATTCTCTGAAGAAGGGAATGACTACCTATTCCAATATTCTTGCCTGGAGAACTCCCTGGATAGAGGAGTCTGGTGGGCTACAGTCCACGGGGTCGCAAAGAGTTGGATATGACTGAGTAACTAACACTTTTTCTTTCACTCACATTGAATATTTATGGTGGGCAAGGCACTTAGCTATTAATAGATGCTGTATGTTTTATCTTTGCATCTATTTAACCCTTTTACCAACCCAGTAAGAGAGGAATTATCATTTTTACTAATGAGAAGCCTCAATCTCAGAGAGGTTAAGCAACTGATCCAAGGTCACACAGCTGGTAAATAGCAGAGATGGGATCTTAGCTCAAGCCTGCCTGACCCCACCATCATCTCATCTTCTCGAATTCAGAATAAAGGGTTTGTGGAAATTTGGGATTTTAAGTCAAGGAAGGTCAATGAAAGAGTCTTTAAAAAAATCTGTTCAAACCCAGAGCTCTCTTAATCCTTTGTACTTTTCTAGTTTTCGTGAGGATTTTCATTATAATGACACCTCTGGGTACTTCATTATTGGAGGGAGCAGGTACGTGGCCGGCATTGAAGGGTTTTTTGGACCCCTGAAGTACTATCGCCTCCACGCTCTGGACCCTGCACAGGTGAGCCCAGGGGACCAAGGCGTATTCGGGTGCTTATGGGTGATGGGAGGGTGGCTCAGGAACATGGAACTCAGTCCAGTGCAAACAAAAGATTTATCCATGCCAGACCTTGCATCGGCTCTGTCACCAAACATAATTAATATTGAAGCTTTTCCCCCCTGCAAACGTGATAATAGATTTTTGTTAACGTTTGGTTCATTTAGTACTCATAAAATGGAAACCATTTACTTCCTCTGTTTTAATAACTAGTAGCTTAATTATAGAGTCAATTTTTATCAGGCTGTTGCCTATCCAGTGATTAAGCTAATGAAAGGAGAGAAGCTTAGTTATTTGGTAAAACTTCTTTTATATGCTATTATTTAAAGTATCAGAAGAGGAGACACTCCAGCAAATTAGACTCTTGGTTCTGCATACTGCTTTCTCCAGAAACAGGCCTTCAGCTCATACTGGGTGGGGTGAACTGTGGTGGCAAAAATCACAGAGGGCTCTGTAGTCAGAATTGAATTTTCAAGTTTAAAACCCATCCACGAATGGAATGGAATTGTCCAAGTCTCCAGGCCAGCTCCAGCAGGGCTGACAGCTAGGGGAGGGCTGCCCCACATGGGAACCTTCACCCTGGTTGCTTTTTGTGCTTTGGTAGGGAGATCGCTGGATACCTGAAAAAAGAATATTTTTTTTTGTTCCCATGACCTTGTGGAGTTTGTTCTGGGAAAATCAGGAGTTACTAGGTAAAATCAGTTAGGAAAAATGGGGCACCTTATTGCCTGTGAGTCATCTTAGAGCCCCTGCTGAGAAATCTCTAGAAAAGGAAAAAGATGAAATTCATTTGTTCATTTGTGCAACCAGTACTTATTAAGCACCTACTATGTGCCAGGCTCTGTACAAGATGCTGAGGCATCCAAGATGAATTAAGGTCGTGGCTTTCAAACTTTTTTTTGAAGGTGATATACAATAAAAAAAAATCCATTTTAAAAGCATGAGCAGTACATACATATTCATACATATGCCGTACCTACATATATATATATATGCATGCACATACATACACATAAATGTATAAACACAAAACTGAAAGAAGAATTTTACTAAGAACACAGACCCTTGTTATGTTCAGGTTACTCTGATATTTTGTGTTCTGCTTCATAACAAACAAAGTCACTGCTGGTTACAAACCACTGAAATAATATCATGACCCTATGATAATGGGTCACAGCCTGCATTTTGAGAACCACTGACTTGAGATAAGACCTCCGGTCTTGAGGAGCTCCCTGCCTGGGTCTTAAACAGTGAAGCCATGAAAGAATGGGGTCCATGCTTTCATTCAGACATGAGCGCAGTGTTTGGGAGTGCTGAGGCAGGCTCATCTCCTTGGGTACTTGTGTGAAGGTGGGTGGGCTGCCTCGGAGGCAGCCCTGAAGTGATGACCTTGGATCTAACTCGTAGAAGTTGAGCAGGAGCCTTCCAAGCTGAAGAAAAGGAGAGGAGGGCTGCCAGGGAGCAGGCGCATCACGGTTAGACTTGGTGACCTTGGGGGACTCTGGGGAGATGAATGTGATCTCTGGGGGTAGAATGCAGTAGTGGGGAAGAAGAGATCATGAAGATCTGGTCTCTGGGAAATCCTAACGTTTAAGAAGCTCTGCAGACGAGAAGATACTACAAAAAAGAAGCTAGAGGGAAGCGATCAGAGCTGGCATGCCCTTCAATTCCTAGTAACATCCTTCTTTTGAGAATCCAGAGAGGACAATCTGTGTACAAACAAGCCAACTGGGGCTACCAATGGGAGAAGGAAATCCAGCATAGGTATCCGTGGGCGTTTGATGACAATTGTTCCTTGTGTTTTCTTGCCCTCTTGTAGATTTTCAATCCCCTCCTTGAGAAGCAGCTTTCTGAACAAATCAAATTATATTACGAAAGGTGTGCAGAAGTTCAAGAAATAGTGTCTGTGTACACATCCACGGTGCAGCAAGGGGACAGGAGACAAGAAGCATGTAAGTATTGAACTTAAGGAGAGCAAGTTTTAGCCCTGGGCATTTGTATCAACATGTTTGGCTTCTTTCTGTGAGTGTGTTAGTCACTCAGCCATGTCTGACTTTTTCTGACGCTATGGATTGGCGCCCACCAGGAATTCTCCAGGCAAGAGTATTGGAGTGGTTACCATTCCCTTCTCCAGGGTATCTTCCTGACCCAGGGATTGAACCCAGGTTTCCCTCATTCCAGGTGGATTCTTTACCATCTGAGCCTGAGAAGGCTTCTTCCTCAGGAGGCTGAAATAGAACACATGTGACTTTACCAGTGGGGACAAGTATGACTTCCATAGATTGATGCAAATGACAGTGTGCCTTCTACCTAGATCCCAACAAGACCAACACTCAGCAGGACCCCAAGGCTGCCTCATAGCTTCAAGCAGCTGTAATTTAGTTTAAGAATATAAATGAGAGTGTTTTGAGCCTCAAATTGTATTATTCCCATACATAATGCGATCTTAGACCAGTATAAGAAAATAAAAATGAATTGGAAAATAAATTAATCATTAGAAACGTTTCCCCATCAGTGCACTTTTGTCTTGGGCCATTAATATCTGAATATTAGCTTTCAGAAATGTTGAACAATGGCTTTGTTGTTAGGGGCTGGGTTTTATTTTTTTTTAAATCCTTGAAATTGACTCATTCTGGAAGACATAGGTAATTTTTCAACAGAAGGAATGAATTTCAAATAGAGTGTTTTCATGCTTGCCCATATTTGCATGGACATCCTTTCATTCATAGGAAGGGTGTACCTGTTATAAAACTTGTCTCGTCTTCCAACGTTCCAGCTTGGACCTAGCACTTACAAATTTCTCTGGCTATAGATCTTCTTACATGGTATGGTGGCACTAGAATTAGTCACATATGTTCCTTCTGGAAAAGAAATTCCTGTGGGACCTTTGCCATCAGCAAAAGCAAATTGAGTATTTCAGTCCCGCCAGGATATTGTACCATCCCCAGAGCTGAACTTCCCATTTCAGGCCATGGAGGGATAGATACCTCTTGGACAATGCCCCATTCTGATAGGGTTCACATAAAATGGTCCTGGAAAGGGATTAGAGATGATGATAGGTAAGTGTGGAAAGGCAGCGCTTCTGCAATTTAATATAAGAATAGGCTATACTAGTCCCCCAGCTGCCGCTTTCACCGCTGAATCATCCAGAAAATATGATGCTGTCAGAAGAGGGGGAAGATATATAGAATAGTAATATCCCAAACAGGAAAGAAACTGATTTTGATAGCTGATGTAATTTCAGGAGAGATACCCAGAGTCAGAAGGCTGGTCTTGCATGCTGATCTGTGTGGTGGCATTGGGAGGACTTTTCTAACGTCTTCTGCTGCCTCGATTCCCTGAGGTCCGTGGGCTTTGCTCCTCAACTCACCCTGCCAACAAAATGGCCTAGATATTGGCCTCTTGGGGACTCGTCCGAGGCCAGCTGCTCATTCTGTAGAATTATTCAACAGCTATCAGCAACTTTGGCACATATCCCTTGGATGAGGCTTTGAATTTGTGACCTCGAGGCAGAGGCATCGTAGCCAATTTCAAATCCCTGATGTATCCAAACCAATATCCAGTAAGCTGAAGTCTGACGCCTTATTTCTGGTTCATCTTAGAGGAAGGGATTTAGGGAGGCAAACCCTTTCCTCTAACGGTACCTGGGGCTTCCCTTTCCTGTAGGCAACCTCCGAAATTCCTACCTGGACCTGAAACTCAGATATGGGCGGCCCTCGACGTGCAGAGCCTTCCCCTGGGAGAAGGAGCTGAGAGCCAAGCATCGAAGCTTGTTTCAGGCCTTGTTGGAGCTGAGTTTGGTGACAGGTAATTGACTCCATGCCTTGTCTGTGGACATTGGTTAGAAAGGTCCCTGTTTTTCTGCTTTCCCTCACCTTCTTTAGTGATTTATGCCTTGAAGTTATTTTTAATACTAGTGTTCTAGCTTAATTTCAGATTTGAATTCTGCCCTTGTGTGTCCACCACTCTCGATATACCTGTGCACATTTGTGACACTAAATAGAAAAACTTAAATTTAGGAATTACTCGAGCAAGTCTTTATGTAAAGCCAAGGCCAAAAATAAACAGCTGACAACTAGATCTGACCCCCAAATGTGGTTGCTCTGGCATATACATTGTTGTCAGTTTTTTAAAAAATTAGTTAGTTAGCAGTTTCTAAAAGCATATACAAATACATATTTCTAGCTTTTGTCAAAATATCCAAAGATCTGGCGATTCTGGGCCTCACTTCCTGAGTGGCAGTGAGCTCAGAGGTGAGTGGTTGGCACAGGCGGGTTTTGTCCATCTGCAGCCCCTCCTGCCTCTAGTTGAGCATTTCCTGTCTACCTCAGTCATGGGTCTCACCTGCCTGGGCCCTTGGGCGCTTGAACTTGAGACCCCCTGACTTGAAGTATTTTCAAGCGGCATTTCAGGAGTCTGTGTATATTTCCCAAGTGTGGCCAGCTTAAGTCCTTTGCCATTATGGTTTGCATAGTGATTACACACTGTTAGACTCTGGGGGGTCTGGAAACAATGTCTCTTGGAAAGAGGAGAGAAGCTGGAGGTGTGCAGCCTGGGGAAGGAAATGATAAGGAGGGTGATGAGATCTATTTTAGCAACTAGTGAGAGCCTGTGGTGTTCCTGGGCATAAATCCGACCCTTGAGTCAAGGCAATGCAGAAACAGATTTCTGCTTCACTTAAGAACTTTCTAAAAATGGGAGTGTCCAGTAGAATAGATTCTCTTTGCAGGTAGTGACTCACCCTCACCCCATCTTGAAAGAACTCAGACCATAACAGATATTTCATCTTTGGTTCATTTGATATTTGCTGAGTGACTGCTCAGTTACTTGGCTAGACTGCAGAGTTAAGTAAAATAATTCAAGGTTTCTGCCTGTGAGGGACAGACTTGACAGCAAAGAAAAACCATCATGTATTTTTAACAGTAAAAGCTATGGGAGTAATTGACAACTGCGCAAAGGGAGTGGTCAGTCCTACTTAGAAGTCTAGGGTGTTCAGGGTAGGCTTCCTGGAGGAAGTGGCTGGGATTGATTTTTTTTTTTTCCCCTAATTTTATGTGCTTATTTTTATTTTTGGCTGTGCTGGGTCTCCGTTGCCACACAGGCTTCTCTCTAGTTGCGGTGACCGGGGGCCCCTCTCTAGATGCAGTGTGCAGGCTTCTCCTTGGCAGCGGCTCCTCTTGTCGCAGAGCGCGGGCCCCGAGCACACAGGCCTTGGTGGCCGCCACCCCCAGGCTCTGGGGTGCAGGCTCAGTAGTCGTGGTGCACAGGCTTAGCTGCCGAGGCTTGTGGAGTCTTCCTGCACAGGGGTCAAACCCATGTCTCCTGCACTGCCAGGTGGGTTCTTTACTACCGAGCCAGCAGGGAAGCCCCTGGTTCCATTTCTTTCTTTTTCTTTTTTTCAATTTTCTTTACTTTATTGTGTTGGTTTTGCCATACATTGACATGAATCCGCCATGGGTATACATATGCTCCCCCTCCAGAACCCCCCACCCTCCTCCCCCCGATTCCCTCCCCCGGGACATCTCGGTGCACCAGCCCCGAGCATCAATCCTGGGCTGGCGATTGATTTCACATATGATAATTAACATGCTTCAATGCCATTCTCCCTTATCATCCCACCCTTGCCCTCTTCCACAGAGTCCACGAGTCTGTTCTATACGTCTGCGTTCCTTTTGCTGTCTTGCATGCAGGGTTCTCGTTACCATCTTTCTAAATTCCATATATATGTATGCGTTAGTATACTGTATTGTTGTTTTTCCTTCTGGCTTACTTCACTCTGGATAATAGGCTCCAGTTCCGTCCACCTGAGTAGAACTGATTCAAATGAATTTTTTTTAATGCTGAGTAATATTCCACTGTGTATATGTACCACAGCTTTCTTATCCATTCATCAGTGGGCATCTAGGTTGCTTCCATGTCCTGGCTATTGTAAACAATGCAGCGATGAACATTGGGGTACACGTGGCTCTTTCAATTCTGGTGTCCTCGGTGTATATGCCCAGCAGTGGGATTGCTGGGTCATATGGCAGGTCTATTTGCAGCTTTTTAAGGAACCTCCACACTGTTCTCCATAGTGGCTGTACTAGTTTGCATTGCCACCAACAGTGTAAGAGGGTTCCCTTTTCTCCACATCCTCTCCAGCATTTATTGCTTGTAGACTTTTGGATGGCAGCCATTCTGACTGGTGTAAAGTGGTACCTCATTGTGGTTTTGATTTGCATTTCTCTGATAATGGGTGATGCTGAGCATCTTTTCATGTGTTTATTAGCTTATGTCTTCTTTGGAGAAATGTCTGTTAAGTTCTTTGGCCCACTTTTTGATTGGGTTGTTTATTTTTCTAGAATGGAGCTGCAGGAGTTGCTTGTATATTTTTGAGATTAATTATTTGTCCGTTGCTTCATTGGCTATTATTTTCTCCCATTCTGAAGGCTGTCTTTTCACCTTGCTTATAGTTTCCTTTGTTGTGCAGAAGCTTTTAATTTTAATTAGGTCCCATTTGTTTATTCGTGCTTTTATTAACGATATTCTGGGAGGTGGGTCATAGAGGATCCTGCTTTGGTTTATGTTGGAGAGTGTTTTGCCTATGTTATCCTCTAGGAGTTTTATAATTTCTGGTCTTATGATTAGATCTTTAATCCATTTTGAGTTTATTTTTGTGTATGGTGTTAGAAACTGTTCTAGTTTCATTCTTTTACAAGTGGCTGTCCAATTTTCCCAGCACCACTTGTTAAAGAGATTGTCTTTTCTCCATTGTATATTCTTGCCTCCTTTGTCAAAGATAAAGTGTCCATAGATGCCCCTGGTTCCAATTTTAACTTAGCACTTACTAGCTGTGTGATCTTAGGCAAGCCACTTCCTTTCTCTGAGACTTAGTTTCCTCATCTGCAAAATGGGGATGACAAACAGGAGTCTGTCTCCCCTGGTGTTGGTTTAGTATTGGCACTCAGTAAACGCTATGTAAACAGCATTTCTCAATCTTGGCGCTGCTGACGTTCAGGACTGGATAATTCTTTGCTGTAAAGGGTCTGTCCTGTGCATTGTGGGATGATTAACTGCATTTCTGATCTCTACCCACGAGATACCAGCGGTACTCTGTCTCCTCCCATGCCCCCGCCCCCGCTCAAGTATAACAACCAAAAATGCCTCCAGACTTTGCCAAGTGTCTCCCAGGAGGCCAAAGTGACCCCCGTTGAGAATCACTGCTGCTGTGTACATGTGAATCTGTTATTACCTGGTCTTCATGGGTCTTCCGGGAGATGATGGAGTTGCCCCCCGAGTTGGGTGAACAGAAGAAAGAGATGCATGTTGGAAGGTGTAGGCTAAACGGGCGAAGACAACATCCACCTGAAAACTAGTTTCATGAGATTTCGGATATGTTTAAATATAGTTTTGCTGATTGGGAGCAGGAATGAATCATTTTTCACAAAACAGTCTTTTTAAAGCAAATACTCTCAATAAAGAATGTTTTTGTGTTATTTTTACAGCTCAGAAGTTTCGTTTAAAGAATGTGGAATGATTTTATTCTCCGTGGAGGCCTAGAAAGGGAGCTCATTAAAAACCCAAATCATGAGCCCCCGAACCTTGAGACTTGATGGGCTGCGGTGCTGGGTGCTGTCACATGGCAGCACAGAAACGCATGCAGCTGCCCCATCCCTGGGGGGAGAGGGGGCGCAAAGCTGGGTTTGCTGCTTCGAGGCTCACTGCTGGTGCCCAGCCAGCCAGGTGGGTCCCGCTGGTGCCAAGTCTGTTTACATCAGCACCAATGAGCATACCCTGAGGGCCCTCTGCCTCCCCAGGCACGGGGCCGCCTGCATCCCACCTCTCCCTGCCACTTCCTGAGGCCCAGGAGCAGGTGGGACAGAGATGGGGGCAGACAGGGTAGGCAGATCTCCAGAACCAACCTCAGAGCCCCGTTCTGTCAGCCCCTGTATGTCTAGTTGTCCCATCTGTGGGAACTGGGAGCCGTCTGCAGAGGTAGGGCCTACACTCCTCATTAAAATTCATCTCTGCCTGGCACACTGCCCTTACTTGGGGCAATCATAGTTAACCAGATACTCTGCCTGCCTAATCCTAGAGAGAGACTGATGGCACACATTGTGCCCAGTTTCTAACAATCCTGAGACAATGAAGAAAATTTGATTTTGTAAGCCGAGGGTAAAAAAAAAAAAATAATTAAAGATTATTTACATGCCTTTACTCTGGCCCTATAGAAGGAAGAGTCGTCAGACTGGCGTGACTGTGTTTCTCTTCCCACTTCCTCTCATACCTTTTCTTCCAAGTTTATCCTGCGGTGGGTGTCTAGCTGGCTTTGGAGTGCTCTGGACAACTCTAGTCAATAGGAACTATGTTTGTATCAGGTTTTCTGCTGTCAGCCTGAGCTGTTTCATCCTGTTGACTGATAGACCTTTCTAGAACATCCTCATCAGATTACGTTTCTCGTATCTGAGATAAGCTACAGGAATAGACTCAAGGATCAGATGTTGGCTGCTCAGAATTCTTGCTGTAGGAACCGAGTAGGTGTAGTACAGATAAAGGAATGCAACTGTGTGAATAACTGAAGTCGCTTGTATCACAACCTCCCATTCATTCACTCCCTAGACTGACCAAGTGGACCCCGTGAGCCAGGATAGAACAAAGATGGGGCCACGTTTTGAGTGAGAGTGACTTAGGTTAAATGCGAAGAAAAACATCAGCTCCCATAGTTCCTACAAATAGAATTAATTGCTGGAATCATTTTTTTTCCTGGCATTAAAAAATACATATGACAGCAACAGACAATGGCGTGCAATTTCTCGTTCTTTGTGACAGACTCACCATTTTCTTGGCAGCATCGCCTCACATACGCCGCCAGCTCCCCTGCCAGGCTGCTGTACGTGCACTCTCAGATGTGAGTGTATCCCCCCACACCGACACCATGTGACTTTAGATGGATCATCACTTCAAAGGAGCGTGGGAACAGTGCATGGGGTACAGAGCTGGGAGCTGGTGATTCCTCACAGTCAGTTGGAGTGTCCTCTGCTTTCTGCCCAGGGAGGTCAGGAGTGGGCACCAACTCCTAGTTGTTCCCAAAAGATTGAGCTCTACTTTTCTACTACAGAAGAGAAAATCAAGTATTTACACTGTCACTCTTTAAGGACTGTCATTTAAAAAAAACTTTGTGGTAAAATGCACATAATTTAAAATTCCCCATCATCACCATTTTTAAGTGTAAGGGCTTCCCTCGTAGCTCAGTTGGTAGAGAATCTGCCTGCAATACCGAAGATCCAGGTTTGATCCCTGGGTTGGAAAGATCCCCTGGAGAAGGAAATGGCAACCCACTACAGTATTCTTGCCTGGAGAATCCCATGGACAGAGGAGCCTGGCAGGCTACAGTCCATGGGGTCACAAGAGCCGGACACGACTTAGCGACTAAACCGCCACCACCATCAGTAGTGTTAAGTACGTCCACATTGTTGCACAAAAGATTCTAGAACTTTCTCATCTTGCAACACTGAAACTCGGTACTCATTTAGAGGGGCTTCCCTGGTAGCTCAGATGGTAAAGAATCTGCCTGCAATGCAGGAGACCCAGTTTAATCCCTGGGTTGGGAAGATTCCTCTGGAGAAGGGAATGGCCACTCACTCCAGTGCTCTTGTCTGGAGAATTCCGCCGACAGAGGGGCCTGGCAGGCTACAGTCCATGGGGTAGCAAAGAGTCAGGCTTGACTGAATGACTAACACTGCTAGTATACTCCTTTAGACCACAATTCCCTCCCCACCCCACCCCCTGGTGGCCACATTCTACTTTCTTCGTCTCTGCGTTTGATTCTTCGAGAGACCACGCATGAGTGGAATCATACAGTATTTGTCCTTGTGTGCCTGGCTTATCTCACTTACCATAAAGTCCTCAAGGTTTTCCCATGCTATAGCCTCTGTCAGAATATCCTTCCTGCTCAAGGCTTAATAATATTCTGTTGCATGTCTAGATCATAGTTTGTTTATTCATTCATCTGTGGATGGACACTTGAGTCGCTTCCCCCAACCCAAGTGCACTATTTTGACTAGTGCTGCTTTGAATGTAATGTACGAGTATCTCTTGAGGACTTGGCTTTCAATTCTTTAGGCTGTATACGGAGAGGTGGGCTTGCTGGATCGTATGCTGATTCTACATTTAATCTTTTGAGGAACCATTATTCTGTTTTCCGTAAGGGCTGTCAGCAGTGTACAAGGGTTCCAATTTCTCCACATCCTCACCACCGCTTGTGATTCTCTGGGGTTTTGATGATAGCCATTTTCAGAGGTGTGAAGTATACTTTGTAATTCATTTGCTAGGGAAAGTCTGGTTTCATAGGAATGAAGAATGCAATACTCTCATAAAGTGACAGTGTCTATGAAAGAGACTCATGGACAGAAAGATAACTTACGGATCTAAGAGACAAAGTCACCGTGTAGAGCTCATCTCCTCTGCCTTGAGACACACGTCCTCAATCCTCTGTGTCTCCATTACTTGCTTGACTGCAAGCCTGCCCAGGGTGATGCAAGAGGTGTAAGTATCCCACTGACACTTCCGGTTACTTAGCAACATCTGCAATGATGCTGGACATAGGTTAGCTGCTTAGCTGTCAATCCTTCTTCCATATGACCTGATATAGTACCTTTCTGTACCACTCCTCACAAAGAACACATCTCAGCCACCTGTGCTCCTCAGCTTGCCTGCCTTGCAAGAAGCCTTCAAGTTCCAACTCAACTAGCCTCTTCACATCATCGTTCCTGTCCCCTCAAGCGGTCAGCTCCATCTCCCCCACCCTCCTTGCCATTGTGTAGGTGTCCCCTTATTGGTACCCATCTTACAATATTGTAACCCAAGTCACAATATTGACTTGCCAGTCTAGTTCCACAGCAGTGCTCGGATGTCTTCAAATCTATGCTTTCTTTGAACACCCTCAGTTAGTATTTGTTGAGTCACTAAACGCACTCCAAATTAGTAAGTGACCTCATTGTAAGTACTGAAAACATCTTTTGGGTGTGTGAGAGAACAGGTGGTTTGACTTCCAGGAGATGCAAGTTCAAAGTCTGCACTAGCCAAGCCATTGTAGCAATTCAGACCAACGGAGTCTATGGCTTATTTGCCTTTTCTCTACATTTTTTGTGATTTCTCTCACACATTTTTAGTCTGCTTCCCCCTCAGGAGGTGATATCCTGTCTCTGAAAATACTGTCCTGGTTCCCAGAATGCTGTCTCCCAGTTCTTGCCTGTCAGCAAAAGTAGACCATTATCCTTCTTAGACTATGCACACACATTACAAAAGAATACCCGAAATGCAGCCCTCAGGGTTCTTGCCTCCATATATCTGTAACCTAGTTGCTGAGGTAATATAGGTGCCTGGATATGAAACTGCCCGAAGGTTCGTGCAGACCCAACTTGGCACCCACGTACTGAGAACCTCCATGCATGGCGCTGGGCCCTGGGACGACCATAATGAGAAGCAGAGACCGACCCACACACTACTGTCTGCCAAGTGCCAGGGGGTGTGGAGGTGGGAGTCTCCTTACATGGTGACAGCTGATGGGCTAACCTGATATAAAATGCAGCTGTCACCACTGGTAGTTCCCACTCTGAAGCAGCACAGGACTTGTTCCTCACCTCCCGGAGTCAGCATGCCTTTGAGTTAGAGATGGCGGTGCTCCTGGGGCACCCAGGTGCAATGCATACAGATGCAGCAGCCAACCCTTCCCGCCTCCCGGTGTTCCTGGGCCACTGCTCTGCACCCTCATTTCCTCGTGTGGTTCTGGAATGCTCCTGTGCCACTCTGTCCTGAAGTCCAGGCTCTGGGGGACATCCAACCAAGACCCCATGTTCAAGACTCCAGGGGGACCGTTCTAATCGGCCAACCTCTGTGCTGTTTCCTGGGGAAGTGGCTCTTGTCAGAGCACAGAATCGCCTAATGCTAGGCTGGTAGTATTTCAGTATGCACACCTTTTCATCCTTGAAGAGGTATGCTGGCTGCTTCTTTCACTCTCCTCTCAAGCCTTCCTTGACAAAGCGGAACCATTGAATTCAGAAACCCTTTGAATGGGGCTCTGGAATCAAGGAAGAGAGATGGTGGGGACTGACGGGTAAGAGGCTGTCGGAATGGCAGAGCCAGGTGAGGGCTCTGAGTCAGAGAACGGCTCATGGTAGGAAGGAGTGAGGAAGGACACAGAGGCCTAGGTGCAGGGGGACTCCCCAGCAGGGAGGGCCAGCTAAGCGGGACAGGTGAGCGGCCAGCACGCCCTCCAGACATATGCCCCGAGGCCAGGACTGTTGGCTCCCTTTCTTCTTTTCATGCCAGACTGGGTACCCCTGAGCCCATGAGAGCTGATGACTGTGGCTACAGAGAGGCTGAGTTCTGCCTCAGGGGGTCCTCAGCGGTCCTCAGGGGGAGGCTGGGTCTGAGGCTGGGCTCCCGACCTAGGGCTGATGCCATCTGCTTTGTTCTGTGGGACCACTGCCTGGCTCCTGCCCCAGGCTTGAGAGTGGAGTGCAGGACACAAGGTTCCTCTTCACAGTATGCAGAGGGGTGCTGGCTGCTCTAGTGTCACTCTGGCTTGTTCCTGAAAGTGAAAGTGTTAGTCGCTCAGTTGGATCTGACTGCAACCCCGTGGACTGTAGCCCCTCAGACTCCTCTGTCCATGAGGATTTTCCAGGCAAGAATATTTGAGTGGGTTGCCATTCCCTTCTCCAGGGGATCTTCTCGACCCAGGGATCAAACCCACATCTCCCACCTTCCCGGCAGGTTCTTTACTGTCTGAGCTACCAGGGAAACCCCCCAACTCTTCGTATTTTTGCAGTGTTTATTTGGAGACTAAAATGCAGAGCATGAAAAGGGTTGAAACACAATGG
Source organism: Antilocapra americana (assembly GCA_007570785.1). Classification (NCBI taxonomy): domain Eukaryota; kingdom Metazoa; phylum Chordata; class Mammalia; order Artiodactyla; family Antilocapridae; genus Antilocapra; species Antilocapra americana. The sequence continues at coordinate 25,485,600 of ML662436.1, forward strand.
TGTTATTGAGCAATGAATGCCAGGATACTCTGGAATTTAAGAGCTATGTTTGCTGTTTTTCATTAAAGGGCCCCTATCTTATTTTTTTAATTCAGGGAAGTATACATTATAGTTTAAAAAAAAAAACAGAGAAAGAGATAAAAAGAAGGAAGGAGTGGGGAGAAGAGGAGGGAGGAAGAGAAATGATATGTATAAAGCAAGAAAATCTACACAGGACAGAAAAGTACAAACAGTTTATTTCACAGAGAGAAATGAGCCACCTCTTTGAGTCTCAGGAACCCTGTGGGGTTCCTCAAATGCAAATGAGAGACGTGCTATTTAAAAAAAAAAAACTAGCAAAACTTGATGAAGATCTTTCCTTTTCTGGTTAAATGATATTTTCTCCTTTCATGTTTTTTCCCCCCTTTTCAAACTTCTCTGGATACATTATACCCTTCGGATGGTTGAAACCAAAAATGACTTTCTTAATGTGTCTTTTTCCCCTCACAAGGAATAAATAAGCCTGCCTTTTTCTCCCAAATTCTCCATCAGATGTGGCTTCAGCTCCTTCAGTAGGCGGCTACCTTCTCGTTTTCTGCTTTTTGCCTCTTTTAATGATGAGCGCACAAATGGTGACCTTATGGTATTGCTGGAAAAAAAGAAAAAGGAGCAAAATAAACAGTACTGTGCTCCTGGGAAGAGAGTGAGAGTTAATTAACGGTGGTGGTGCCTTTTGTTTCCTTAGCCTCTCATGTAGGAAGAAAGAAAAATGGGAAAACGGCTCCACTTCTATTTTGTTTGTTTGTTTTTCATTACTCCATTAATCTCCATAAACAAGGCATGTTTTTTAGTTACAGATTCACTAGAAAAAAAATGCATATGCTAAACCAGATGGGTAAAATTAACAGTCTCATTAAATGTATTTTTAGATAGCCAGTTTTACAATATCACCAGTGACTTCAGAGCTTTGATTTTGTGCCACATTTGAAATGCAAACTTTAAAAAATGTGCAAAATGAGCAGTTTTCCGTTAGAAGTATTATTATTTTATTATCATATCCACAAGGGCAAAAAATTGTTGTTTAGATTCCTTTGTAGAGAGTACCGATTGGTAATGTTTAGCGGGGAGTTAAGAATTTTAATAGGTAAAAGAAATAATGAAGGCTTTTCCATCTGCCTTCGTTTCAGCCTGCAAATTTTTGTGTATGTGTGTGTGTGCATTTTCTGAGGATCTGAACTTTGTGAAGGTTCTCCCTCCTGATTGTTATTCTCCAGCAATCCGTGCTTCTGGGACAATCCTGCTAATGATTTCTGGGGTTCTGTGCCAGATGTCAGCAGGGCAAGTGTTTCATTTGGAGTTTCATTTAGTTTGGAGTCTCTTCTCTCCTTAGAGTCCCCAAAGCCCATGTCCGTGGGTACTCAGGCAAAACTCATCATCTTAGTTATGTGTTTGGCAAAGCAGGTAAGGCCAGAATGAATCGTTAACAAAATGGTAATATTGCTTTGCTCTGAGTGTGCACAAAGGGGCACTGGAGATGAGTATGTATTTAAAAGTAAATATAAGAACAAGGAGGGGTAGGGTTTATTTTGCAACTCCATCTGAGTGCTGCTGTACACACTGAATCACTGCGGTAGGTTCTCACCCTGTCTAATGGTTGGATGGGATAGAATTCTCTCAACTCTGCAGAGGGAAAATTAAAAGAAGAGCCCCAGACTTCTGATAGAAAATGGGGTTATTATTCAGATCCATCCCAACAGATGAGCCGAGGAAAATGTTCAGGGATGTTCATTGCCATGTTGTTGGTTATAGCCAAACCACTAGAAGCAACCCGAGAGGCTAAAAATAGAAAACTTGTTGGAAAAACAACCCTGCTATAGAATGCAATACTATTAAAAATTTAGGAAGAAGAATGAGTTTCTGACCGCTGTGGACAGGTATTTGTAGAATGCTGTTAATTTAAAAAAGAAAGTTGACAGATAAGCATAGGGAACTAGATTCAATATCTTGTAATAACCTATAATGGAAAAGAATCGAAAAAGAATGTGTATGAGTCATTTTGTTCTACAGCTGATACTAACACAATGTTAAACCAACTAAGTTCAATAAAAATATTCATAAGGGAAAAAAGTTGAAAGTTTGAATCTATAGGAGCTTTTTGGAAAGAAAATATGTATGTATATAGGCAGCTAGATGTGTAATGAATTGTTATCTATGCTGAGGAAAAGTCTAGACGTACATACACCAAACTTTGAATAGTTTTCCTTCACAATTAAAGAATGACTGGGAGAGAGGGGACTTTTTATTTTATATAAACCTACATTGTTTGAGCAGCTAATTCTTTAGTAATTAAAAAAAATACAGAAGCATGAGCAAAGTCCATTTGTTCAATGAAGTGATTCTTTCAGCACTTACCTCTTGGGATGGAGAGAGTAAAAGCAGATCCAAAGTGCTGCCTCTGAACAAGCTGAAGAGGGTGAGGGTGAGGAGTTTCAGGAGCCAGGAGACAGGACTACCTAGTGCTGAGTGGAGGTGGTGGGCAGGTCCCTCTCCAACAGCTTAGCAAGTAAAGGCATAGGCCTCCCTGACGGGGCAGTCAGCTCCCCGTGTGCTCAATAGGCACCACCTCATAATCAATGGTGTGGGTCTTTATCCCTTGGATTCCACTGGCTTCTGTGATGCCAAGGCAGAGGCATCAACCTCTGCCAATGAAGCGCCCTTCAATCCAATCTCAAATCCTCCAGCAAGAGGTTTCCCGCATTGGAAACTTGTCTCTGTTCATGCCTTTTGTGAATTTTTTGTGAAAGTTGCTCAGCCATGTCCGACTCTTTGCAACCCCATGGAATTCTCCAGGCCAGAATACTGGAGTGGGTGGCTTTTCCCTTCTCCAGGGGATCTTCTCAACCCAGGGGTCGAACCCAGGTCTCCTGCATTGCTTTGATGGAGTGCTGATAGAATGAGTCTCTCATTGTCTCCTGGAAGTTGTTAGTAACATTTTAATGTGGGATAGATTGAAGAAGATCAAAGAAAAATGTTGGACACAATTCTTAAGGGAGAAAATTTTCATTTTACATAAGTTGACTGCATCTCTTTAAATGGAAGTAGTACCTGTGCAATCCTGTGTGGCTGTTTGTAACATAGCATCTAGTAGATACACAGAGTAGAACTCTAAACATTCGCTGGCTGGTTAATAAACAAGAAATGAATAATGTAGATAGACTTAAAAGGACTGTGACAGATTTTAAGGCCTTGTAACTTGCCCGTTTGGACTTAGTTTATCAATCTATGGGAGTATTAGGTGAAAGGAAGTGCCATAGCCTAAAGAGATTGTATAGAGAGCAGTAAGGTACTTATTAAAATACCTGGTTGCCTATTATCAGGAAGAAGCTGGAGCACAGTGCAGTAAATAGGAATCTTTTTCTGTGACCTACCAAGCTGGATTCTAGGCTTGGCTCAGCCACTTGCCAGCTTTTGTAACTTTAGACAAGTTAGGTGACTTCTCCAGACTTCAGGCTCCTCATCTGAAAAATTAAAACCCTGATAATAGTACCCACCTCCTAAAATTGTTTGGATTACATGACATAATTTGCATAAGGCACTCAACCCAGTATTGGGCATTTTATAAACCTTCAATAAAAGTTGACACTCTTTTTGTTGTCTTTAGAAACCCACAAGGAAAACTGGAGGCAAAAGATGATAAGAAGGCATCTCAAAATAAGGTTCTTGTGCTCAGCGTTTTACAGCAGCACCTCAGATCTGTTTCTGAGATAAAACACACTCTCCTTCAGAGTCTTAGAGGGAAAAAAAAAAATCTCTGGCAGTTTCGGTGGTCCTAACTTGGTGTGAGTTACACTGAGTACGATTATTCTCTTGAGGCATTCTCTCAGCTATAGAAAGCACATCCTTCCCCCAGGATACTAGGCTGTCATTTAGTGCCAAAGGAAAAGCTATTTACAGAATGACACTCTGGCATCCCCAACGGGTTTGATTTACTTCCCCGGAAGGTGGTATATTTCAAGGCACTGCAGGATCAGCAATATTAATAACTCAGGTGATTTAATTGGCTCTTCCCAATTCTTTTTAAAGCCATGTAGATCCCATGGTAGTTAATTGTGTGTACTGTGAATTGTGTTATTTCCAGTGCCGAGGAACCAAAATGAATCTGTATTAGACATCGGTGGGCGGATATTCGAGAAGGCTGTAAAGAGACTCTCCAGTGTTGATGGCCTTCACCAAATTAGCTCCATCATCCCCTTTCTGATGGATGCCAGCTGCTGTGGATACCATAAAGCATCCTACTACCTCGCAGTCTTTTATGAAACTGGATTAACTGTACCTCGAGATCAGCTGCAGGTAGAGTATTTCATGCGTTGCAGGAATATCCGTCACCTAGATTGTATTTGCAGGGTAAGGCCCTCATGCCCCAGGTGGAACTGGACGTGTTCATGCTCCCTGGAGTCCTTTAAAATCTTTACACTCAAGAAAAACAGTTTAGGGCTGTGTTAAATATAGGATCCCCTGCTGGCGGTGAGTGAAAAAGTACACTTTATCCATTTCTGGACACGGCATGGGGATACGACTGATACTAAGGAATAGTTTGTGCAGGGCTTATCAAAACCCTAGTCCTTCAAGAACAGGTGACTCTTACCCAATTCTTGTAACTATTCCGGCTGTGGGCCCATCACCCCATGTGACTTTTTAGCTTAGTGGAATCATTTAGACCTCTAAACAGAGGATTGTCACATTCAGCCTTCTACCGTTAAAACAGGAGACGGAAATAGCAACCCACTCCAGTATTCTTGCCTGGAGAATTCCACGGACAGAGGAGCCTGGAGGGCTACAGTCTATGGGGTGGCAAAGAGTCAGACCGACTGAGCGGATTGCACACTGTTAAAACAAAAGTCATTCTAGACTGTTTTGTTTATGGTGTTGAATCCAGAATTCTTATGCAACTTGCTTAACATCTGGAATTGCATTTTTATAAGTGCTGCTAAATGATCCCTGATCACATAGTTTTTGTATTTGCACCCAGGATTGTTTATCCTGGATTTGAAGAGACTCAGGCTGTTTAGACCCTCCCAGGTGCTCCACATTTCTTTCCCTTGATTTCTTCATGTGTGTGTCTGGCTGTAGCAGGTCAGGACGGATGCCATGCTTTCCTAAGCCCCTGAGGCAGTCCCCACCGAGGTGGAGTAGAGTAGAAGACTTGAGCCCTGTTCCTTCCACAAAACCACTGGTTGACCAGACACATACATATGACTCCAACTCTCTGAGCCTCTATTTCCTTAACTCTGAAATGAGGTGGTCGGTCTGGTCGATCTCTAAGGACCCTTCCCAACATTAATATTCTGAGAATGTGAGGTTGGAACGTGGCCCACCATTCAGATCATCTGACCATAGATGACGTAGCTGAAGTGGGCCTGCATCCTTAGAACAGCTGGTGGATACACGAAGAGATGCTGTGAGATAAGTCAGGGGAAGACCCCGTCTTCACTGAGAGAAAAACAAAGGAATTTTCAGTTATTCGACATTAAGGACAGATAATCACAAGAAAGCTCTTGTGACTTTTCTGAAGTCTTTCATTTTTTTTTTTTTTTTTGTCTTGTTTCTGTTTCGTGTTTTGGCCATGCAGTGTGGCACGCAGGATCTTAGTTCCCCAGCCAGGGATAGAGCCCATGCACCCTGCTTTGGGAGTGCAGAGTCTTAACCACTGGACCACAGGGAAGTCCTATCTAAAGTTTTTTTTTTAAAAGACATATCAACTTGTTTCCAGAATGACTAAGTTCATATTACAGGGGTGGGTTCCAGAATGACTAAGTTCATATTACAGGGGTGGGTCCAGATGACCTTTCTGTGTTAGAATATTACCACCCTTTTCTGTGACCTTGTGAACACTGTCCATTTCTTCCTAATAGGGCATGCTGTATAGTTTGGTTGGAGGCCAGGGCAGTGAGAGACTGTCTTCGATGAATCTTGGGTACAAACATTACCAGGGTATTGATTACTACCCCCTGGACTGGGAGTTGTCCTATGCCTACTACAGCAACATCGCCACCAAGACACCCCTTGACCAGCACACGCTACAAGGAGATCAGGTACAAGAGAGAAATGGGTGGGAGTGGTTACGGCCCTGCTTACTAGGGCTTCCTGAACAATTTTATAAAGCGTCTGCCTCTGTGGCTGGTTTATTCACTGGCCTTCAGGGTGCAAGCATAGTCCCATGCAGAGGGAAGCCCTCTTATATTCTCCAGTCTATATTTCCTCACTGTGCTCTCAGGCTGAACGCAGGGACCATCCTACATCTGTGCATGAAGAGCTTTTCATGAGTGGGCAGACTGGTATGGGGAGGGGACATACAGCCCTGGACAGACTTTGACTTTGAAAACCATGTGTACCAGAAACAGAGACGTCTTGTCTTTGTTCCAGAACCATGTGACTCGGCAGGATCTGGAGATGTCAGGGGGATTGAGTCAAATTAAGCAGGGGTAGTAAACCAAGGGCTGCTGTCAACATGTCACAGCAGCAGGGCTGCGGAGTCTACATATAAGAAAGCTCCATCCCTCCCTATGTTCCTGCTGCCCAGCACCTCGAGAAGCGCCTGCTCATCACAGGAGCCACAGGGCTCCAGGTGACTGACAGCAGGCAATCCATCCTGGATTAAGGACTGGATGAGGGGGCACTGACTCCAGCCTCTAATTTTGCAGGCTCACATGTCTTTTTGACTCGTGAGGCAAAGAAATCAGTGGCTAACATGTGCCTTCAAAACATGATGTGTTACACTGGACCAATTGATGGTTTGTTTCAGGAACCGTGAATAAAAGGCTATAGGTAAAGGTGATGTGTGCGGGCGCTGTCTATTCAGTCATGTCCGACTCTTTGCGACCTTATGGACTATAGCCCGCCAGACTCCTCTGTCCATGGGATTCTCCAGGCAAGAGTATTGCAGTGGGTTGCCATGCCCTCCTCCAGGGGATCTTCTCAACCCAGGGATCAAACCCATGTCTCTTTACATCTCCTGCATTGGCAGGCAGGTTCTTTACCTCCAGGGCCACCGGGGAAGCCCAAGTAAAGGTGACAGTGTAAGAATAAAAAGAAAGCTGCCTTTCAATGATGTAGATTTGCATCCCGCAGGAGTAGATTGTGATGTGGTTGGCCTCTTGGCTTGTATTTTTCATAGCACTTGAGCTAGCTAAGTACAAGTAAAGAAATCCAAGTAAACTGTCCCAGGAGTTGACAGTGTTTTTCTGCGTCAGGCCAGATAGTAAATATTTTCAACTCTGATTTCATAGTCACTATTTCAGCTACTCAGCTTCTGCCAAAGATAGTATAGAAACCACTGGGGTGCCTGGGTTTGTGCAGCCAGGGACAATAGGTTGCTGCGTGGTAAGATTTGGCGCTGGTTGAAGCCACAAGCTCTTGATTTTCACCTTATGCTTGATGAGCCTGGGGGATGGGTCAGGCTTGTGGAATCTTAGACAGAGCAGGCTAACTGGGAATCAGACCATTTACTGTTCCCCGTGCTACTCCTGCATCACATTTAGAAACCCCCAGTGCAGGAAATGTGTGCTTTTGGGATTGGGAATGAATGGTTCCCAGAAATGAAACCTACAGTGGCCGCTGTACAGTTATGAAACAAGTGACTCAAAGATACATGTTGTCCGTGAACATTGAACATGAATCAAGCTAGAAAGGACCCAAAGGCTATCTGTATAGACATTCTAATTCCTTTAGAAGATAATGATTTCTCCTGAATAAACTTATACACTCATCATTATCATCTGTATTCTCTCAGCATACATAGGCTATGGGCAAAATTTGACCTCAGTTTGACAGGAATTTTTAAATTTATTCATTTATAAAGTTTTTAAAGAATTATTCTGGAAACACATTCATAAAAAAAATCAGACCACCAAATAATATTGTTATTATTCTGCTAAGCCTGAATGTGTTAATAATGTCCTGTACGTATATACTTTTAGGAATTCTAATGCAGCATAAATGAGCAAGGGGAGATGGTATGTTGTTAACAAGCTTCTTTTCTGTTGAAGATTTGGCCCATGAAGTGTTATGATTATGAAAGAAAATGTTTAATTGGTCAGAACGAGAGAAGATGAATAGAGAAGATCCATCTTGCAGCTGGAAAGTCGTATGATTAAGAATCACAGATAAGAATTATACAGTTAGTTGTATCATAGCTCATTTTCTTAAGAGTGTGTAATTAATGGCTTCTTGAGAATTTCAGCAGGTGTCATATGTCGATTTAAATATCCTTTTGTTGAGAGATCTATTAATTCACCAGCAGCACATAACAAGGGGCTTCTCAGGGGGCATAGTGATAAAGGATCCTCCTGCTGATGCAGGAGACACAAGAGACAAGGGTTCAATCTCTGGGTCAGGAAGATCCCCTGGAGAAGGAAATGGCAACCCACTCCAGGATCCTTGCCTGGAAAACTCCATGGACAGAAGAGCCTGGCAGACCACAGTCCATGGGGCCACAGAGAGTCAGACAAGACCGAGCACACCCACACACAGCACATAAAAAATGAAGAGATCTGGAAAGCTGGACCTCTAATTAACAAACCAAAGATCCATCAGTAACTTCTTTCTTGATTCTTGTTTCATTTTTTATGTAACTTGTGGTTCCCATCATTTCTACATTAGTAATCTCTCTTCATGTCACTTCTATATGATTTAAGGGGACTCTACTTCAGGTCAAAGAGAAAGAAGCTATTAGTTGTTTTTTGGTTTGTTTTTGTGGCTTAATCACAAATGAGTTCGTATCATCCTTTTCGCCCTTCATAATTTGCTCTTCTGAAAGGTCTGGTCCTCAGTCTTTTGCGTCTACACCTTCCAGAGGGCCAGGGGTCTCACACATCCCCCCCTCCACATACTGATGACACAGAAATCTGACTCTCAGGCTGAGCTCTTTCTTACAAACCCCCATCTGCAAAAAGAACAGATCACAAAGGCAACACACTGTTTCCTCTTCTCCGTTCCCCACAAACTCCTCAACCCATGACACCGCTGTCTGTGCCAGGAACTGGGGAGTCATCTTCAATTCCCCCAGCATCCTACCTGGGGTTATAATCCCCAGCAGCTTTACACGCCAACTTCTCTCTGCTCTCACTCCCATCCAATATACAGCCACAGCCTACAACAATCCTTTACGTCTCTCCGTTGAGCGACTCTGACGGCCTCCTTTTTTGGACTGAGGATGCCATGAATTGACCCCTAAGTCCATAGGTTGAAGCTCTCACCCCCAGTACCTCAGAATAGGGCCCTACATTGAGACAGAACCTTTGAAGAGAGGAATACGTACAATCATGAGGTGACCCTCATTCAGCATGACCGGTATCCTTACAAGAAGAGATTAGGATGAAACAGAGGGATGATCATGTGGGGACACAAGTTAAGGAAAAGGGGCCTCAGAAGGAACGAAACCAGGACGTCCCTGGCAGACTCTGAGCTTCCAACGCAGAGGGCACGAGTCTGATCCCTGCTCCGGGAACTAAGATCCCACATGCCACGTGGCCAAAACAAACAAAGGCACTAAACCTGCCGGCCTCTTGATCTTGGACTGCCAGCCTCCAGAAGCATGAGGAAGTTAATTTCTGTGGATTAAGCCGTGCCGTCTGTGGCTTTTTGTTATGGCAGCAGCTCTGACAAATAAATTTACCCCCTAACTGGCCTGTCTGTCACCAGTTTTGTCCCTTTCCATGTTCTTCCCACGGAGGCCAGAGGAGGCTGACAACAGGGGAAGTTCTCAACCTGGCTGCACCTCAGAGTCTCGCGGGGGATCAGAGAACACCTCTGTGCGGGCTTCACCCCACAGTCTCATCAAATTGACAGGGCAGGGACCAGGCGTATAGTATGGGTGTCTGTCTACGCCTTGTGTATATTTGAAACTTCTTCAGGTGGTAGTAACGTGCAGTCAGTGCTGAGAAATAACTGACCCGGAAGCACCAAGTCCAGCTCATCACTTGGCATTGGAGTCGCTCCTTGATCAGGTTTCTCTCTGATTCTCCAGTCTCAGCTCTCAGCAGTCCCCGCTTGGCCTGCTCACTCTGGAGATGCCAAGCTTTTGGTCACATCAGGCTGTCCATACCTCCTGACCCTGCCGGGTTTCCTCTGCCTGGCTTGCTTTCTCCATGCCCACCCCTCCTTTTCGTGTCTGCTGACCCCTCTTCCTCCTGGACACTGGGCTCAGACATCACCTCCTCCCTGGATGTCCCCTTTGCCAGGCACCTGGGCACCCAGGCACATCCTTGCCTTGGCTTGATAATGGGTGCTGTGTACAGGGTCTGAGGACTGGCTATACCAGGAGCCTGGGAGCCCCCCAAGACAAACACTTTCTGTTTGTCTTTCTGTTCACGTTGGTGATCAGCACTGTGCTTGAAATCTAGGTGACACTCACTGTTGACTGACAGGATAGAATGCAGAGCAACCAGAAATGGATGCAAAGTGAGCTCAGTGTTTTGCTGACTCTCTGGTACTTTTTCATGTGACCAGTGATTGTTGACAGCAAGCAGCTAGGCACTTGGCCTTCAACTCTGCCTCCCTTGCAGTCAACACCCCTTCACCCTATTTGGGGAATCTTGGGTGCTTGCTTCTGTGTCTGCATCTTTATACCTGATATTCCTCCATTCTTACTTTAAAAATCCCTAAAATGTTCAATTTCAACAAAGAAAACTCAGATCCCCCTCACTGGGAGCCAAACATTGTAGCTGATTTTAAACACCCTAACATCGGGGTTCCTCATGGTGGCTCCTCCAGACCCTGAAGGAAGTGGTGATTTAGGTGTAGACTCAAATTGCCCTGCTGCTGAGTTCCCGGGAGTGCTGGCTGAACCACTCTATTTCACAACTTCAGGAGAACGTAGATGCTCTGGGAAATGGGGGCCACTAAGAACCTTTGCTCCCCGGGTTCAAAGTCTACTAAGTCCTTTACCCTCCTCACCCCTCCCTGCTCTCTGCTCCGTCCTGCCTGTCCTGTGATTGCTGGCAGACAGACGGCATGATGTAGCCTGCAGGTGAGCAGAGAGCAAGGTGGCGAAGGGTATGAAGAGTCAGGGTCTCTGGGACAGTGTGGAGTCTTCCCTGATGCTGGGTCCAGGGACGTCTGAGGATGGCAGAGTCTCTGGACACCAGGCTTCCTCTCACCTGGTCAGCAGGTCTTAACCCTGTAGTATAGGCGGTGAACTGCCCATCCTAGAGACCTTGGGTTTTATAACACAGCAACAAAAAGAACCCTCCCCCCGCAGAAGCCACAGAAGATCCCAGGACTGGTCAGTCTGGGACTCTGGACTCCTGCCAGCATCCCCCCAGCTCTGCCCCTAACCCTCACTCCCGCCGGCCTTTCCCCACACCACAGCTTCTTCCAGGATTGGTCACTTTCGCATTTGAAGCATCATTTCTTGTTCTCAAAATGTTTGATGGCTGAACAGCCTGACTCCTCCCTTTTAGGGATTGTTCCTTCATCAGATGCCTTTGTAGATGGTTGGCTTTCACAGAGGGCCTGGGTGTGTGGCTCTGACTGGTGCTGGTTGCCGCTGTGGGGACCCCAGAGCTACAATGATGCAGCCTCCAGCCTGGGTGCGGCAGGCAATCGTGCAGCTTCAAGGCCAGTTTGCCTGGAATCAGGTCCCAGGTCTGCTGTTCATAGGGTGTTAAATCTTGGATAATTCCACTCACTTCTCTGACTCTGCACAGTTTTTCACTAGTACAGACTGCCGTGACACTCTCCACCTCACAGAGTTGATAGGATGAATAAATTAACCCGTCTGATGTGTGCTGAGTGGAGCCCAACACACAGCATGATGCTCTCAAGTGTTTCCAGCCCTGACTGACACTCCCTCCTCAGATCTGTCCCTTCCACCTTCAAAAGCATCAGACTCTCAGAAATTCATCCCCACAATGTAAGGCTCTGAGCTGTACAAAACTGCAAACAACAACAGGAGGGCTAATACTCTAAACTGCTGTCCCCCTTTTACATGTTAGATTGAGTTCGGGACCTAACACATGGGTTACCATGCCGGAGAGCTTCCCGTATGCCAGATGCTCTGCTAAGACCCTCACAAACGATCTCATTTAATCCTCCTGCAACTTTGTGAAGTCAATACAAGTATCGTTCCCATTTTACAAATGGGGCAACTGAAACTCGGAGAAGCCAAAGAACTTGCCCAAAGTCAAACAACAAGCAAGCAGTAGAGCCTAGATTTGAACCTGGGTGTTTGTAACTCTTTTGCACTATTAAAAATAATGGCCAGTAGGTAGAGTGCTTTTGATATAGCAGATACCATGCTACACTTCATTTTTATCTGTGCAGAAGCTAAGACTCAGATAAATAAAGTCGGTGGCCCAAGGCCTACAGATAGTTAGTGGCGAGTTAGAATTCATATCCCCTGGGGATGATGTGAAAGATCTGATGTCACTACCATGACGCTATTAGATGGAATTCGTTATGTATAGGGGGTCAGTGGACCAGCCCCCCTCTGCTTCCTCCCAGATGCATAGGTCCCTCACAGGGTGGTGAGGTTGGGTGAGGACTATCTCCCAGCCAGCTGTCCTGGGTCTGATTCATTAGTTTGAAGAACTTAGGTAAATTGCTTAGCCTTTCTGGGCCTCATTTTCCACATGTGTGAAATGGGGATATTGATAGGGACTATCTTATGAGGTTGCAAAGATTCAGTTCATCAGTCTGGACCGAGCCATCCGTCCCCACACACAGTCCTTGTTGGTGATTATGGTATGTTATCGTCTACAGAGAGTGGCAGAAACGCCTAAGAGTATAAATTCTTGCAGCATAGAAACTCTGTCTTCATGTGCTATGTCTTTCATTCAAGTACCATGACAAAGTTAAGAAGGAAAAAGCAAAAGAAGAAAATCAATCCCAAATCAAATACCCAACTCCCTCGTTGACCAAAAAACCTTATAGCTGACAATTCTATTATTTGAGCAGCCTGAGCTTCTGCCCAATTCCAGGCTCATCGCAGATAACAGAGTATCCCCTGGAGTTTGAGCTGAAGCGCCTGCTTATTGGCCTTGCAGTTAGCCAAGAATGAGAGAGACCAGTGCCCAGCCAGGATTCCAGGGCCTTCCTGCCAGAGGGCGGCATTGTGGAGGAGCCTGTCAGAGCCTGTCTTTGGAGGCAGGTCAACCTGGCTTCCAAGACCCGCCCTACAACGTGGCCTTGGGTTCACGGTTTCACCTTGTGAGCCTCAGTTCCTTTGCCTATAAATTGAGGACAGTGATATTTGGGTCTCAGTCCTGCAATGAGGATTAAGTGAAAAAAATGCTTGTTAAACACCCCGCACAGGGTTTCAATCAAAGGTGGCAGCATCATCATTCTAGTTGTCGCTGTTTGCTAGGGGGCGTGTCAAGGTTAGACAGCCAATAGGAATTGATACCTGTTGTGTTCTGAGTCCCAGCTCCATCCCCAAGTCTGCCCTCTACTGCCCCTAAGAGGGACCTCTTGTTTCATGTGGACGATGGGGCTGCAGGCTAGAGCTTGTTAATCTGAGTCCTTTTCCTTCTCTCTCTTTTTAATTTCATATTGGAGTATAGTTGATGAACAGTGTTGTGGTAGTTCCGGGTGAACAGCAAAGGGACTGAGCCATACATATACACGTACCCATTCCCCTCCAAACTCCCCTCCCATCCAGGCTGCTGCATAACGTTGAGCAGAGTTCTCTGTGCTCTGCAGGAGGACCTTGTTGGTTATCCATTTTAGATACAGCAGTGCATACACGTCTAAGTCCTTCCCTTCTCTGACAAACAGAGGGTCAGAAGGGAAATCAGGCCGAGCTCCTTGTTCTCTAAAGCTTCTTTCTCCCAGCCTCACCCAGAACCAATTTTTTCACCATCTGCTTGTGGCCTTAAAGTCCTTGCCAGGCCCTCTGGCACTAGATAGAGTTCATCATGGATTAAATATAAGGGGGGGGACTGTGAAACAACAAGGCTGTTTTTTTGGATAAAGAGCCAAAATTTATACATAAAAATGAGCCTTATTTTCTTCAAAGGAGGCAGGTATCTGGGAGGCTGTTTGTAAATTGGAAGCGTTTTGTGAACTTTCCCCTTGGGTTCCTCCTTAGAACCTCTGGTGCATCCTTGCGCATATACTCAGAGTAAATATGCCCTCTTCTTTTCAGAGCAGATTTCATTTTTGGAAATAGCCAGAAGATATTGGAGGCTGAGCCTGCTAAATAAAAAGGGTTAGTCATGCAAGATAATAATAAAACATAATAATCAGGTTATACTTAGAATTTATTGATTTACCTTTTTGAAGCCTTTGTGTGATCTGGCCCTAAAACTGATGCCACAGAGGTGGACTCCTGAACTAGCCTGAGCAAAGGGAGAGAGAGCAGAGTAAATTTCATTTTCCCAAGGCAAATGCTTTGATAGGAATAAAAATGCTATTTAGATGCAAGGCATTTGATCCATTCATTTAAAAAGAATGTGATCTTATGGCATTGTGAACACACCTCATATTTCCATTATTTGTGAGTTTTTACTTGAATAATTGCTAGTTTAAGAATGATGGCATGTCTTTTGGATGCCCAAATTATTTGGATATTTTCATTCTCCCTTCTCCCCTTCCTTTCTTCCTCCCTTCCTCCCTCCCTTCCTATATTCCTTCCTTCCCTTTTAGGCATATGTTGAAACAATTAGACTAAAAGATGATGAAATACTCAAGGTACAAACCAAAGAAGATGGAGATGTCTTTATGTGGCTGAAGCATGAAGCTACTCGAGGCAATGCGGCAGCTCAGGTAACAGGGTGGTCCACTGTCTTGGAAACTTTCTCAGCCCTGATGGGCCAGGATACACTGCGATAACAAGATATCCCAAGCCTAGTGACTTAACATAGCACCACTGTACTGCTGTTCACACTACTGGGGGTGCTGGCAGGGGCTGTGCCCTCATAGTTCTTTTGGAGCCCAAGCTAACTCGTCACCAAAATGTGCTTCCAAAGCCATTGCCTCAGGGCCACCCTGTGAGATGTCACAGCTGGCTCCTGACGCTTCTGCTCAGATGGGGCACTTCTCACATTTCATCGGCCAGAGCAAGTCAGTTGATCATTATTTTTAAATAATTTTATTTATGTATGTATTTCTGGTTTTGCTGGGTCTCTGTCGCTGCGTGGGCTCTTCTCTGGTTGCCGAGAGTGAGGGCTCCTCTCTAGTTGCGGTGTGCATGCTTCTTATTGCCGTGGCTTCTCTAGTTGCAGAGCTTGGGCTCTAGGGCACGCGGGCTTCAGTAGTTGTGGTGCAGGGGCTTTGTTCCTTCATGGCATGCGGGATCTGACTGGATCAGGGGTCGAACCTGTGTCTCCTGCATTGGCAGGCAGATTCTTTGCCACTGAGCCACCAGGGAAGCCCAGCTGGTCACTCTTGACATTGAGTGTAGTCAGGCCTGCACCCATTGGAGAGAAAGTCGCAGGATTTATGATCAATCCCAAGACTCCATCAGACATTCTAGTGCATCAGATATATAGATACAATGATATAAATCATTTATATGGGGCAGTTCTTCAGGGTCTTTGTTTACCTTTGGCCAATTATCTGGTTTCTTTTTTCATACTTGACCTACCCTACGACCCTCCCCTGTGTGTCTGTTTCCAAGATGGACTGAAGCCTATGGGATGGCCTTGGCATCACTTATTATGGGATGGTGCCTCCTCCTTTTGATCCCCAAGGAGCTTTCTGCACATGTGCAGTGTCTATCTTGCCCCAAGAATGGGAAATATATGGCCTTGTGATCCTTTACTCAAACAGGGTTTAGCCCCTCTCTTCCTGCCTTGTCTGTTATCTTAAGGTGTTCTCAGGAGACAAAGCCTGGCTATTCACCCTGTTTCTACTGTTGTTTCTGTTTCAATATGCAAGCAGGAGGCTGCTTGTAAATATCTAAGCAGGAGCCCCCCTACCTCCTGTCTCAGGAAATGCAAACAGGAAGCCAGTTGTAAATGCCTAGCCTGGAGCCCATCCATCTCCTGCCTCATAGGGAGATGCCCTGACTGCCACAGATGTGCACAGGCATGCATGCCTTACACTGGGCCCAGAAGACAGACAGTGACTCCCAAAGGAGAGGGCATTTCAAGAGAGGAGACAGTAGGGTTGTTGCTCCATCAGCTCTGACCTGGGCATAGTACATTCATTCACATACGCACTCCCACATCCCCCTGGCACACATCATTGTGTTAATACCTTGCATTTAACCAAGTACACCTTTAAGGCTCCAGTCCCCAGTAGAAAGATAGCATGTGTCTCCCTAAGTCTTGGTTCTCAATATAAAAACATTTTAAACTAGGTTTGCCTTACCCTCTTTTAAAGTCTCGTATGTTAAGTATTAGGGCTTCCCAGGTGGCTCAGTGGGTAAAGAATCCTCCTGTGATTCAGGAGACACAGGTTCAATCCCTGGGTCAGGAAGATTCCCTGGAGGAGGGCATGGCATCCCACTCTAGTATTTTTGCCTGGAGAGTCCCATGGACAGAGGAGCTTGGTGGACTACAGTCCATAGGGTCACAAAGAGTTGGACACAACCGAGCCACTGAGCATGCACCCATGCGTGCACACACACACACACACACACACATGTTAAGCATTTCACAGGAAAGTCATTGTTTTAAATTGCTACTGTCTTAAAGCAACGATTGGCCCAGATGCTGTTCTGGGGCCAGCAAGGCGTGGCCAAGAACCCAGAAGCGGCTATTGAGTGGTATGCCAAGGGTGCCCTGGAGACTGAGGACCCTGCATTAATATACGACTACGCCATTGTGTTATTCAAGGTAAGAATCACTCAATTTGTGCTGAGGTTGCAAAATTCCTAGCAGATTTCCTGAGCAGTTTCATGTAGGCATGCAGGCAAACAGGGAGCCTATAACCCAAGAACCTTGGAATCTGCTTCTGTCAGGCTGGATGGAAAGGGGTATTTGCTGAAAAGGCAGTCAGAGCAGTTCCCTGGTCTTGTTTTTAATCATTAGTCCTAGGTTTGGCACCTGGATTCTCTTTGCTTTTGCAAGCACTGTGGCATTCTGGAGGAGACACCCATATTTTACGGATTGGTACATGGCTGGCGGCCCCCAAAGGTGCTGCAGGTTCTCTTATCAGGCAGAGCTATCGTTGAATTACAGCTGAGAAGAAGTTCGTGTTTGGCTGGATCCCAACAATCTCTCTGATCAAAACAAAGATCTTGGTTTTAAGCCAACAGGAGAGCAGGGGAATGGGTGAGAAGACCATTAGCCCAGGAGACAGAAGATGGAGCTCAAATCCCTCCTCTGCAACCAGCAGCTGCATCCTTGGACTTATCTGACCTCATGGGACACTGCTAATGACCACAGGTTGGGTGAAAGACCCTACAGAAGGGACTCCAATAACTGAAAAGTGCTTTACAGAGTAACAGTAGTTTACTTCGATTGATGCAGTGCTTATTACCTGATGTACATTCAGTCTTCGAGACAACCTTGCAAAGGTAGCTACCATGGTATATGATGATCTCTGTTTAGGTGTGTGCTAAGAGAAGCTCAGAAAGGATTTGTAACTTAGCCAGGGTTTCCCAGATGGTGCTAGTGGTAAAGAACCCACCTGCCAATGCAGGAGACTTAAGAGACATGGGTTCAATCCCTGGATTGGCAAGATCTCCCGGAGAAGGGCATGGGAACCCACTCCAGTATTCTTGTCTAAGGAGCGCCATAGACAGAGGAGCCTGGCAGGCTACAGTCCGTGGGGTTGCAAAGAGTTGGACACTACTGAAGCAACATAGCATGCATGCACACATACAAGGTTGAACAACTGGTACATTTCAGACCTGGGATTGGGATTCAGGCAGTCTGGCTTCAAAGTCTGCACTCTTCGCCCCTGAACACAGAGACATCAATTCACCCACCTTGGAAAAATAGAAAGCTGTTGACTCTACTAAGGAAAACCTTGGTGGCTGTGTCCAGGCCCGAAGGAGGCAGCTGCCCGCAGACAGCAAGTGTCTTCAAACAAGGACTTGGATGCACATGGCCGGGCTCATCTCCAGAACCACTGCTGTGGTCGCTCACTGATTAACAACCACGACTCTTGCTACGTCTCTAGCCCTCCAAGTCTTAAAACCTATTGGTTGTTACGGTTTCCAAGCTCAGAGCTCAGACTTTTTCTTTGTAGTTGTTAAATCAACATAGAAGTGGTCTGACTCTTAGCCATATGCCAGTGTATTTGTCTGTTTATGTAATAAACATTCAGGGCTGACATAAACGCCAGACTCTGCACTAGATGGAGGGACATATGGTTGCGTGAGCCACATTCCTGACCTCTGGGGCCTCAGACAGTCATGAGGAAGACAGAGGACTCAGACAGGCCCAGAGGAGAGGCACCGGTCCACTGGAGTTGGGGCTGGTCCTTGCCTGGAGTGCAGAGAAGACAAAGGCTTGACTCGGGCATTATTCCTGCCTACCAGGAGCTTGAAATCTAGAGGGAGAGCCAAAGATACAAATCTATGACATGGGAGGTGACAAAATGTTTCTTCAAGGTCTGATTTGTGAAAACTGAAAGTTTTTTTGGTTTTCCTACATTCTAAGTTATCTCTGAGTGGGAGGACGAAAACCCATTACCAACATCTCGAGAAAGATTTTTACCTCTGGCCAAAGGTGTCTTTAAGTGTTTTCAATGTAAAAAAAAACACCATACAAAAAATGAACTTTTCAAACAGGAAGAAGGGCAGTGTGCACTCGGCTTATTGTTTTGTGTGGATATTTGGCTTATTGTATTCAAAAATGGTGCCGCGCAATGGGGGTTGTAGTTTTTCCTAGACGTCGCGTCAATGCCATTTTACATACACCTGAGGATGGAGCTTGGGCTTTTATGCAGCAGCTATTCTCCATGAATTCATCCAGCGGACAGCCACTGGGCATTTGCTATGCACCAGGACTTTGTATTTTTCTTTTAACAGCTTCCAGTGCTGCTCAGACTTGTGCAGAGTATATAGTCTTTGTGCAAGAAATCATCCCACTTCTGATTACGTAATTACTCTGGGAAATCCCTGGTCTAGAAACGAGAGTATCTTGAGTTCTGTTTGCAGATCTAAGAAGCTTTAGGTTAGTCAGCCCTTGTGGGCCCCAGTTTTATTCTTTCCAAACAAAGAAGCTGGAGGAGATACTTTGAGTGCATCCAGGTTCTAACATTCTGTCATCTTGATTGTTCTGCTGCTTTCTGCAAAGTACAAAAAGGTTGTCTCATTGCCCCGTCTAGTTACTCCAAATAGCCTTCCCATCCTTTTATCTTTCCTCTAATTAAACGAAGTAATGGTCCACTTCTGAAAGATAGTTTCATCTAGCATCCTGCTTCAGCTCATCAGTTTTTGTTAAATAGGTAAGTTAAAGTCGAGTAGCAACTCAGTGTCTGTAATTTAAGCTTTATTTGGATCCACCGTCTTACTCTGGGTCCCGGAACTCTAAGGACAGATTCTGCAGCATGTTGCTTTTGTATTCTGTAAGGAGATTGTGAGTCCTTTTGCTTTCTCAGCATGGACATGACAGTATACAGGAGAAAACACAGCATGGCAGTTATAGACCTGAACTCTGGAGCCTGGGTTCAAACCCTGCCTCTGGTCCTCATTCGCCGTGTGTTTCTGGGTTGGTTTCTCAGATGAGAATGATAGCAGCACCATGGCTAGGGTCGGGAGGATTAGATATGGCAGGAGAGCTCCTGGCCCAGGGTAATTAACGCGGGAATGTTTGCCGGTGCTGTCTTCATTGCTAGAGCTGAGTATTTATATAGAGTTAATAGCGGTAGTCATTGCAAAGCCCTCTGACATTATATCACATGTGGCTCTGTCAAGTGCTGAGTCTGAGACCAGGAGGCCTGCATAGGGTGTGGGGGTCAAAGACAGGCTCTAAGTGAGCTTGGAAGCATCAGGGTTTTCATCCAGCTCCTCTCACCTGCCAGCTTCATGGTCAGAGCCATGTTGAATGAGCCCTCAGCGACTCCTCCTACCCTGCCCTTGGACCCCCCCATTTTCCCTCGTGGTCCCGCAGACACCCCCGAGTGGTCCCATGAAGTTCTGCTCTTATGCCAAGAACCCCAAAGCCATTTCTCTCGTGATCCCACAGACCACGTCTGCTGGAAAGACTTGATTTTGCTGGAGGAAGCTTGTTGGTTGTCAGTGTCTGAAGGAACTGATTCTAAGGGATCCTATCTCTTTCACTGCTGACCTTCCAGCTGTTTCTGAAGCCGCAGAGGTCCACCACGGGGACTCCAACGTGGAACTGGAATAACGGAGTTGTCCCAGCCTGATAACTCTTGACTGACACAGATCAAGTGCTTTATCTGACTCCCATGTTAGGTAATCCCCAGAAAAACACAGCGAGAATGACCAAACTCATTTAACCTTATTCATGGCTTCTCCCAACCGCACTGGTGGACTGAGGAGAGTGTGATTCACTTGATGATCACATGGGGAATTTTGTATGATGATAAACAGGAAGGGGGAGGTTTGTTGTCACTGTTCTACAAATAGACACAAAATGATGATGATGATGTAATAGCTCTGCATATGGAAATCTTCAAGATTAGGTTTTTCTTTGGGAAGGCCTGGGCTTTAAGGATCTTCTGTTGAACACTGGCGGATCGGTATGATGGTTTGGTGTGCATTCTGTGTTATTTTTTTTCTTTTGTGATTATTGCTGTTTATTGTTGTTTAGGGTCAAGGAGTGAAAAAGAACAGACGGCTTGCCTTAGAGCTGATGAAGAAAGCAGCTTCCAAGGTAACACTTGTGCATATTGTCAGAGGGAAGCCTTTGCCTACACACACCCACCCATGTGTTCACAAGTCTAGGAGAGTGAATGGCCAGCCTTCCGAGGAAGGTAGAAACGCAGTGGGAAGGGAGGGGTCCCTAGCATTGCAGCGATTAGTCATTTTTGAGCTACAACACATGCACAGAAACCTGCACAATGGGGATGGCAAACTTCAAAAGGCGAACTCACTTTCCAGTCAGTAGAATTCAGACGGATTTTGTTTGAAGGCTAAAATTATAATCAAGGGCTGCCCTAATAACAAGCAGCAGCAGGGGCTCCTTGAAACTGAATGGATATAAATGCTATTGAATTAGGAAAACCAAAAGCCTGATTCCTCTGAATCCTGAATCCTCTGGATTAACCCTGTCCTGTGCAGTGCTCATTTGCTTCTCTGTGCTTTAATAAAAGGACTGTTATCAGGTTTATTGCTGGGTTTAGAAATTATTTTCCTTTTGTCACTATTTACTCTTCAAGGTAACCTTCAAGCCAACTAGTTTCAGGATTGCAGTACAGACTGGAGGTTGTAATATTGCTTGTGAGGGGATACACTCACACACATACACACAAGCAGGGATGCACAACATATCCCTCTGTGCAAACACACTCCTCCAATGCGTGCACACTCACATGTGCATGCCTACATATTTGTAAATAAATGGATTGGTAGAAACCACTGTAACTCTACAACCTAGACAGAGTCCTTTATAGCCCTTCAGGCTCTTGACTGTACCTTCATCCCCAGGCTGCTGATATTTGCCCTAACTACAAAGATTCCTAAAGTAACCATGCCGATTTTCCTTCCTTGCATGCTTTTTTTAGGAAGCTTAGAGTGTCTATTTTTCCTGTAGACTAGGAAGTTGGAGCATGTACTCAGAGAGTCAAGAGGCTTTTTCTCCACCTGTGTGGTCTCAAGAGGGCATGTCACCAGGAGACAGAGTGGGCTGAAACACACGCCAGCTCCCAACCCTGATACAGACTGTAGTGCAGAAATAGAAAAGCTGCTTAATGTTGGTCATTGAGGCCATAGTTCTAGAGCACCCTAAAATGGGGCTTCCTGGCAGGTGTGAAATTTGCATCTCTTTAGCATGCTAGTGGTGAATTGTCATCTAAGGTGTTTTATTCGGGCATGCTTTTAGCAGAGCTGAGATTAATATTAAAGGAAATGCAGTTTTATAGCCTGGAGTACTCGCATTCTTAAGAGTGTTACATGATTCTCACTCATTCATTTGGCAGGGAGTTATTAAGCCCTTACTCTGTCAGGCACCGTGGTGAAGCACAGAGTTTGATGTCTGGAATTAGCTAAAAGTCACTTGAAGGTAAATCTGCAGATACAGCTGGAAATGTCCGGAATAAGGTGTGAGCATGAAGAAATAAAACAAGATTTCTTGTGGGGCTCCTGACCCGGATCCCAATACAATTTCTAAAGAAAGTTCTGCTAATGTTTTGAGTGCTAACAGATAACTTTGAATAAACCTATGCATATGGAGGAGAGCAGTACAGAAACCATTTTGATGTAAATTCCATAGGCTTATTCTAAAGCTGGTTCTTGCCACTTCATAATATGGCGTGGTCTGTCACTTCATGGAAATACATTCATCCTGCAACTTCTCAGGAGGCTGCCTTGCATCTGGTACCACCCGAGTCTCAGGAAGAATGTTTCTATGACTGATCCAATAGCACTGATACTGTGCCAAGTGTCCACTATCTTGAGGGCCTGTGAATCTGAACATTACTCTCAATGTAGGATTTGGATTCTGTTTTGTGTGTCATCAGTATTCAAGGGATGGCCCTCGTTCATGTCTCAAGTATTTATTGAGCACTTACTGTATGCAAGTACTAACACAGGTGCTTGGAACACAAAATAAATATCCTTGCCCTCATAGCGCATCTATTCCAATGGGCTTTGTCAGTTTCTTTCTCCTGGTCTTCCTGGCACCTGGAGTCCAATGAAAAAACTAAAAGGGTTTTGGGAGCCCTTGCAGATGAAAAGACTGGGATCTTGGCATCCATAGTTGAGGGACACCTGTTCTTCACTTCTCAAAGCAGAGGGGAAAACATTTTGTTCCACACTTGGACTCTTAACCTGTCTCCCAGATGCAAGGGCACTCACCATTTGCCTCTCTAATTCTTTTTACACCTGCCTGTCCATGGTCTTGTTGATCTCTGGCAGGAAGGCAGGAATGAGAGACCCCAGTGTCCAGATTTGCACACTTACACCCCTGCAGGGTTCCTAAGCCTTCGACAGCCAGGCTAGAGGCTACCATATAAAAGCAGGAGGGAGCACCTGGAAAGAGCAGAAGTGGGCCCTGAGAGCATGAATCAGCAGGAAAAAGGAGACTTGAGACTAGACTCACAAGAACCAGCGCTTCTGTGGTACAATCCCAGGTTTAGACACAATTCTGAAGCCACCCTCCCTTCTCTGCCCCCTCCCCTCTGCCTCAGGTCCAGCCACACTCTACCTGTCTGCTAAGCAGACCCATAGCCCCTGAGCTTTACAAGTAGACCATTGCGGCTTCTTCCCTCAGATGATTTGTTGGTGTCCAGTGCAGAGTAATCAACAGACGCCTGGAAGGTCACCTAGAAATCAGCCCAGCCAGGGCAGGTTCCGGCCTCCTGTCGCAGTTGAGTGTTTGTGATTTTCAAGGGGATTGCTAATACTCGGGGCAACACAAGGCCTTCTGTAGACAAGGGCATTGTGAAACTCATCCCCTAGTCCACAGGGGATGAGTGATGATTCAAGGCCAGCATCATTGCCGAGGTGGAAGGCAGAAATCCCAACAGCAGGCTGGTGAAGTCCTCCTGGGAAGTCTTTGAGGTGGCCTCATGTTTTCTAGCACTTAGCATTTCTATAAGGCCATCTGGCCCCAAAAAGAGACAGGAAAGGTTTTTCTTAGACTCTGGCAGAATGCTTTCACAACAACTGACTCTCTTTAGATAATTTTTCATTAAAAAAAAAAAAAAGTCATTTCTTTCTTGTTCTAAAATCCAGGGGTTGCATCAGGCAGTCAATGGCCTGGGATGGTATTACCACAAATTCAAGAAAAATTATGCCAAAGCAGCTAAGTACTGGTTAAAAGCAGAAGAAATGGGGAACCCAGATGCCTCATACAATCTTGGAGTCCTGTACTTGGATGGCATTTTCCCAGGTGTTCCTGGAAGGAATCAGGTAAGCCTTGTGACCAGCTCGTCAGACACTTGGTCAGGATGCTGGTGTGCTATGTGCCCAGCCCAGCACAGACACCACCTGAGATACAGATCATGAGCTCAGGGAGCTCAAGGGCCCAGTTAAGAACGTGAGAGAGGGAAGAGCAAAACCCGGCATTAGCCAAATGCCAAGTGCGTTCTAATCGCTGTGACCCAAGCAGTTCTGGAAAGGGGAAATAGGGAAAGCCAAAGCAGTCAGGAAGGCTTCAAGGAGGAGGAGGCTTGTGCTGGGGAGATGAGAATAAGAGAGATGATGGTGCAGAGATTGATCACTGATCTTACTGGAAGCAACGAGGCTGTGTCCAAAAGGGATTGCCAGGTATGAGGTCGGATTTAATAATAATAATGTAAATAGCAATGACAGTGTTTGCTGAACTCTTCCTCTGGGTGATACACTCATAGATACTTTCTGTGTGCCATCCCATGTCATCCTAACTATACTCTTGGAAATCAAATGTTGCTACATCCATTTAACAGAATAAGCGACCAAGGCTCTGAAAGGTTTCATAACTTACTCAGACATCAGACACTTAAGTGGAGTCAAGGCCTGGTGCCCGTGGGAAATGGAAGCCCCTCGTTATTGGTAATAATGTTAATGGTGATAATAACAATCTGAGCACCATTACAGTCAACGAATTAACTGAACACCCACCCTCTGCCAGACACTCTTCTGGGCAGTGGTGGATACAGCAGCAGACAGAACATTCTCTGCTTTGGGGAAGCTTATATTCCAGTGGGACAGAAAGATGATAAGCAAAGATAGAGCATGAGGGAAAGTGGAGGGAAGTGATATGGGGAGAAATAAAGTCAGATGAGGAGGACCCAGAAGGTAGAGACTAGGGGATGTTCTTTTATAAGAGAGATCAGAGAAGGTCTCTCTGATAATGTGACCTTGTACAGACTCGTAAAGGAGTCTTGTGAATATCTGGGAGAACATTCCAGAAAAAGGGAAGAACATTCCAGAAAGAGGGATCAGCAGAAGAACAACAGGGAGATGCAACTGGCAGGAGCTGAGAGCAAGAGAGGTGGCAGAAGAGATAAGATCAAGGAGGCAGGTGCCCAAGCAGCTGCTCTGAGCAAGATGGGACAGCTCTGAACAGGGCAGGGATATGGATATGGATATGGACCCAGGCTCCTCCTGGGTCCTGATGGAGATGGGCTTGAGAAAGAGAAGAGCAAGAGCAGGGGGTTGATGCAACAAGGACCTACTGTGGAACACACGGGACTCTGTACTCCATTGTTGTTATGTGGCAGCCCGGATGGGAGGGGAGTCGGGAGGAGAATGGGTTCATGCAGACATGTGCTGAGCCCCCTTGCCGTCCACCTGAAACCATCACGACATAGTTAATCGGCTCTCCCCCAATACAACACTAAAAGTTTAGAAAAGAAGAAGCAGGGGATTAATGCATCGAATCCAGATGAGAATGGATGGGCAGTATGAGAAAGAGGGCTGATATGTGACTAGATTCTGGATCTGGTTTGAAGGTCAAGAGGACAGAATTTGATGGTGATTAGATGTGAGGTGTGAAGCGGGGAGAGGGGTCAGACTGACTCCAGAGGGTTTGGCATTTATTGAGATGGGAAGAAAGGTAGCATTCAGACAGATGGGCAAGCTGTAGCAGCAGATTTGGGGGTGGGAAATGAGAGGATTATTTTTGGTAAAGCATCATACCAAGCCTCAAATATCCATTATCTTATTCAATCTTTATGACAAACTTCCATGGTAGCTACTATCAGAAGCCACATGTTTCATTTGTAGAAACTGAGTTATTCTCTTAGTAGGAGAGATTAACTGACATGTTCACAGTTACGCAGCTAGTAAGGAGCAGAGCTGGGATTTGCACCCAGGCCTGTCTGACTCCAAGTTTGGTTCAGTTCAGTGGCTCAGTCATGTCCGACTCTTTGTGACCCCTTGGACTGCAACACACCAGGCTTCCCTGTCCATCACCAACTTCTGGAACTTGCTCAAACTCATTCCATAGAGTCAGTGATGCCATCCAATCATCTTATGGCATCACCGACTCCAAACCTTGCTTAAAAATGGCAGTTAACTGCCTGGGAAAAAATAATGATAATCAATGGCGTGTCTACCCATTTAAGCATTTGTTTTCTCTTTTCCCTCTACCTCTCTTTGACTGCATAGGAGGCTGTGTATTTTTATGCATTGCAAATGTCTGTGAGCCCTCCCACACATCTGCTAGAATGGATTTTTTAATTGTCATATCATAATTCTCACTTTCCTACTGGAACTGCAGTTTTTGCATCTGAGTTTGAAAAAAGGCATTAAGTGAGGTTAGTCCATCCTAAAGGAAATCAGTCCTGAATATTCATTGGAAAGACTGATGCTGAAGCTGAAACTCCGATATTTGGGCCACCTGATGTGAAGAGCTGACTCATTGGAAAAGACCCTGATGCTGGGAAAGATTGAGGGCAGGAGGAGAAGGGGACAACAGAGGATGAGATGGTTGGATGGCATCACTGACTCAATGGACATGGGTTTGGGTGGACTCAGGGAGTTGATTATGGACAGGGAGGCCTGGTGTGCTGCGGTTCATGGGGTCACAAAGAGTCGGACATGACTGAGTGACTGAACTGAACTGAACTGAAGGAAAGAAAATGCCTGAAGTTTCACAGGTGTGAATTCTGCTGCGGTCTTCTGTCTGGCTGGCAGGGGGTTTATGTGAGGATACTTTATGAGAATGACATTCATAATGTTATCTTATTTATAGGGTAAACTTAACGGAATAGCTGCAGTCAAGGTTATCATGTCAAGAAGCTTCTGTGATTGACTGTCTTCCTGGCATTTGACTTGGTTTCTTAAAGATATCAGACGTTATAAGCCTGTGATGAAATCACGTGTTACGTACCTCACGACCTTAGCTCTGATGAAGCCTGCCCAGGAGGACGTCTCACTAATGACATCGACGTGTGCTCATCTCTTTCCAGACATTAGCCGGTGAATATTTCCATAAGGCTGCACAAGGTGGACACATGGAAGGAACTCTGTGGTGTTCTCTGTACTATATCACAGGCAACCTGGAGACGTTCCCGCGAGATCCCGAAAAGGCTGTTGTGTAAGAACCTATCAGACGCTGCTTGTGAAGGGAAAGCCGTATACTATGTTCACCACGTCTGAGAAAATAGAGTTATTTTTTCTCTTATTCTTTTTTTTTTCATTTTTAAAATGTAATTTTTATCAGTTACATGTGCACAAAAAGCCAAATTATTTGAGGAGGCAAAAATTTAAGAAGTAGTAATTTGACAAGAAAAATAGGAAGTCTCTATCCTCCACCCACATACCATTTCCTGCTGCCTAGAATAAATCACTTTTCATGTACTCTTGCCTGGAAAATCCCATGGACAGAGGAGCCTGGTAGGCTGTAGTCCATGGGGTCGCTAGGAGTTGGACACAACCGAGCGGCTTCACTTTCACTTTTCACTTTCATGCACTGGAGAAGGAAATGGCAACCCACTCCAGTGTTCTTGCCTGGAGAACCCCAGGGATGGGGGAGCCTGGTGGGCCGCTGTCCATGGGGTCGCACAGAGTCGGACACGACTGAAGCGACTTAGCTGCATGTTTTATTAATAATTATTTCTCTTTTTATTTGCCTCTATGTCTAAATAACATGCTTAGATCACTATTTCTTATTATACTCACTGCAGACTTTGTCTAATGATGTGTCACTGGGAAAAGACAAATATATATATAGTTTTTTTGCTCTGCCACTTCTAACTGCCCTGCATGTTCACACTTCCTACCTTCTCCCATCTTCCCCATGAGTATATCATCATTTTGCTTGGATTGGTATCAGGGTTTATATTATTGGATTTGCCAAAAAGTTCTTTGGCAACGCAATGTTTTTACCATTTAATGCTACTCACAGCTGACCATGTAGCGTGTTATGACTACTCTTTCTTGCGTAACTTTTTGTTTTCTATGGAATACTACTAATAATTATGATTAATTTGCTTAGCTCTCTGTGTACTTATCATTTCCTATGTACTTGATATCCACATTCTCCTTGTGTTGTCTAAATCTCAGTATGTCTACACCTATCAGGTACTCTGCTCATTTAATCTTCTTGGCAACATCTCTTCTCTTTGGTCAGGGAGAGCTATCTTCCTGCTATTGACTTGTTAGAATTCTTGATTAATGTTATCTTTTTCCATATTAGTAGACTCTTTTCATTAAGCACTTTTCACATCTTTGTTTCAAAAAATGACAACTCTTAAGCATTCATTATAAAGGGCACTGAACTCAAGTGCTTCCAAAGTATATCTCTCTTTGCCTTCTTAATATTCAGTTCCAACTTGTGGCTCCATAAAAATTCTAGCTAGCAAAATATTCCCCAAGTGACATTTATTGAAATCACATGAAGTAAAAAGAAATTATTTAATTTGCCATAGTTTGGATATTTTCTCCTCTGTTTCCTTTATAGATGGGCAAAGCACATAGCTGAGAAAAATGGCTACTTGGGCCATGTCATTCGCAAAGGCCTCAATGCCTACCTGGAGGGCTCGTGGTAAGTTCGACTGAACTTTCTCAGTCCTTACCTTTCAGTCTGTCACTGTGTTCTTAGGAGATGGAGTCTTCAAATGCAACTGAAAAAGCAATTTGCAGGGAAATCACAGCCTCCTGCTAATGATATTCAGAGTATCACCGACTGATTGGCTGTTGATTAGAAAACATAGCATTTCCATGTTTAATTATACGCAAAAATTAGTTCTCTAGGGGGGAGCATCCACATTCATCAAGTTGAGAGACACATGAATGCGTTGACTTTTCTTCCCTTCGACTCGTTCTACTTGGTTTCAGAGTCTGGAGACAGCATAGGGGATCCCTGCTGACTCTCTGCCTCTCACTGGCATGTCACAGAAAGTCCAGGGTTTCTATCTTGTTTGTGGGAAGGAGGGAAAACAGTATGTTTAAGGCTTCGGCTACATCTTTCCTAGAATTGCTGGCAGTCACTCAGCAGACCTCAAGTATCACAACCAAAGAGATTCCCCCTCTCTCAGTATCTTCTGATGGAAGATCTTACCCTGTATGAAATGGGGTGAAACACCACACATGAGGACCAGTAAATACCCCATTTCCAGTTACTTGATTTTACAAATATAAGGGCACTCCTCTCCAAGATCTACCTGAGTCCATCTCTCTGTTCTCTGTTTTCAGGCCTCGCGGTCCATCTTACTTTTCTTTGGGCTACATTTTCTGTACTTGTTTATTGCCTAAATGACCTGGATATTTCCGTAATAACTAAAAGGGAAATGCAAATCAGCACACATCCCATTGGTCCACCACCTCAAAGACATTAGAGCAGCCCTATCATTGATTGCGCTCTGATCTGAACTTTAATTGAAAATTAAAATATAAGTCCCAAAGAAGGCCATTTCCTTCTTTGGTTCATGGATGCCCAGGTAATCCACAGATAGCATCTCAGCGAATGAGAACCTCAAATTAGAAAATGCAGGGGAAATGGGCTACATGAAAAAAAGCACTGAATAAAACTGTGTATTAGTATCATCTTGTAGAAGTTTATAATCTGTGGCCTCACTTTGCATAATGAGAAAGAAATTTTTTTAACGAAATGATCTTTTCCCAATTGATACACCTTACTATTTGTGTGCTGTTTATCTTGTTTCCCAAGTAAGCTTCAATTTATAAAACTTCCCAGTTTGACCTTAGCTCATTTCTGTTTCTCACCCTCCACATTTCCCATCCTTTGCTCCTGATAACTTGTTAGGGGAAACTAAGCATTCAAACATCAAAATGTTTCTATGTGGGGTTTTCCCAAGCACATATGTAAACACCCCCAGCACACACACACACACACATATCCCAAGATGTCTCACATTTTTTCCCATAAAGAGGGTATCTGCTAATAGTTTAGCTTTCTTGCCGACTTTTGAATTTAACATCACAAAGCACTTCAGGGAGCACATTTAAACATTTTCTGTGAAGGTCAAGAGGGATTAAGCTGTAGCGGCCTGCTTTCCTTCTTAGAATATTCAACCGCATTACATGACTGATTTGGGGATGGTGGGAGGGCAGTGGATTAAGTGTGCTCTCCACAATTGGTGAATTTGGGTTCAGTTCAGCAGATTTTCCTGAGTACATTTAAATGCAGGGTGCCATAGCTGCAGGGGATGTCACAGGTAGGACTGGGGACAGTCCACTGCCTCATCTCTTTCTGGTGCTAAACTGCCTGCAGTTTCTCAGGTGGCCCATATTCTCTCTGACCTCTGGGCCTCTGCACCTGCTGTTCCCTCTGCCCAGAAGTCCTGCCTAACCCCTTGGTCCCTTTGTCCTTGCATGGGTTGTGATGGCTCTTTACTTGTTGATTGCCCTGTGATGTGTATCCCAGTGCCCAGCACCTGATGGCTTCTAGGAAGCACTCAAAAACTACTGAGAGAATGATTTAAGGCAAATAGACAGAACAACCATCACTGAAGAGCCATAAATAGTATATGAAGAGCATTGGGGATTCGGAGGCAGAAAAGATGCAGTCTGGTTGGGGCACTTAGTTCAGCCTTTATAAAGGAGGTAACACTATATGGTCTCGAGGGATGGGTGGAATTTCCACCTAGTCATAGTACTTCTATTGGGTTCCCTGATGGCTCAGATGGTAAAGAATCTGCCTGCAATGCAGGAGACCTGGATTCGATTCCTGTGTCAGGAAGATCCCCTGGAGGAGGGAATGGCAACCCACTCCAGTATTCTTGCCTGGAGAATCCCATGGACAGAGGAGCCTGGTGGATTACAGTCCTTGGAGTCGCAAAGAGTTGGACATGACTGAGTGGCTAACACTTTCACAGTATTTCTAATGAACAGAACCACAAAAAGCAAAGAAACAGGAAAATTCTGGGTGTGTCTAGAAATTTTTAAGCCACCCAGTTTGCCTTGAGGGTAAAATTCATAAAAGGAAGTGGTATATGACAAGACCAAAGAGGTGCTGTGTTATGGGATTTTTGAATAGCAGTTATATAGTTTTTATTTAGTTTGTCAAGTAGTGGGGAGCCAACAGAGGTTTGAGGAGAGGGTAGTTGCCGGGGTCCAGCCTCGGCGGGTCCGGGGGTCTTGAGGGATGAGTGGCGTCGGCGGAAGAACTGAGCAGAGTCGATGTGTGGTGATGGAGCAGTCTCTCTCTTTATTGTTGTTGGTTTACAGTTTTTATACCCAAGAAACACACCCATTACATCACATGTAATTTTATACATTCCTGTTTTCTGCCTATCATCAACAACTTTAACCTTAAGCTCATTATCCTTGCAAAAGTTGGATTTCTGCATAATTAGATTTAACATTAGTATGTTTACCATTTGATTGTCTCCAGCATACTTTGGATAAGTACATCAATCTAAGTAGAAAGAAACTCCCCAGTAAAGAGTAGGAGGTGTAGTAATCTATTTAAATGTCCCTTATTCCTCCTTTGTCCCCAGGGAAGGGAATCTGCCTTCCCCAATTGCCTGGGGGAAATAAGGTCTGAAGGAATTATCTCAGGATGAATTATTTCTAACTGGGACTGACCTACCGAGATGAGCTAATGTTCAGAGCATAAACAGAACTTCCCAAGAAAAATACCAGGAGGGGCCTTGCCTTGGGATGCCCCAAGGAAAATTAGCTTTGCAGTTTCCTTCTCAGTCTCGTGGCTTTGTCATCCGAGTGAGGGGGCATCCTGATGGCTCCCGGCAGGTAGTGACATGACAGAGATGGGTTCTGAGATGCTTAACCAAACAGCTGCAAATTATGGTGAAGAGAAGGGAGAACCTGAATGGGGGAGTTAGTTCAGAATCCAGGTTAAAGGAGCTGAGCTTTTGGGCTGGAGCTGCGGCCTGAGCCAGGTAAGTTGTTTCCACTTCTTTTATCACTCAATAATTGTTGCATACCAATCATATGTAACACGTATGTAAGTTCCAAAGTGAAAATCAGTCAGTTGTGTCTGACTTTTTGCTACCCCATGGTCTGAGGTCCATGGAATTCTCCAGGCCAGAATTCTAAGGTGGGTAGCCTTTTCCTTCTCCAGGGGATCTTCCCAACCCAGGGATCAAACCCAGGTCTCCCACATTGCAGGTGGATTCTTTACCAGCTGAGCCACAAGGGAAGCCCAAGTTCCAAAGCATAACAATAAAATGAACACCTGTAACCCTACCATCCTGCTTAAGAAAATAGACCATTGAAACTGGCTGCATGTTCTTTCCAGATGAAACCCACCCCAGCCCCCAGAATCCTGAACTAATCATTTTGTGAGTCTTTTGTCCCTCTGCCCCTTGCTTGCTTTATAGTTTTGCTACATATGGATATAATCCTGAGCAATAGATTTGACTTGTTTCTGAGCTTCACATCATTAGAGTCACATCATAGGTAATTCTTCATAAATAAACATCATGCTTATTTAACCTGATGTTTCTGGGATGCATGTCTTTGGATACATGTAGGTCATTCATTTTCACTGCTGTCATATACTGCAGTTTACTTGCCAGTTCTCGTATCAACACATATTTGGGTTCTTTCCCTTAAGAACAATGTACCCATGCACATTTTTTATGTATATCATAGTACATGTAGGAAGAATTTCTCTAAAATACACCTTTCAGAATGGAGTCACAGGCTAGCCATGTGTTCAATTTTACAAGACAACGTCAACTGTTTTCCAAAATATTTTACCCATTTACACTCCTGTCAACCCCATATAAATTTCTGTTTCTTCATATTCTTGCCAATTCTGATGCTGATGCTAAGTATTATTAAAGATCTGTCTTCATCTGGACTTGATACCTTTTCCTACTAACAGGAAGAAACACCTAGTACCCATTACAGTGGGAGTATCTTTGTCAAAGTATATTTGAGACAAAGAGCTTTTCTCTTTTCCTTCTCTCTGAGCTTCCAAATGCCTCAGGGGTTAAATAGGAAATGTATGACCGTTGACCTCCTCACACCACAACGTGGCATTTTTTTGGGTCCCATCTATTTTGCTGAAATAGAACTAAATCATCCATCATTGTCCCAAGTTCACCTCTTTTTTCATTTTTTTGTGAGTGCATTTATTCTGAGCATTATTTTCAAATCACATGTGTCAGTTTGATGAGCTTGTGCTTTTCTGTGTTGTTCTGAGATTTATATGGGATAGTTTAAAAGAGGAGCATGATTGGGAAAAGGGCATTTTGCTGCTTAGGCAAAATACGGGAGATAATGCTGTCGCGCCCGAGGCTATGCTTGGACACCAGGAGAAGTCAGCTAAGGAGAGGTCACCCGTAGTGTTTCATTTCTTTCCTGCTGTGTGTTTTATCTGTGAGGTATGTGTTTTACTGTCCTTTGTCTTAACTATACCCCCCAAACACTTAACCCAGGAGGTTAGCCAGAGTCTAGTAAGCTTGAGGCAAGACAAGCAGGTATGCAAGATTCCTGTTAAAAGAGATGCGTCTTTTTGCCTTGGAGCAGGGTCCTAAATTCCACTGAGACCCCAGGGTTGTTTTTTTTTTTTTCCGTATATATACACTTCCAGTTTGGACTGCTTTAGGCATTGGCAGAAAAGAATCCAGAGAAAATAATTGGATTGTTTGAGAAACTGCTCAGAGAAACTCAAATTCACAGTTCACAGCAAACAGCCAAAGGATTGATTATTAAGATGTATCATTATAAAAGTTCCGTAAAGGGATGTGCCAAGTCTGAAGCGGGAGGGCAGCAAATGCGCCCCTGCACTCACTCTTTAATCTGCTTCTCTCTGCAACCCCACCCCAGGCCCCATCAGAATGACTGCCTGGGCGACTAGTTCACTTTAGCACATTGGAAATAAAGCTGGACACCCTGGTCAGCTTCCTAAACCTTGAGGAGGTTCAGGGGAGGATAGTGCAGATTCCCGGCTTGTCTCTGGGCCCGCTACAAGGAGAAAATACTGAGTAAATGTTTATCTTGTGAATAGAAGGATAGAAATATCTGTACTGAATACTTTCAGGCAATTTCAGTTGAGACGCAAGTAAGAGCAAAGTGCTGAGAGGCTGAATGTAGACAGGGTTTCTGCAGAGGTGTCCTGTCTCTGACGTCTTTGTAAGTTGAGAAAATCTGGTCTTCAGTGTTCTGACACTTGTCTAGAGTTCACTCGTCAATATATGAAAATGGATGGTGGTGGTTTTGGATTCCATGGCTTCTGTAAAATGGAAGACAGAGGTGGATTTCTGTTTGGTGCTTCTTTTTTCTTTTTCTTTCTGCCACTGGGTGAGTGGGATCTTAGTTCCCTGACCAGAGACTAAACCTGCGCCCCCTCCAGTGGAAACACAGAGTCTTAACCACTGGATCTCCAGGAAGTCAATGTTTTTAGACTTCTTTTTGATGATTTCAGTGCTTCCTCGAAGGAAACGCTTAAGAATTCTGTGAAATTTCCTCCTGGCTTCTACTGACACCATAATTGGTCAGTGGAAGGTTTTTGTTGTCATTTAGTTGATAAAATCATGTCTGACTTTTTGCAACCCCATGGATTGTAGCCCACCAGGCTCCTCTGTCCATGGGATTTCCCAGGCAAGAATGCTGGAGTGGGGTGCCATTTCCTTCTCCAGGGGATCTTCCAGACCCAGGGATCAAACCTGCGTCTCCTGCATTGGCAGGCGGATTCTTTACCACTGAGCCACCTGGAAAGCCCCAGTCAGTGGAAGTCTTCCTATAAAATGTGTTCCTGTCTTCCCTGTCCCACCACCCAAGTAACTTTAGAGACAAGGTATCGCCTTTATAAAATTTATCACTTGTAACACTTTGACACTTAAAATTTATGACTTTGTTTTTACAGGAAATGTCAACCTGTGTCCCCTGCTCCCAAACTCTAACAGTCTGCCCAACCACTGTCTAAGAAAAACTCATTTTCTTACATTGCAATAATATGAGCCCTGTTCCATGATGGCAGCAGAGGGAGCCCACCTGACATCTGACCTTGGGCTGGCAACTCTGCACCATCTCCTTCCCTCATCCATCCCTGAGGGAAGCTGAGGCACTGATGCAAACCTGAGTGTTTGAGATTATAAGACCTTTGGGATGGGACCTTGTTGTAGGATGGGGCTTGCTGCTGAACCTTCCTCGAGGGTCCTCTATCCAGGGTCCACTCTGAAGATCCTTGTCACCAAACATGATTCTTACAGGCTATGTAAAAAAATGCCTGGAGCCTTCTGTGTTGCTGCCGTCGCAATTGTGGGCTTGTTACGTGGCTTGTCTACACTCCTTACATGGCTGCTTAGCCAGCCTTATCTCTTGAGTGTGAGTCATGCCTAATTGATCAGCTGCCTTGGGTATCTTGGAGGCCAGAAATCAGCACACTCAGCAGCCATGACCTGGGATGTCTGATTGAAGGTCTGCCTGTCCTAATTTGACCCCCAAACATCTCTCTCTGTCCCCACGGAAAGGCCTGCTAGGAGCTGCTTTAGCCATGTAGAAAAGATGACCTCCTGGGACTTTCTCGGGGTTCCAGTGATTAACACTTTGCTCTTCCACTGCAGGAGGCACAGGTTGGATCCCGGGTTGGGTAACTAAGATCCTGCATGCCATGAGGTGTGGCCAACAAAAGAAAAGAAAAGATGACTCTGCCTCCAGCCCCCCGCCCCGCTCTTTCTTAGACAGTTCTTAGATGGAGCTAAAATTAACGAAGAGTTCTTAATGTCAGCCACTGAAAATGAAAAATAAGCTTTAGAAACAACCATTTATAGTTAAAATTTTAACTTATGAAGTGGGTAACACAAAAGAAAATGGAGGAAATCAGATAAGTAAAAAAAAAAAAAATCACTCGCACTTTCAGCACCTAGAGATAAGTACTGTTAGTGTTCTGGTAGATCATTTTAAGTAGCTGTTTTTTCTCTGCATATATGCATCTGCATATGTATGTCCATGTGTGTATTCACTTTTATATTTGTTTTGAAAAAATGAGATCGCACTGTGTTTTATCCTGCTTTTCTCACCCAATGGAAAATTTGGCACAGACACCTTTCTACAATTTTGAATGCTCTTTAACATCACTTTAATGGCCTCCTCTGAAAGGGAGGGTTAATTCAATGCACCATGAGTTAATTGAACTAGTCACTGGTTTTCAGATATTTGTGGGGTTTTTGATGTTGTCATCATTCATATACACAGATCTGACATGAGCTCTATTGTCACAGAGTCTTTGCATGTATTTCTGGTTGTTTTATTTTTTATTATTTTTTATTTTTTAAAGTTAATTTTTTTTATTGAAACACAATTGCTTTACAGAATTTTGTTTTCTGTCAAACTTCAGCATGAATCAGCCATAGGTACACATATATCCCCTCCCTTTTGAACCTCCCTCCCACCTCCCTCCCCATCCCACACCTCTAGGTTGATACAGAGCTCCTGTTTGAGTTTCCTGAGCCATACAGCAAATTACCATTGGCTATCTATTTTACATATGGTTCTTGGAATAAACCTTCATAAGGCAGAACTGTTGGGCCAGGTGGTATGTACATTTGTAAGGCTCTCACATTTAACAATTTCATTAATTGGCTTCCCACTAGCAGTGGTTAGAGAAATACGTCCATTTTCCCCATGCCCTTGCTATTACCCGGATTATGAATCGGGTGCCAATCTTTCAACAGATGACAAGTGGTCTCTTTGTTTTGCAATTATTCAGTTACCAGTGGTTTTGAATACTGTTTTTTTTTAATGTGTTTTTGACCATTGGTATCAAGCCCCTTGTAAACTGCCTCTCCTTTGCCAAACTTCTAATGTACCACAAAAGCTCAGTTTTAATTAAGCTTGTTCATAGTCCTAAGCCTCATAAAGCCCTTCACAAAACAGAACTCAAAAGCACAGAGCTTTTTCTTAATACCACTTATCTCCTCTAAGCGAAGATGGAGGATGGAAGGATTTCAAGGACCCAAAGCTGATAGACAGTTCCCCAGGCAGCATTCAACATGTCTTTCGGCCAGTAGAGGTCGCTGTTGTATCAACCAGCTCCCCAACCTTATCTGTGAGTTCAGCCTTTTAAGATAGAAAATAAATCAGTGCATGCAGTATTTTTAACAACAGTATTTATTAAAAAAAAAAAAAAAAACTCATGATTTTGTGCTTTTTAAAAAAACTGCTTATTTTGTGCCCTCTTATGTGTGAATATAAAACTCTCTGTGAATATTAGTAAGAGCCACTATATGAAATTTATTATTAATCATCTATTTTTAGGCACGAAGCTTTGCTGTATTATGTTTTAGCAGCAGAAACTGGAATTGAAGTGTCACAGACAAATTTAGCACACATCTGTGAGGAGAGGCCAGTAAGTAAATGTATTCCCCTAAGATTAGAAGCTCTAAGGTTAAGGATAATGAATTGGGTTTTATGGAGGCAAAATCAGTCACTTGGCCAAAATAGTAATGAGTTAACTTTTTCTCCCCCTTCATTCCCTTAGGACCTGGCCAAGAGATACTTGGGTGTTAATTGTGTTTGGAGATACTATAATTTCTCTGTTTTTCAAATCGATGCTCCTTCATTTGGTATGTATAGAGAAACGGGTGCTAAATTGAAGCTTTGGAGGCTTTTAATCTTTAGTAACAGGGAACATCTAACAGCTTTGTGTGAAGTGTGATATTTCTAAACAATTAAGAGAGTGAAAAATCTCGGCTATTAAGATCTTGCCTAAACTCTGCTCTCGATCTCAAGCAGTGCATTTCTCTTCACCCATCGTCTGCTAAATGCTTAGATCCACCATTTTCTAAGGAATCAGATAGAATTCATAAGAGAAAGCTATTCTGGAGTGTCCCTGGGCCGGTCATTTACCCTTTTGCCCTCAGATGGATTCCCTGTCTACCTGGTTCTGCTTTGTGTGATAGGAGGCTGACCCTCAAGAACAACAGTTCCCAGACCCCTTTGCATCTGATTAGTTTCAGCCAATGGGGGGCGCAGGCAGGAAATTACAGGGTGAGAGGAGATGAGAAGCCCAGATATTTCTCCATTTCTCTGTCTGCCTTGGGCTGTATCTCTGTCAATGGCTGCATTTCCATGGCAGTCCATCCTTTGTGGTCTCAGCTGGCCCCGAGTTCTGGGAAGGTTGGAGCTTCCTGCATTGCAAATCTCTAGGTTCCCTACGCTTTCCCATTTGCCCTTTCTTTCAGCTCTTCTAGCACTCGTAGCCAGTTGCAAAATCCCAGTTTTGAATGGTCCGACATGGATTCTTTTTCTGATTGGACATTGAGAGATACATACACTCTTAAAATTTTTCCTTAGAGAAAAAATAAAACAGAGTAAAGACATGCTCATCAATCATCAAACCCAGGCAGCAAAACCTTGATACCCCAAATATCCTTGGCTGATTGGACTGTGAGGTTGCAGACTGATTTTCAATGGGTAGTCTCCATGTAGGAGAGCTACCCAGCCAAGCAAGAAAATGTGTCCATAAATGGAGGTGCTCAGTGCAGAAACCATTTCCCCCCCTCCTAACAGCAAGGAAACCTAAAGATGTATCTGTATTCAGATTCTGGTGGAAAAAATTTGAAATAATGCAAATGAGCCATTCCTCTAAAATATTGATCTGAAATCAAACCACTTGACAAATGGACCTGTAATTCTTGTCCTGCAGCATATTTGAAAATGGGAGATCTTTACTACTATGGCCACCAAAACCAGTCACAAGACCTTGAGTTGTCTGTGCAGATGTACGCCCAAGCAGCACTGGATGGAGACTCACAGGTAAATAGCAACAGAAATGAGCTCCTGGTGGTGCTCATTCTTGAGGTTGCAAATCCATCTCTCATTCATTTTCAAGAGCCCCTCACAACCTGTCTGAGGCCACTAACCAGCATGGCAAACCTTTATCGAGCAGTTACTATGTTTCCCATGCCATTCTCATAGCAATCTTGTGGGAATGGGGTTTGTCAGCGGACCTATTTTATAGTAAAGAATGCCAAGATTGTGACAAGGTGATACTATGCTCAAGGCTAAACAACCAGGTAATAGATGAAGCAGTCAGAGCCTAAACCCAGGTCTTCTGACTCCAAACCCAGGAGTCTTTCTATCAGATTCCATCAAACTAACTCACCAGGTAGACTCTCAAGCAACTGCAAGTGGCCAAAATGAGAAGGCGTTTACTTGTATAGCTGAGTCAGTGCTTAGGTGATAGGACTTTATTCTTAGTGACCTTCTTTTGCGGGAGAGGGGGGACTTCTTATTTGGGAATATTTGTAGAGTTATAGAAAGGTCACGTAACCATAATACCATTATCAAACTAAGAAATTAGTGTTGACTCAGAACCAGTAACTACACGGCAGAAGTTATTTGGATCTCACTACTTTTTCCACTAATGTTACTTTTGTGTTCCAGGATCCCACACTGCATTTAGTTGTCATATTTCTTTAGAGGTCTTCCATCTGGGACCATTCCTATCTTTGTCTTTCATCACCTTGGTACATTTGAAGGGTGCTGGTTAGATATTTTGTAGAATATCCCTTGATTTGCGTCTGCCTTCTGTTGTCTCATGAATATATAAAGTTTATGCACTGGGGCAAGGATAGCCCAGATGTGATGTGTCCTTCTCAGTGTGTATCACGTGAGGCATGCATGATGTCTTATTACTGGGGAGGCTGATCTCATTCACTCAGTGAAGGTGGTTTCTGCTGGGTTTCTTCCCTGTAATGTTAATATTTTTTTCTCTTTCTAATTTACCGATATTTTGGGAAGGCAATTTGCGACTATGCAAATATTCTATTTCTCCTCAAACTTCTGCCCACTGATTTTAGTATCCTTCAGTAAATCTTGCCTGCAACAACCAACTGCGGTGTGCTAATGATAATTTTGTTTCTCTCATTCCTTCTGTATTTGCTAATCCAAATGCTCTTGTAAGGACCTCAGGGCCATTTCATGGTGGAAGTTAGAATAGCTGTTACTGTCTTATGCCACAGATTTCTGGTGTTGTGATTTGTGACCTGATCACAGAGCAAATGTTGGAAACGTTCCTATCGCAGTCTCTGTTTTGGGCCATGCCACTCAGCTTTTGAGATCTTAGTTTCTAAGTTCCCTGACCAAGGATTGAATCTGGGCCCTTGGCAGTGAGGGCACAGAACCCCAGCTGCTGGACTGCCAGAGAATTCCCATCTCAGTCTTTTTTTTTAAAAAAAAAAAAAAAAAAAGGAGGTACTATTTTCCTTTTACCCATATCTCTGTCACTTCACAGTTATTTGGGCATAGAAAGTCACTCAAGAACTGAGCCTTGATTTTCTCATTTGTGAACTGAGGATAATAATAGCATCCAACTCATAGGCTGCAAAGATTAAATGAGATGCTAGATGTAAAGTACCAAGCCCATCTCTAAGTATTCTCAGTGGACATGATCTAGCCTATATTATTATTATTTCTTCCAGAATAAAATAGATTTTGGTGCTAAAATGATTTTCTTGAGAGCCAAACTCCCCTAAATGACATCTGTTGTTACTCAAAATCAGGCCTGGACCTAACTTTTTTTTTTCAGTTCTGAGCTTTTGTTTTTCAAAAGATAATGTTATAAAAACATTAGAGAATAAATTTTAAAGAGAAAAATATTGAAGAATGCACTCACAATTCCATGTCGAGGGGCTTTATTCGTTTGGCCTTTTTTTTTTTTTTTTCAATTCCTTCAGTTTTCATGCCTTTCTGAGTCCTGGCCACAGGCCAGGGGGTCTCTGTAATGGTAACTAGTGGACATGGGCCACCTGAAAAATCTGCTCCTTCTCACATATTGCAGGAATATGTGCATCCTATTGCCTAATCTCTGTAATTATTACTCTTAACTACTGCCCCATATTCTGTTAAGCTGATAGAATGTAATTTATTAAGTTTTATCTTTTCATGGACATTTATTATGTCTTGTTTGCTAATTTATTGATTGATTTGACGTATGTTTATAAAGTTCTGCCGTGTCTTAGACACTACTTAGTGGTGGGGGCACAACATTAAAAAATAGACAATATTTTTGTCTGCTAAGGAAGTCTACTAAGGAAGATGTGAAGGTCATTTCCTATTGCATTGCAATTATAGTAAGTACTACATGAACATGTTCGTATTTCTACCTTTTACCTCCATTTGATTAATTTCTTTATAATCTGAGAAATGGTATTACTAAGCCAAACAGTCTAAATTGTTTTATGGCTCATAATAATAGTATATTGCCCATTTGCGTTCTGAAGCTGTTTCCCAATTAATATATCAGCAAGCAGTGCTTAAGTATAAGAGGATAACGGAAATCACATCAGCACTGGATGTTTCCATGGCTTAATTTTGCTAATTGAATAATACAAGTTGATCCTTCCTTATTGTTTTGAATTGTCTGTATCTGACCACTGCTGGGGATGAACACTTTTACATTATCTATGATAATTTATTTACTCTTCATATTTTCTTATGTGAATTCTCTGTTCTTACTCTTTGCTTATCTATTGGAGTTTTGGTATTTTTCAATTTAAATTAGTTCTTTATACATTTGGCCAATAGATAATGAATTTTAAGCTATTACATTGCATATAAATATTTCCCTAGTCCATTTATTATAACCATGTTATTTTTCAGTAACTTTAAAATTTTATAAAGTCATTTTATTCTTTTCTTCTAATACCTCATTTTAAGAGGAACTTTCTTTCAAAAAGTGAAGAAGTAGTCTGTTTTCTGCTTGTGTGTGTGTGTGTGTGTAAAATTTAAAGATACTTAATACCTATAACTATTAAGAAGTTATTTGAAAGCATAGTGGAGCTTAAGATTTGGGACTGTGAATCCTGTCTGCTTGCATTTGAATCCCCTTTCTAGCTGTATAACATAGGACAAATTTCTTAACCTCTCTGTGCCTCAGCTTCCTAGTAATAGTAGTATACAGGTAATAGAGCCTATCTTGATTTGTTGTTGTGAGGATTGAGTTAATATATATAAAACAGAACAAAGCCTCATATACAACAGCACTCAGAAGAATGCTGGCTCTGTTATTTTTATCATGATCATCATATAGCATGCTTGTGAGACTCCTGCTGTTTACAAACCAAGGGTTGGTGATATTTATTTAGAATCAACTAAATGAAAGAAAAGGGAGGATATAAGTCATTAAAGCATGACTTAATTCTTTGAAGGGCAACAACTCATTGGAATCTGTAAAGCCCTAATGATAAATAATGCATCATTGCTTATTTCTTGGTCTGGCCACGTGCTCAGCTCATGATGGATGGTGCATCTCCTCCAGATGCTATGATAGTTGTCATTCTTTATAAAGCATCTCAACCATCAGGCTTTTAACTGTGTGATTTTATTGCACCTGCACAGCCTAACATGGTAGAGTTCCTACCTCTGTGGGTCAAGAAGATGTTTAATAAGGAAGAGGTAGGGAAGTGTGCCAGAGAAGTGGGTTTGTGCCAAGAGGAATCAGAAGAGGAGATTTTCCTCACTATCCTAGGAAAGATGAGTCAAACACTCGTACATGACTATGTGCATCAGAGACCCTTTCCACTTAGAACATCAGCCGTGAGCAGCTCCCACAGCCACAGTTTGTTTGATTTCTGACATGCCGATGGTGACCCAGGGTAGTAATGTAATGACAGACATTGCCTTTGACTCGGTGTTCTGGTTTTGTTGATAACTCAAGGGCATGTTTTCCAGCAAGTTCTGTCTTGAGAGAGTGAGCAGGAAAGGACAGATTCCCCCGGTTGACTGGCTTCTGAGCAGATGGGACACTGCAACCTCTGAAAGCCTCCTGGTTCTCCTGCAAATAAGTTTCTCAGATGCATATATTTAGGGAAACAATTCATCAATGAAGACGACAAAGCCATCTGGCTCTAAAGACTGAGGAAAAATCCAGAGGTTGTAAAAGTTTATATTCTGATAAGTGTATGTCTAAGTTTTATTATAAGGAAAGAATGAGTTTGGTTTGTGGCTTGTTTTCAGGGATTTTTTAACCTGGCCCTGTTAATAGAGGAAGGTGCTATAATCCCACATCATATTTTGGATTTCTTGGAAATTGACCCAACAATCCATTCTAATAACGTCTCTATCCTCCGGGAACTGTACGAAAGGTGAGTTCAGAGCCTCTTCAGTACTGTGACCGCTGGAGGAACCCAAGTGGGTAGTGTTTGCTTTTTGGCTAAAGTTATCCTTATTCTTATTTTCTAAAGCATTAGTGTTAGTTGCACAGTCATGTCCAACTCTTTGCGACTATGTACTGTAGCCCACCAGGCTCCTCTGTCCATGGAATTCTCCAGGCAAGAATGCTGGAGTGGGTAACCATTCCTTCTCCAGAGGATCTTCCTGATCCGGGGATCGAACCCTAGTCTCCTACATTGAAGGCAGATTCTTTGTTGCCTGAGCCATCAGGGAAGCCCCCTTATTTTCTAATGTCAGTGGTTATAAAGGGCCCAGGATTTGCTTTGATTAGAGAACACACAGCTGGACCCACACTTAATTCCCCTTTCTAGTATCTGAGGACTGAGATACAGAATGTGCTTAATCTGAAGTTAAAATGCTGTCCCAGGTTTTCCATGAGAGTGGAAAAAATAAAGTGTCCAATTAGATGATGCTCTTCTGCAGATAGAGAGGTATCCCTGTGCCTGGACTTCGGACAGACACTCAGACCAAAGTTTTGCTTGGCAGTCTCCATGCTGCAAGGTCTTCCTTGAAATGTCTTTTTATAAATGATAAGACTGACCTTTTCTGAGATTGTTGCCTGGGTGTCTAGTATTTCCACGTAGGCTCAGACTCCTCAGAACTGCTTGATTTCTTTTTCCTCTCATCTTACGTGTGCTCATTTGACCCAAAACAGAAGGACTTGGGTTTGAGGATCTGCAAATATTGGCAATGCTACCAACGTCTTCCAACACTGTCAGGATGCCCTGTGCTGTTTGTCTGCAGGTGCTGGAGCCATAGCAATGAGGAGTCCTTCAGCCCCTGCTCCCTGGCCTGGCTTTACCTTAACCTCCGGCTGATCTGGGGCGCTGTCCTGCACTCTGCGCTGGTAAGGAACCATCTCCCCCCAGCCCTGCCCTCGTGGTCCCTGCCTTCCATCAGTCATCTGACATCTGCTTCGAATGTTTGCAGATCTACTTCCTGGGAACCTTCCTGCTGTCCGTATTGATCGCCTGGACTGTGCAATATTTCCAGTCTGTCTCAGGTAAAGACTCACAAAAAGCTGGGGCCATATATTAAAAAATAGTGATTCTTTTTCCCTACTAGGAAAATCAGACTTTCCCTCCTTGGCCAGGCTGTTGCCTTTTGTTAGGAGGGTCCTTCACGGAGTGATGGTTACCCCTAGGGCTATATGGTAATCTCTGGCTGGTGGAAGGCTCCAAGTATTGTTATATTTTTCAAAGTAAGCAAGGATTTAAAAAACAAAAAAATAAGGTGCTTAAGAAATTGAACAAAAATGTCTACTCCCATTGAAAATATATCTGCTATCCAAAAAACTATGGACTTCCCAGGTAGCACAGTGGTGAAGAATCCACCCACCAATGCAGGAGATGTGGGTTCAGTCTCTGGGTCAGGAAGATCTCCTGGAGGAGGAAATGGCACCCCACTCCAGTATTCTTGCTTGGAAAATTCCAGGGACAGAGGAACCTGGTGGGCTATCGTCCCTGGGGTTACAAAGAGTCAGACCTAACTGAGCAACTGAGTGCACACGCACACACATCAAAGCTGAACGTTGTGTGTCCGGAAACTCAGTTCCAAGGCTCCCTCTGGCACGAAGTCTTCCTGTTTATCCCAGTCAAGCATGTGGGATGATAAAGAAGCTCTTATGATGAATAAAATACCCAGTCACTTAGATCCAGAGGGAAGGGCCGAGAGGGATATTGAAGCCAGCATTTTGTCTGGTGCGGTTTCCACTAGTCAGTAGTTCCGTTCTGAACTAGGGTGGGGCAGTCCTTCTAGCG
This sequence comes from Antilocapra americana, assembly GCA_007570785.1. Classification (NCBI taxonomy): domain Eukaryota; kingdom Metazoa; phylum Chordata; class Mammalia; order Artiodactyla; family Antilocapridae; genus Antilocapra; species Antilocapra americana. Next base: position 25,530,399 of record ML662436.1, read on the forward strand.
GGGTTTAGAGTCCAGGCTTATCGCCTCATTAGCTGTGTGACTTACGGACAGTTTTTTCACCTTTCCAATCCTCTAATTTCTCATCAATAAAATAAAGTTATAACAGTAACTACTTCTCAGGGCTGTTGGGAGGGCTCAGTTGGGGGAAAAATACTCATGGCACTAAAATGACAACTGTAGCTCAATGTTAGCTGTTACGTTTATCTGATATATAAAACCCTCTTGATCAAGTTAGCTGCTGTGTCTGTCTTTCCTGTGAGACCATAAGCTGAGTCGGAGGAAGGCTTTGGTCTCATCATTTATGACCTCACACTTAGTAGGTGCTCAGATTTGCGAACGCCTCTCAGTGGAGAATTCCAATTCCCCCACCACCTGGGAAGCTACAACAGGACAGAATTACGCAAGGAGACCAACAGGGACATTTACAAATGGATACGTTAGGACTGGACATGGCGTTGGAGCATCGGCACGGCCGTTGTTTGTGTAGCAGAGAATGAAAAGCAAAAGGAGTGCATTTCAGCACATATTCGATGGTGAGATGGGAGTCACTGTTCTGAGAGGCTAATACGGAGTCATTTTACCTGAGAAGGTTAATAAAGAACCATCAAAAACCCTTCCAGGTTTGATGCCCTGTAGCATGCTGGCTGATAAATTTTCCTCATGCAAATTCTGTCCCGTCCCTAAATTTGTTGCCAGGTAGAGCACATTTATTTTGCATCTTGTCAGTGTTTTCCATTTCAAATTATCTTTGTCATTTTTACTCTGTAGAAATATTGTTATGATTATTACAAATGCAATTCCGTTAGAGGAGCTGAAAATTGTCTTTATGATTTTATGCCAGCTGGTAGCCATGAAAATTCATGGGCTGGTAGAATGGCTTTTATCAGAAGTCGTCTTTTTTCCCTTTCTCCATAGCTTCATTATCAGTCCCTCCACATTTCCATCTCCCTGTCCCTCCTGCCTTTTGATATATTTTCCCTTTCCTATGTATCCTTTGCTCTTTCATTCTCTTTTTTTCTTCACTTTTTTCAAACTCTTTCACTTGCTTCTTTATATACATACCTCTTCCCTTTGGTGAGCACTGGAGAAGTCTGAATATAGATATATAAAATAATTTAATTCTATGCCCTTCGTTTTACAGATGGTAAAATGGGGGCTACACGAATGACGTGGTTTGCCCAAAATCACAAAATAAAATCCAAGAAAGGATGTAGAGCAGCTGACGTCTGAGCTTTTTCACACTCACAGTACTTTACAGCAGGGGCTACCATCTGCCTCTGACCCATTGTCATCTTACATAAGACGTATTTTTTAACACATTTTCTGATACCCTGAAATGAAAGACAAGTAACCTGCCTATATACTTATTTTTTTTAAAATACTCTAAACAGTGATATAAAGAAGATAAAAAAGAAAG
>ML662436.1:25531825-25549339 GCA_007570785.1 Antilocapra americana
TATATATATATATATATATATATATATATATATATATATCCTAGCCCTGTACTTCTTAATTTCAATGTGCACAGAAATCAGGCAGTGATCTGGTTAAATGTAGATTCTAGGTCAGTCAGTCTGGAGGTGGCCTCTGAGATCCTGCATTTCGCACAGGGTTTCAGGCTGCATTCACAGAGCTATTCTATGGATCATACTTGGAGTCACAAGGGCCCAGGGGGGAAAAAAAAAAAAACTCTAGGTATTTCCAAAACATGCCTCCATGGGGGTACCTACCAGCCCTGTTAGGACTAGCACTGAATTAAAATACATAGTAAATTATTCTCATATTTTTAAAATCTTCAACATAAGTGCAGATTTGTCCCTAGTTTTGAAATAAGAGGGTACTCCATCAGTGATTGGGCGATGGCAAGGGGGGATTGGATCACAGAGAAGGAGAGAAGCACTGCAGAGGGGTCCTGAGAGGGCAAAGTTTCTGCCCCAGGCATCTCCTGGATGAGCCATGGTCCAAGGTCCACGAGCCGCCCCACCTAATGGGATGGATGTAGTAGATGCAGGTGGTGACCCTGACTATGGTGTAGCTGGTGCAGAAATGCAGCCCGGATGCTGACTGCCAGAGTACAGAGGGACAGGATTTGTGGGCTCAGAGCCTCCCTTCAGGCTCTGGGTGGGAGGATTGTGCCAGAAGTTAGGGATCTTTGTCATTTTGTGATTTGCATTTTTTACCGTCAGTTGTTTTTAAAAACTACTGATTTATGGCCAAACCTTTAAATTGAACTGTCCATCTATTTTGCGTTCAGCTCCAGCTACCTTCATTTCCCTCCTGAGTTTATTCGCTTTGTGATATATAGTCAACATTTCACTGTGTTTGCCACGTTAAATTGTCCTGCGTTCAGAAGGCTAGCGGTGCGGGACAGTAGCTGACAGCACAGGCTGCTGAGATTCCAGCCTGCCACTGGTTGTGTGGCCTTTGGCAAGGGAGGGACCCTCTCTGTTCCTCAGTTTCCCATTCTCTAAAACAGCAGAAGACCATCTTATTTACAAAGCAGAAACAGAGGCACAGACATAGAGAACAAACATACTGATACCAAGGTGGGGCAGGGCTGGGGGGAGGATGGGATGAACTGGGAGACTGGGATTGACCTACACACCATTGGTACTATGGATAAAAAAGGTAACTAATGAGAACCTACTGTATGGCTCAGGGACCTCTACTCAGTGCTCTGTAGGGACCTACATGAGAAGAAAGCCCACAAAAGAGGGGATATATGTATTTATAGAGCTGATTCACTCTGCTGTACCGAAGAAATGAACACCACGTTGTATAGCAGCTATACTCCAAAAATTTTTTTAAAAAGAAAAGAAAGAAAAATAAATAAAACAGCAAAAATAGTAGTACACCTACCTCGTATTGAAACTGAGAAATCCAAATGAAAGAACATAGGATTCTTTCAGTTCAGCCGATCAGTCCTGTCCGACTCTTTGTGACCCCATGAATTGCAGCACGCCAGGCCTCCCTGTCCATCACCAACTCCCGGAGACCACCCAAACTCATGTCCATTGAGTCAGTGATGCCATCCAGCCATCTCATCCTCTGTCGTCCCCTTCTCCTCCTGCCCTCAATACTTCCCAACATCAGGGTCTTTTCAAATGAGTCAGCTCTTCGCATCAGGTGGCCAAAGTATTGGAGTTTCAGCTTCAGCATCAGTCCTTCCAATGAGCACCCAGGAATGATGTCCTTTAGGATGGACTGGTTGGATCTCCTTGCAGTCCAAGGGACTCTCAAGAGTCTTCTCCAATACCACAGTTCAAAAGCATCAATTCTTCAGTGCTCAGCTTTATTTATAGTCCAACTCTTAGATCCATACATGACCACTGGAAAAACCACAGCCTTGACTAGATGGACCTTTGTTAACAAAGTAATGTCTCTGCTTTTTAATATGTTGTCTAGGTTGGTCATAATTTTCCTTCTAAGGAGTAAGCATCTTTTAATTCCATGGCTGCAGTCACCATCTGCAGTGATTTTGGAGCCCAGAAAAATAAAGTCAACCACTGTTTCCACTGTTCTCCATCTATTTGCCATGAAGTGATGGGACCAGATGCCATGATCTTACTTTTCTGAATGTTGAGATTTGAGCCAATTTTTTCACTCTCCTCTTTCACTTTCATCAAGAGGCTCTTCAGTTCTTCTTCACTTTCTGCCACAAGGGTGGTGTGATCTGCATATCTGAGGTTATTGATATTTCTCCTGGCAATCTTGATTCCAGCTTGTGCTTCCTCCAGCCCAGCATTTCTCATGATGTACTCTGCCTATAAGTTAAATAAGCAGGGTGACAATATACAGCCTTGACATACTCCTTTTCCTATTTGGAAACAGTCTTGTTGTTCCATGTCCAATTCTAACTGTTGCTTCCTGACCCACATACAGATTTCTCAAGAGGCAGGTAAGGTGCTCTGGTATTCCCATCTCTTTCAGAATTTTCCACAGTTTACTGTGATCCACACAGTCAAAGGCTTTGGCATAGTCGATAAAGTAGAAATAGATGTTTTTCTGGAACTCTCTTGCTTTTTCAATGATCCAGTGGATGTTGGCAATTTGATCTCTGATTCCTCTGTCTTTTCTAAAACCAGCTTGGACATCTGGAAATTCACAGTTCATGTATTGCTGAAGCCTGGCTTGGAGAATTTTGAGCATCACTTTGCTAGTGTGTGAGATGAGTGCAATTGTGTGGTAGTTTGAGCATTCTTTGGCATTGCCTTTCTTTGGGATTGGGATGAAAACTGACCTTTTCCAGTCCTGTGGCCATGGCTGAGTTTTCTGGCATATTGAGTGCAGCACTTTCACAGCATCAGCTTTCAGGATTTGAAATAGCTCCACTGGATTTCCATCACCTCCACTACCCTTGTTCACAGTGATGCTTCCTAAGGCCCACTTGACTTCATATTCTAGGATGTCTGGCTCTAGGTGAGTGATCATACCATCGTGATTATCTGGGTCGTGAAGATCTTTTTTGTACAGTTCTTCTGTGTATTCTTGCCACCTCTTCCTAATATCTTCTGCTTCTGTTAGGTCCATAACATTTCGGTCCTTTACTGAGCCCATCTTTGCATAAAATGTTCCCTTGGTATCTCTAATTTTCTTGAAGAGATCTCTAGTCTTTCCCATTCTATTGTTTTCCTCTATTTCTTTGCATTGATCGCTAAGGAAGGCTTTCTTATCTCTCCTCGCTATTCTTTGGAACTCTGCATTCAAATGGGTATATCTTTCCTTTTCTCCTTTGCCTTTAGCTTCCCTTCTTTTCTCAGCTATTTTTAAGACCTCCTCAGACAGCCATTTTGCTTTTTTTGCATTTCTTTTTCTTGGGGATGGTCTTGATTCCTATCTCCTGTACAATGTCACGAACTTCTGTCCGACTCAAGAAATGTTAGCTGGTAGCTTCCTAAGGAGTAATGTTCTCTGGGGCATTTTCCTTTCAGTTAAAGCACGCTGACACCAGGTAATGCCTACACTTAAAGAGCACAACACTACCAGAGTCTAGCATGCTTTTCTTTGCTGTTAGTTTCTAAGATGTAAAACTTTTTTTCAAAAACCAGCTGAACAAAGATACCAATTAGTCTAGCAAGCATACCAGAATAAGTCCACAAAAAATATTGTGTACACACAAAAGATCTTCTCTTTCCTTTGAGGGAAATTGTTTTTGATTCCTAGCTTGCGTTCCCCCAGTTAGCTCCATCTTTCTGGAAGCTGATGCCTCCCAGGGACATGCTAAGGTCCATGGGTCTTGGGAGGCACTAACCACTCAGATGATCACCAGTCTGATAGCAGAATACACGCTGACCCGGGCCTACAGCGTCCTTCTGGGTCCTTTAGCTTTGCAGCTTCTGAGTCATCAGTGAGTCCCAAAGCTGAGCACCATTAGCCTTTCTTCCCCAACTCTTCCTTTCTCAGATGGCTGCAGGGCAAGATGAGAATTCCACTGAGCTACACCCCCAGCCAGGCTCAGCCTCTTTCTCACACTCCAAAAACCTCCTTTCCCCACCTCATTACATCTCTAAAGCACTTTTCCTCTTCCCTGCCAGTCAAAGATGCTAAGCATAATTGCCTTAATAGACTCAAACTTTGAGGGGAAAAAATCCCAAAGTGTGTCTGGAAGCATCTCCATTTCTCTTGTCACAAATCTCCCCTGAGACCAAAAAAAGTATGGCACCTGGCTGCCTAGCAGAAAGTAAAAGGGGGACTAGAGGGAGAAAATGTAATGACCAGTTCAGAGAAAGTCCTGCCTCCCTCGGATTAGTTTAAACTTTATGTCTAAACATAATACACAGGAGGGAGCCAAATCTGCGGAACTACCAGCTCCGAGCATGACGCAGGGTCACCTTTAGAACCAATGTCAGCCAATTCAAAACATTCATAATTTAAGCTAACTCATCCTTTTCCCCTAAGTAGTTAACTTAGTGATCTTTTAAAAAGAATAAGATGATACGAACAAGATTAATTAAACCTTTTCCTACTCTTTCCCTGTCCTCTACATTTCCAGTTAATGAGGTTTCTTCTAAAATTACAGTGAAATGTCACAAAGTGGTGCTCATGAAAAAAGCAGTAGCTTTAAAGTCAGAGTGATTTAATGGTGAGATTTTACTTTTCTCCTATCTCATTACCCTTGGTGCCCTACTGGTATCTTTACTCATGAGAAATGTTTAAATGACATGGATCTTCTGTGTAGGCTGGGCCCTACTGGAGCAGAGGCCCAAATGAAGTAGATTTGATCTTCAGATTTTCAGAGTTTCCCTCCCTCACCGCCTTACCTCCACCTCCCCTGACTTTGTAAATATTCAATTATCTCCCAATTCACCCAATATATTCTCTACTATTCTTCTTTTCTTTGTGCTCACATCTGGTTAGCTGGCAAGCAGATATTTTTCCTACAATGGTCCATGAAAGAGATTGGCAAACTTTTCTGAAAAGGGCCAGATAATAAACATTTGGGCCTTTGAGGGCGATCTCTGTCACAACTATTCAACTTTCATTATAGTTCAAAAAACATCCATTGATGATACTGGAAAACAAATGATCTTCAATAAAACGCTACTGTGGACGTGAAGATTTAAATCTCATATACTTCTCACATGTCACAGAATCGTACTCTTTTGATTTTTATTCAACCATTTCAAAATGCAAAAATCATTCTTGGATTGCAAACTATACAATAACAGGCAGCGAGTCACATTAGGTCCATGGACTGCAGTCTGCCAACCCAGGGCCGACTCTTGATTTTTCTCACTAATGTACAGGAAAAAGTCCCCCAAGCAGCAAATAATCCAAAAATCACTTCTATTTGGCTCTGGAATGCACTCTGCAATTTTTTAAGCAGCATGCTGATTTTCCTGGTTACCGTGATTCTAGTCCAGTAATCAAATTAGAATGGATTCCAGGTGAGTGGAGACAAAGAGGCCATTCTAAAATTATGACCCACCATGGGGGGCGGGGCTTGTCCAATGATTGCAAACCCCTGATGAAAATGGAAAAGTTCTCACATGGATAATAGCAAATTTACTGCTGAAACATTGAGCATTTTTATTACGTTCTAACAAGATTTCAGTGGTGGCAATGCTAATTATGCATTCTTTCTACATTTACACATTGGCACTTTTTTGTTTTAATCAGAAAACTGATTGCTGATTTATCTTGTTACCATGGTGATTTAAACATTTCCCTGAGCTTGAAATGGAAAACTAGGTGACTTAGTACTTTAGTAACTTCCTCAGAGAATTATCAGAAGGATAAATCTTTGGGCCTAAGAAGGTCTTGGACATCATGTGATCCAAGCCCCTCAATTTATAGATGAGGAAGCCGAGGCCTATGAGATTCAAGCATCTTCTTAGGACTGAAGTGTCTGCCGTTCAGTATCTGCCCCAAAGTCACCTACTGGTGATTGATAAATGCGATTTGCCTAGAACAGGTCTCCTGACTCCAGCAAATGGTCTTTCTACCGAATCACTGGGTCTCACAGTCCCTGCCACGTTTAGGTCACCTACCAGAGTGATGACTCTGACTAGAAGTGTCACTCATTGTATAACACCTGGGCACCACCCTCCCACCCTGCACCGCCGCCACCACTGTTTTGTTCTTTCAGAGCGGTGTCTGGATTCACAAGGTCTTCTGCAGATATTGGAGGGGGTTCCTCGAAGAATCCCTTTACATATTCAAAAAGGTCAGAGGCTTTGGAGCCCATTCCTGATTTATCTAGAATAGCCTCCCAGAGGTGGAAATCTTGAAGAGTTTATCCAGAAGTCAGATGATCAACATCTGGTCACATCTTCTGCAAGTTGGTACATTTCAGGATAGACATTTGGGAACCTTTAAAAATGATCCCACCTACTGACTCAAGACTCAAAGACTGCAGAGCCTAAGAGCACTGCTTAAAGGCAAACTAGCAATTGTTTCCACAAAGCATGGCCACTGTACTAGCCATATGTCATGCTACCCCCCTTTGACAGAGAAACTGCATCTCAGAGAGGTTAAGTAACTTGCGCAAGATGGCTCAGCAACTGGGAACAGCTGGACCATGTGACTCCTAGGTTTTCTGGCTTCAAAGTTTTAGCTATTTTCATAAGTTCCTAGGGTCTAAAAGTGAGCCTTAGGCATCCAAGAAACAAATGCTTTCATCAGTCCTGCCAGCCAGGCCCCAGAAATTGATAAGTCAACATATTGCCATGGTAAACCAGGTCTCTAGTAGTAATAGCTAACATCTATTGAGTATGTAGACAAACCAAACACTGTTCTAAGAACAGAATATACATTAATTCATTTAATCCTATGACAATAAGGTATAGGTATTCTTATTTTGCCCATTTTTTTTAGAGGCAGAAGGAGAGTAGGTAACTCGTCCAAGGTTATATCACTGATTAAAGGCAGGGCAGCCAGGTCCCAGAGCCCAGTCTTATGGATGGACCAGGATATATCTCAGCCTCATTGCCTAAGGCAGGTGTGTCAGCCTCAGCACTTGTGATATTTGGAGCTGAATCACTCCTTGTTGATGGGAGTGGAGGAGGCTGGCGTAGGCATTTTATGATGCTTACCAGCATCCCTGGCTTCTACCTACTAAATGCCGGTAGCACTTCACCCTCCAGTTGTGACAACCAAGAATGTCTACTGACGTTGCCAACTGTCTCCTGGAAATCAAAATTATCCCCACTTGAAAACTATTGACATAAAGTATAAAACTTTATAAGTCTCCCTAATCTTTATGGTGATCCAAGCTTCTCATTAAAGGTAGATTGATAAATAATTAAGCCTGGTAATTATGTTTTCCAAAGTTTATATACATGTACTTAACTAATTCAGTTTAAATCAAATTTGGTATATCATCCAAGTGGAATCAGAATATGAATGAAACCAACACTTTTCTGATTGGTTGCTATAATCCATAGCTTTCATTGCATCAAGTGAAAAAAAGAAAAGAGAGAGCTATGACCATAGAAAACATAGACCAAGAGTTGTTTCTCCCTTCCTTCCTTCCCTCCCTCCATCTTCTTCCCTTTCTTTTCCTCTTTTCCTTTCTTTCTTACTATTTACCTGGAATTCACAGCATAACTTTAGGACTTAGACTCTCAGAGATCTTTGCATATCTATTCCAACTGCCATTTTATAGGAGGAAACACCAAAGTCCAAAGAACCTAGATAATGGGTCCAAAGTGGCTCATCTGTTTATAGTGTCAAGGACACTAGATGAGAAGCATCTCTTCTGGCTTGCCAGAGCCCAGGTGTGGTTGTGTGACCTGTATGTACTGTTTTGAGGATTCAGCTTGTGTGGTGTACATGTCTCTGCAGCCAGCAGTTCCCACTTGACACCAGCCTGGGCCTCCGCAGACCCTACAGCCCCCACTGCAAGTCCAGCTGAGACTCCGATGGCAGACGCCTCCGCTCAGGACCAGCCCACCGTCACCAACAATCCAGAGCCACGCGGGTGAACTGTGCAATCCAGGTCTTTCCAGATGAGATTCAACAACTGGTATCGGAGCGCTGCAGCTGGGGCGTCACACATCTTAAATGTCTTCTCAACTGGATGCGAATTTTGCACTTCGTGTCTTTTTTTTTTTTAATCAAAGAAATACCCAGAACAGACAGTGGTTATACCAAAGGTTATCAAACAAATACAAGGAGCATCTTGATCACAGAGGTGTGTTGGGGAGGTTAACTGGGTTATTCTGGATGTCCATACCTAATGATTGTGTGTACAGGGAGTCAGAGTTGGCCTTGTGGTGTATCCAAATCCTTATACACTGAGGTACATTTCAAGAATCATAGCCCCTTGTTCATTCCATTTTATTAAAACAACAGAAAATTGTGACTTCTCTACCAGTTGGATAATATTTGGTATGTGTGTTTGCCACTGCCCTGCTCCTCGCAGTCCCACGGACAGATTTCCATTTGACCTCTAAGACCCAGCATTTCTGAGGCACCTTGAAATAAATAGGCTAAGGCTGGAAACAGGAAAGGCAATGGCTTTGTAAATGGGTTTACATTTTTCTCCTTGAATTTTTCTAGGGTCGTAATGCTTCCAAATCAGTTAATGACACTGTTGGATGTCGTTTACTTTTCAATTGCAATCCATAAAATAACATTTAGAAAATTCTTAGTATTTAAGTGTAGTCTTTTCCATGAATTACCCATTAGAATAGACTGGCAGCAGTGGAAAATGCAGGAAACAAGCCTTTAGCTCATAGTCTCATTCCCCACCCCTTATGCCTGCCTGCATCTGCGTAGGGATCTGTGTGTGTGTGTGTGTGTGTATGTGTGTGTGTCTGAGACAGAGAAGAAGAGAAAGAGCCAACTGCCCACACTGTATGCTGCTAAGGTAGTAATAAATCAGTAATGCAATATTGTGGGTTCAAACTACTCTTTGCACTACTTTATTTACAGTAGTAAATAAAAATTATTTTTATACCATTGACTCCTAGGAAATGGCTGCTTTTTTTTTTCCTTTTTTGTAGTTAACTGTTGTCATCGTACAAAGTCCTAAAGTCCATGCATTCACCTCAAGGAGGCAAAAAGAAAAAGTCCCCTTATGAAAGGGATTATTGCTGGTAACCATTAACGTTCGTAGATAGAGAGGTGGCAGGAGTCTCCTCTCCAGGGAGCCTGAGCTCAGGATGGGCCCTGTGATGTTCACACAGTATCAGCCATCGTCTCGGGGCTCTGGCTGTTGTGAGGCTGGGTTTCTATCAGTTCTAGGCTAAGTCTGTAGCCCATCCTCTTACTCCTCTGTGTACTGTTCTTGTTTTAGCAAAGATTGTCCCTCCTGCTTGTGAAAACACTAGGCTTTGGAGTCAGACAGCCCTAGAAACAAATTCTGGTTCTGCTGCTTACTAGCTCTGTAATCTGGGGTGAGTGATTAACCTCTCAGAGTCCCAGATTACTGCTTTACAAACTATTGGCCATGTAACCCACCTCTTGGGCTTTTCATGAGGCTTAAGTAGGATAACAGGGCTTGCCAGGTGGCCCTAGTGATAAAGAACCCGTCTGCTAGTGCAGAAGACTCACATTCGACCCCTGGGTGGGGAAGATCCCCTGGAGAAGGAAATGCAACCCATATTGGTATTCTTGCCTGGAGAATCCCATGGACAGAGGAGGTTGGCGGGCTACAGAACATAGGGTTGCAAAGAGACAACAGACACAAGTGAAGTGACTCAGCACACATGCAATCAAGTAAGATAACATGTGAAACCCTCAGGACAGTGCCCTGAACATCGCTGGTTGTTATTTTTATTAGAAAGAGAAGTTGAGGGGTCAGATCAAGTGCCCTTTGGTCCACCTAGATGCTCTTTATGGCAAACACGGCTATTCTCCAGCTGCTGGGAACACAGGCCACTGACAGTTCATAGCTGCACTCCTCACTGGGAATTGCCATCAGTGACAGGGATCTGCCCAAGGTAAAATCTTTCCAAATGCAGCTCAGGGCCAATGACTTGTTAGCGTCGGGGAGGGAGGTTTTCACAGTCTCAGCACTATTGACATTCAGGGTCAGGTGGTTCTTTGTTGCGGGGCAGTGGAGAAGGGGGTTGCCTGTCTTGGGCGTTAGGAGGTACAACAGTAGCATCACTGGTCTCTACCCATTAGAAGCCGGTAGTGCATGCACCCCCTAATGCACACACCCCCTCGTAGGCCAGTTGTGACTGCCACAAAAGTTCTGACATTGCCAAACATTCCTTGGAGGGTAAAAAAACCATCACCCCTCCTTCACCTTGACAATGATTGATGTAGGAAAACAAAGACTCCTTGCCTTAATTTGTAACAGTCCTTGAAGGGCCACCCCAGCTCCAGATCACCACCTTGGTGGCACCCTCATTCTAGCTCAAATTCTCCCTCTGCCCAATTCTGCCCTCATTTTCACATTAGATTTCCTGGCATCTCCTATAAAGGCTCCTATAAACCTTCCCACACAACCCTGCACTAGGAATTTGTCTTCAGACACAATTATGTTAGTCTTCTAGAGCTGCCATGTCAAAGTAGCGTCATCTGGGTGACTTAAACAACAGGACTTATTTTCTTGCCATGTGGAGACTGGAAATCCACGATCAAGATGTCAGCAGGGCTGGTTTCTTCTGAGGCCTCTCCATGGTGCGTAGGTGGCGTGTCTTCTAGCAGTATCTCTTCATAGTCTTTCTTCTGTGTGTGTCTGTACCCTAGTCTCCTCCTCTTACAAGGACACCTGTCCTATTGGGTCAGGGTCCATCCTAATGACTTCGTTTTACCTTAAATATCTCTTTAAAGATCCTGTCTCCAAATGTGATCACATTCTGTGGTACTGGGGGTTAAGACTTTAATACGTGAGCGTTAGGAGGACACACTTCAGCCCGTAACACCAACCTGAAACACCATGGGAGACTGATGCAGGTCCAGAACACGGACTCTTGGGAGCTGTCCTGATCTGAGACAGTGGCCCAAACATGCTCATCTCAGCTGATTCTGGAAAGAACAGGAGTGGTTCCAGAGCCAAACCACGTCAATCACTTCAGTTGAAGCTGGTAGAAAGAGAGTAAAAGTGTTAGTTGCTCAGTTTTGCCAACTCTTTGGGACCCCATGGACTGTAGCCCACCAGGTCTTCCATCAATTCCTGCTCCAGCATAGACTCCTGTTCTCTTGGGAATTCTCAGACAGTATGATATAGGTCTAGCCTTGATCTCCATCTTCTCTCCTTATGTTCTAAACTCAGTTCCCACAAGTCTGATGTCCATGCTGGCTGGAATAGAACCCTGCACAGTGAAGGCAACAGGGCCGGGGGTTGGGGGTTGGGGGTTGTTGGGGGGGAGAAAAAAAGGAATGAGAGGATAAGGTACAGAGGTGGTACTCAGTTACTTCCCTATTGTCCCCTCTCCTTGGGACCTTCTTAGACCAGAAGGTCAAGTTCAGTAGATTGTGAAACAGATCCAGCACACATGTTATTTATTTGGTCCACCAAATACTTTAAAAAATTCATTTGTGTTGTTATCTTGAAGATTTTAGGCTTTTCCTAGAAAAATCTACAGATGTGAAAAAACTGGACTTTCATTGCTATATGGTAAGAACTGGCTGAAGCTGAGAAGGTCTGCTCGTTTTAGGTAGATCTTGTGTTTTCTGGTTTGCCCCTGTCTCCCCCATTCTCTTCTGTTTAAACTTAACCTACATAGGTATTTGAATTTATGATCCATGATTTGGACTTTCTCTTCATTCTTAATGACTTTATTTTGGCAAGTTTGAGACAGACCTTCAAATTTATCTACTGCTTAATCACTGCAAAGCCCCTGGGGAACTGGGGAAATGGTAGTCTTTCTGCAGTCTGATAGAGGGAGAGGCCAAGTTGTGAGTCATTTGAAGTACCACTAAAGTGTCCAAAATGTTGCAGTATAAAATGTCAATTTAAAAAAAAACAGTATTTTCGGGAATTCCCTACAGTCCAGTGATTAAGATTCCATTCTTTCACTGCTGAGGGTGTGGGTTCAACCCCTGGTCTGGGAACTAGGGTCCCACAGTCCTCGCAATGAGGCCAAAAAAATTTCTAAAGAGTAGCATTTTCCTACACCAACAAATAACTAAATGATAAAATATTAAAGAATTATATTTATTAAAAACAAATATTTAATATAATATTAAATATTGTAAATTAAATTAAGTAGTTCATTTACAATAGCCATACAATTATAAAAAGGATAAACATGTCTAGTAATTAACTTAACAATGAATTCAATAGATCTTTACCAAAAAAAAATTGTAATTTAAAAGTATATAATGTACTTCCCTGGTGGTCCAGTGGTTAAGAGCCTTCCTAATAGTGCAGAGAACATGGGTTCAATCCCTGGTCTGGGAAGATTCCACAGGTAGCAGGGCAGCTGGGCCTGAGCCCCACAGCTACCAAGACTGTGCTCTGGCACTGGAGTCAGGGAGCTGAAACTACTGAAACTCACATATTCTGGAGCCTGTGCTCCAGAACAGGAGAGGCCACTGCAATGAGAAGCCCAGGCACCGCAACTAGAGAGGAGCCTCTGTTCACCAAAACTAGAGAAAGCCAGCATGCAGCAACAAAAACCCAAAAATAAAAAATAAACTTTCTTTAAAAAGTATATAGAGGATATAAATAAAGCAATATACCAAGTTCATGGGTGGGATAATAACATAAAAATATGTCAATTTCCTCATAGTTGATATATAAATTCAGTGAAATTTTAATCAAAGTCTTGATTTTGTGAGGAACTAGCAAACTGATTTTAAGAAAGAGTAAAAATCCATACATAACTAACTAAAAAAAGAAAAGTAAAGAGCATTGACATAGTAAATATTATTATACAACAAAATCATAATAGCAGAAATAGTAGGGTGATGATGGAGGAACAGACAATTCCAGGGGAAAAAATGGGGATCACAGGAACCTACCAGATTTATATGGACATTTGATGTGTGATAAAATATTATCACAACTCAGTGGGACTAAGAGTGGAATATTTAATAAATAGAGTTAGGAAACTGGCCAATCATATGCAGAAAAATAAGACTGAAACTGTACCTCATGTCCTCTATTTTTAAATTTCAAAATAAATTAAAAATTTAACATAAAAAGTAGAACCACAAGACTAGTAGGAGAAATTGTAGGAGACTATTTTACATATTTTAATGAAGAAAGATTTTTTAAAACAACATATAGATTTCCCCTCTTCAAAAATGAAAGACTCAGAAAAATCTACCACAAAGTTGGTGGATTGGTGACAGGCTGGGAGAAGGTATTTGTAGCACCCAACACTGCAAAGGATCAATCTATAGGCTGCACTAGGAGTGTATGTTAACCACCACAACAAACAGAAAACCCAGTAGAAAAAATATTCAAAACCTGTGATCAGGTAATCCATGAATGAAGAAAATTTAATGACTTACAAATAAAGAGCTACTCAATCTAGCTTGAAGTCAAAGAAATACAAATTAAAATTAAAAGATATAACTTCATAGCCATCATATTTGCAAGAATGAGAAAGACATGCATATGGGAAAATAGTAACTCTCATTCTTAGTCACTAGGAGGGCAAACTGGCAGGCCATATGGCAGTAATGGTGAAATTAAATATCCGTATACTCAGCAAACCTTCCTGAGTATGGACTCCAGAAACTGCATAGGTCCCATGGGGAATATATATGAAGGAGGATGTTCTTCACAGCAGTACTGAGAGAGCAAGGTGATGGAGCAGCCTGGGTGTCCATCAGCTGGAGAATGGATATGATGGATGGATGAAGCATAAAACAACACACAGTATCTGGTAATATCAAATACCTAGGGATAAATTTAACAAAATTTTATGAAGTCTGTATTCTGAAAACTAAGAGCATTTCTTAAAATTAAACAAAGAGAAAAATTAAACAAACCTAAATAAAATGGAGATATATACCATGTTTATAGATTAATAGACTTAATATTTTCAAGATAGCAATCCTTTTTGAATTGGTTTATAGATTCAATGTGATAACAATCAAAATCTCAGCAGGATACTTTGGTAGAAATTGCCAAGCTGATTTTAAAATTTATATGGAAATGCAAAGACTTGGAATAAATAAAGCAATGTAAAAGAAAAAATGTAAGAACAAATATAAGAACAAAACTGGAGGACTGACACTACTTGATTTTAAGACTTATCATAAAGTTGCAGTTATTAAGACAGTGAGTGTCATATGAGCATAAAAATAGACAAATAAATGGTAAAAAATAGAGAGTCCAGAAATTCCCACACATATACAGTTAAATGATTTTCAACAAAGTTGCCAAAAAAAAAATTATCTGCCTTGGAGAAAGAAAGATGTTTTCGTAAAAACAGCTTAATAGCCATAAGCAAAAACAAAACAAAACAAAAAATTTGATTCTTCCCTTACACCACATATAAAAATTAAAATTGGTCATAGAATGTACACACTAAAGTTATAAAACTTGTGGGGGAAAGTGCTAGTATCCTTGAATTTGGCAAAGATTTTCTTATGTAGGACACAAAATAACATGAATTATAAATTTAAAAAATCAGTAAATTGGACTTGACCAAAATAAAGAACTCCTGCTCTTCAAAAGACACTTACCCAAATGAAAAGGCAAGTCACAAACTGAGAGAATATATCTGCAAAAAAAATGTATATGACAGAGGACTGGAATATACCATATATAAAGAATCCTTGCAACTCAATAATAAGAGACCAGAAACTCAATGCAAAAACAGAAGAAACAAACAACAAAATAACCTCCTCATGGAGCTAACTATAGGGATGGCCAATAAGCACACTGAAAATATACTTTAATGTTGTTAGTCATGGCAGAAAGGCAAATTAAAACCTCATTGAAATACCACTGCATATTCATTAGATTGGTAAAATTAAAAAGATTGATTATATTAAGTATTGGCAAGGACATGAAGCAAATGGAACTCTGATTGACTGCTCACACGAGCAAGCTCAATCAGTCATGTCTGACACTATGCCCTAGGACTCCCTTGTGTTTAAGTTTGCAGGTCAATCCTCCTGGGAACTTGTTTTAGTTGCTAAGTCATGTCTGACTCTTTCAACCCCATGTACTGTAGCCCCCTAGGCTCCTTTGTCCATGGGATTTTTCAGGCAAGAATACTGGAATAGGGATTATTTACCACTGAGCTACTTGGGAAGCCCCTCATTTATTGCTCATGGGAATGTTGTTGTCCAATCGTGTCCAACTCTTTGCCACCACATGGACTGCAGCACTCCAGGCTTCCCTGTCCTTCATCTCCTGGAGCTCACTCAAACTCATGTCCATTGAGTCGTGATGCCATCCAACCATCTTGTCCTCTGTTGCCTCCTCCTCCTGCCTTCAATCTTTCCCAGCAACAGGGTCTTTTCTAATGAGTCAGCTCTTCGCATCAGGTGGCAAAAAGTACTAGAATGTAATATGGGAATGTAAAATGATACAATCACTTTAAGAACAAAGCTTAGTGAAGTGAAGTGAAAGTCACTCAGTCGTGTCCGATTCTCTGTGACCCCATGGACTATACAGTCCATGGAATTCTCCAGGCCAGAATACTGGAGTAGGTAGCCTTCTCCTTCTCCAGGGGATCTTCCCAACCCAGGGATCGAACCTAGGTCTTCTGCATTGCAGGCGGATTTGTTACCAGCTGAGCCATAAGGGAAATCCGAACAAAGCTTAAGGACTTCCTTAGAAAGTTAATAGTATACTTCCTAATTTGGTGTTGCCAGATAAAAGACACAAAGTTAAATTTGAACTTCACATAAACAGTGAAAAAATTTTAATTTAAGTATGTCCCAAATGGGACATATATATATATATACTAAAGTATTGCTTGTTTATCTAAAATTCAAATTTAATTGGGGTTTATATATTTTTGTTTACTAAATCTGGCATCTCTACTTCCCATACAACCTAGCCATTCCATTCCTAGGTATTTACTCAAGAAAACATGAAAATACATGTCCACTTGTACACCAGTGTTCATAGTGGCTTCCTTTGTAATAGCCCTAAAATAGAAACAACCTAAATATCTATGAGCAAAAGAAAAGGTGAACAATCTATGGTATAGTCATAAAAAGGATTACTAACCAGTAATAAAAAGGAATGAACTATTGATACACACGCAAAAAAACATGGATAAATATTAAAGTAATTATGCTTAGTGAGAGAAGCCAGACTCTCCCCCAAAAAGAGTATATATAAAATTATTCTTCACATAAATTTCTAGACAATGCCAACTAATCTATGGTGACAGAAAGATTATCGACTGCCTAGGGCATGTAAGGATTGGGATGAAATTAGGGGGAAAAGATGCTTTTTGAACTTCTCAGAGTGATAGATAATTCCTTATCTTGATTATGATGATGGTTTCACTTTGTTTACCTATTTCAAAACTCATCAAGTTGTATTCTTTAAATGCATGCAGTATATTGTAGGTCAATTATGCCTCAGTGGAGCTGTAAAATTTTATTTCTAATTTTCTTTTATTCGGATAAAATAGTGTGTGAAACTCTAGTAGTTAAAACAAGCATTCTACTTACTTATAGAGGCAAAATCCACAAATACAAGAAGTTAAATAAAACCACAAGTGTTAAGGTGAGATTTGAGTTAATATTCACAAATATTAAACCAGTGTATTTTAACTTTCCCTATAATTCATGTTCCTTTGCAGTCTTCTCTCTCATAGAGAGCCCTGAAGCTTATAACCAGAAGGTAGAAGAAAGCCAAAGTATTTGGTTTCAGATTAACAAAATAATGGACTAGCAAATTAAGCCTGGTAAGAGATGAGTTTCCTACAGTCTTTAATATACCAAGGGATAGGTTTGGAAGACTAGTTCAGACCAAACTGCAAGCAGACTTTATTGCTAATCAAGACTTCTTGGGATTCTGGACGCTCACCGCCAGAGATCAGCTCTCCACACACCTGAGAAGGCGCTCCCAGTTGCACACCCAGAAAACTGATCTGCTGGGATGGCGGAGGGAGAAGCCGCAGCCCCCATCCACGCAGGGCAGCTTGGACCAGGAAGGGAAGTGCAGGCAGCCCCAGCGGCCCGCCCCAGGCTGCTCCCGGGCGGAGCGACCGAGAGCCTGAGCAGTGTGGGCTGGGAAAGCGCACACACCGTGAGCGGGGACAACCCCCAGAGTGGCTGAATCACTGTGTGAAATAGACACTGAAGAGACCAGCAAACAGAAGATGCTAAAATAATCAGAGGGAACCGCTTTGGAACTGACAGGAGTAACAGATTAAATCCCTGCAGTTAGCACCAACTACATAAAAAGGAGCCTATATCAAAACCACAATGAAGTACCACTTTACACCAGTCAGAATGGCTGCAATCCAAAAGTCGACAAGCAATAAATGCTGGAGAGGATGTGGAGAAAAGGGAACCCTCTTACACTGTTGGTGGGAATGCAAACTAGTACAGCCACTATGGAAAACAGTGTGGAGGTTCCTTAAAAAGCTGCAAATAGACCTGCCATATGACCCAGCAATCCCACTGCTGGGCATATACAC
>ML662436.1:25549439-25647196 GCA_007570785.1 Antilocapra americana
AATACAGTATATTAACGCATATATATGGAATTTAGAAAGACGGTAACTAGAACCCAACATGCGAGACAGCAAAAGGAACGCAGATGTATAGAATAGACTTGTGGACTTTGTGGATGAGGGTAAGGGTGGGATGATATGGGAGAAGGGCATTGAAGCATGTTAATTATCATATGTCTAATCAATCGCCATCCCAGGATTGATGCTCGGGGCTGGTGCAGCGAGATTTCCCGGGGGGGAGGGGGGAGGGAGGGGGGTTCTGGAGGGGAAGCATATATAAACCCATGGTGATATCATGTCATTGTATGGCAAAAACAATTAAAAAAAAAAAAAGGAGCCTATAGACCTTGAGAAGTACAAGCCGGACCATGGAAGACTAGTTCATAGATTTTTCTATCCGTAGTGTAGAGACAGTGTCTCTTCCATTTGTGACAAATATATGCTATGGTTGAAAGAATATAATAAACTAAGTAAGAGAAAAATCCACTCTTTCTAGCCCAAAGAGTGGTGGGGGAAAAAACAACAGAAAAATAGTCTAGAGGAGAAAGACAGATGCCACAGTTCTCCTTTTTCACATCCTCTCGAGTCTCATAGGGGGATTCCTATGTGGCTAAGTTGTAAAGAATCTGCCTGCAATGCAGGAGATATAGTTTCAATCCCTGGGTTAGGAAGATTCCCTGAAGAAAGAAATGGAAGCCCATTCTAGTATTCTAGCCTGGGAAATCCCATGGACAGAGGAGCCTGGCAGGTTAGAGTCCCTGGGGTCACAAAAGAGTCAGACATGACTTAACAAATTCCCAGGAGGACTGACCTTCAAACTTGAACACCGGACAGTCCTAGGGCATAGAAAGATGTGTTGCATTGGAAAGCACCGGGATCCCCTCCCCACACCTAGGGCACAGCCAGTGCCTCTGTTTGCTGTAGCCAATGGGGCGGAGCCTGAGTTTGGCTTCTCTGAGTCTTGCCAGCTTTCTTTGCGGTTAGAAGGTGTCCAGAAACTTTTACATGCCCCAAGGGGGACATGTGGAAAGTCACTGAGGGTGCTGGCTATCAAGACTCTTGCAGGTGCTGCAGCTATGGAAATCTTTAAACACCAATGAAAGCCAGAAGTGAAGTCCATTACTAGGAAGATGTTGGAGGGGATGTCCAGAAGCAATGCTTAAGACAAGGGTGGAGACCACAAGTTTACTAAAGCAGGTGTTCACTTTACACCAGTCAGAATGGCTGCCATCCAAAAATCTACAAGCAATAAATGCTGGAGAGGATGTGGAGAAAAGGGAACCCTCTTACACTGTTGGTGGGAATGCAAACTAGTACAGCCACTATGGAAAACAGTGTGGAGGTTCCTTAAAAAGCTGCAAATAGACCTGCCATATGACCCAGCAATCCCACTGCTGGGCATACACACCGAGGAAACCAGAATTGAAAGAGCCACGTGTACCCCAATGTTCATTGCTGCATTGTTTACAATAGCCAGGACATGGAAGCAACCTAGATGCCCATCAACTGACAAATGGATAAGAAAGCTGAGGTACATATATACACAATGGAATACTACTCAGCATTAAAAAAAAAAAATTCATTTGAATCAGTTCTACTCAGGTGGACGGAACTGGAGCCCATTATCCAGAGTGAAGTAAGCCAGAAGGAAAAACAACAATACAGTATACTAACACATATATATGGAATTTAGAAAGATGGTAACGAGAACCCTGCATGCGAGACAGCAAAAGGAACACAGATATATAGATCAGACACGTGGACTCTGTGGAAGAGGGCAAGGGTGGGAGGATATGGGAAAATGACATTGAAACATGTTAATTACCATATGCGAAATCAATCACCAGCCCAGGATTGATGCTCGGGGCTGGTGCACCGAGATGACCCAGGGGAGGGAATTGGGAGGGGGGAGGGAGGGGGGTTCTGGAGGGGGAGCATATGTAAACCCATGGCGGTTTCATATCATTGTATGGCAAAACCAACACAATAAAGTAAAGAAAATTTAAAAAAAATAAAATAAAATAAAGCAGGTGTTAACTTCAGAGCTTGGCCCAGTGATTAGATGGTGTGAAGACATCTTACATATTACCATAAACATCTCACTGTGAAAGGAAAATCAAAATAGAGTTCATATTGCTAAGAGAGCTCTCTAAAATGGTGCTGGGAGGTTATTAAGGAAGTGTGACTTAGGTACATCAGCCCGGATGAAATCTAACATTTTGACCTGATGAAGTAACCCAGAAAAACTGCCAGAAACTCAAGATGCTTATGACATCTTTACCCCAAGATAACTCATGATAGTCACCATATGTTTCAGGCCCCTACCCTAAAACAATTTGTGATTTCCTAAGGCAAATATTTTCAGACCCAGGTATAGAGTCAGTCACAATTCATACTAGCCAACTTTTAAAAACTTTGTGGCTTTTCATTTTTCTAAGTCCCTCTTTCTCATCCTTGGAACACTCCTTCAGGTTCCCCAAATCTGAGTCTCCTAAATTTTAATTCTTAAAACCCTAAATAAACTCTTTTTATTTGCAGTCTCCTGAATTATTTTTTTTGACACTACAAATTCCGACTCTGATACTATCTTACAGAGGAATAATGTATATGTGGGTTGGAGAAGGGAGATTCTGAGAGAGTGAGCAATTTGCTTAAATAAACTAAATTACCCAATGGCACAATGTTAGTTTATTTCACTGGAATAAATAGTTTTCTGACCCTACTTCTCTAGCCACCGCTACCAATACCCAAAGGACCTATACTCAAAAGGAAATCTAGGTTATAGATGAAATGAAAAATATATATCCAAAGCACATGAATGTAGTAAATTTGTAAACCATTATCAAGATAAGACAAGAGATGTTTCAAGGCATTCAGTGCTCAAGGGCAATAGTAGTAGCCCATAAATGAAAGATAATCTCAGAGGTAGGGCTGACTCATGCAGGATGGGCAGAATCGAGGTCAAACAGATAAGATGGGACACATCAGATGAGAGGGATCTCGTGAACAAGGGCCTGGAGGTGAGGGTGGGCAATGGAACAGAGAGCTTCTGTTGGGCTGGTGGTGTCCCTGTGGGTTAGCACCACCTGGGAACTCAGCAATGGGTAAGCTCAGACAAGCTTGCAAGGCCCTGAACTTGCAAGTCCAGGCCTGGACTTGCCTTCTGGATACTTTGCAAAGAGAAAACCAGAGGAGACTTCCCTCGTGGTCCAGTGATTAACGAATGGGGCACAGGGGTTCAATCTCTGGTCGGGAAGCCAAGATCCCACATGCTGCTTGGTGTGACCAAACAGAAAAAGAAAAAACCCAAAATGCAGAGAATGTTAGTTGGCTCCTCAATAGGCAAAGAAGCTCAAAGTGGCCACCCGATGGCTCTTGGTGTTTGCAGAGCAGCAAAGGGCTTCAACACTTTGCTTAGACCAAAATCATTCTTAGAGGCACTAGAGACAAGGAAACCAAGGCCTAGCTGGCCCTGGCTAGCTGGCGCACTGTAAGGAGAGCTCTTATTTTTTAGTTTCTATTCTCTCCACAAAGAAGACGTACTGGGTTGGTCTTTGGGAACCAGCCCGTCTGACATATCATGCCATCTCCTGTGGCCGAGTCACTTAGCTTGACAAGACTCCTTGCTGAGAGGTCACAGAACAGAAAAGGGCATTGGTTCCACTCTCACCCATTGCTGGCAGGAATGCACAATGGTTCACCACTTAGGAAGACAGTGTGGCAGTTTCTTACAAAATTGAACATCGTCTTAACTTGTAATCCAACCATGGCACTCCTTCGTGTTTAGCCAAATGAACTGAAAACTTCTGTCCACACAAAAACTTGCATACAAATATTTAATATAACTTTTTTCATAATTTCCCAAACTTGGAAACAACAATGATGCCCTTCAGTAGGTAAATGGATAAACTATGGTCCATCCAGATAATGGAATATTATTCAGAGCTAAAAAGAAAGAAGTTAGAAAGCCATGAGCAGATATGGAAGAAACTTAGATGCATATTACTAAGTGAAAGAAGCCCATCTGGAAAGGCTACATACTGTATGATCCCAACTCATGGCATTCTGGGAAAGGCAAAATTAGGGAGACAGTAAAAAGATCAGAGAGGGGTAGGGAGAGATGAATAGAGGAAGCACAGAGTATTTTAGGATAGTGAAAACCCTCTGAATGATGTTAATATCATAATGAGGGGTACATGTCATTATGCATTTGCCAGAATTCATCAAATGTAAAACACAAGGAATAAACCATAATGAAAACTATGGACTTTTGGTGATTATGATGTGCCAGTGTATGTTGGTAGGTTATAACAAATGTATGCCTCTGGTGGGAGATGTTGATAATAGGAAAGGCTATGAATGTGTGGGATTCTGGAGGTATATGGGCAATTTCTTTACCGTCCCTAAAATTCTGCTGTGAACCTGAAACTGATCTAAAAAAATAAAGTCTTAATAATTTATTTTAAAGCTAACAGAAATCAGTAACTGTTTTAAATGAAAAAGCATGCAAAGGACTTTAGAAACGATGGTAATTCCAAGAGTCTTTATAATAATTTCATCCCCAAAATGATGTCCCCTAGTGCTCACAGGTGTGCAAATGCCCAGAGCAAAAATACCTGGCCTGAACTACTTGCTGTGTAGCCCTGAGCAACCAGCAGGCCATCTGGGCCTACTTCATTGGTCTAGGTGTCATCTCATCTCTGAGCTGTCTTCAGGGTCTGATGTAAAATGATTGGGCTCCCCCTGCCACGCACCCCCCACAATGATGGTTAGATAGCATCACCAATTTGATGGACATGAATCTGAGCAAGCTCTGGGAGTTGGTGATGGACAGGGAAGCCTAGTGTACTGCTGTCTATGGGGTCGTAAAGAGTCGAACACCACTGAGTGACCGAACTGAACTGAACTAAACATTGGGCCCCGGAGACTTCTGACTCCTCTCTTTTTCATTCCAGCTGCTCCATAATCCAGCTCAAGTTTCTTCTCTTCCAGGAAGTAGAAAAGAATCAACACTTCTTGGCTACCTACCACTCACCTGGTATTTTCCATGTATTATTTCTATAAGTAGGATCTCATAGTCAAAAGATACTCCCTCTCTCAAGAAGCCTAGTGTTGCAGGCTAGTGTTTGCATGGAATCTGGAATATCTTCTGGGAACAAATCTTGATATGCTGTTGATGCCTGTGACTTGGACATGCCTAACAGACTTTAGGGCTATGGGTGGGGAAGCCCTTACAGAAGCCAGAAGGGAAATTGACTCTAATAACCCAGACTGGGCAACAGGCCCTCAGAGCTGCTGGGGAAAACTAGACTGGGTTAACAGGTAATCTCGGCTCAGCCCTGACATTCTAGGAATATTTCACATTTGAAAGAGCTATCTCACCAAATTCTGACTCTCTGGGGTCCTTGCAGGCTGTGGAGTTCACTAATGGAGCGTAAGTGAGGGAGAGAGTGTTTTTGATCCTCATTCTCCCTATCAGGGCCATGACCCTAAGTCATGAATCCAGCTTAAAGTGCTGCTGAAACACATCCCTCTATAGATGTTTGTTAAGTAAATGAACCAAGCCATCCTGCATCATGAAGCTCATATCCTCTGCTGTTTTTTGGTGAGTCTCCACGACAGTTTCACCAAATGACCAGCCTGAGCCAGTAAAGTTTTGAGTGGTACCCTTGTAGAATTGTGGGGGTCTGAGGCTGGTGAGTGAAGGGGCACACCCCAATACTAAGGAACACCAGGACTACTTATGGACCTGTTTTCAGGAAGTAAATGTCCTCATGAGCTGGTCAGATATCAATATTAACATGACCTCAGTTGACTCCTCAGGATGAGACCTTAAGTTCATATTTCACTTAATGCTCATGATACCACTGCAATTGGAGGAGGGCATGGCAACCTACTCCAGTATCCCTGCCTGGAGAATCCCATTGACAGAGGAACCTGGTGGGATATTGTATACAGGTCACATAGGGTTGGACACAACTAAAGTGACTTAGCACACACCTCTGCAAATAACATACACATTTCCCCATTTCACTGATTAATAAATTATCATTACCATCATATCGAGATTATAATATGATTGCATTACATATCTCATCTATCCATTAGGAGATTTTCTCAGGGGCACACAGCCATAAGTGTTTATTTCTCACTCAGGCACCTGTGGGTTGGCTGTAGTTCAGTTCATCTAGGCTGGGCTTCATTCCAGGCTGTAGGGGGTCTGAGCATGCCTTGCATATCTTTTTGTCTTCTGAGGTCAGCAGGCAGCTGGGGCATGTTGAATGGGATTAGAATATGCAACTTCAAAATATGCTGCTTTGGCATAAGGGTTAGTGAGAATCTGCAGATTCAGGAAAAGTCCCTTGCCCTTCTGTTTTCTGCGCAAAGGCAGGGCACAAATCTCTCTTTGTAATGATGTCCTCTCCTCTCCCATACCAGCAAGAAGAGAGTAGCTCTTATCACTAGAGTTGGAGAGTCAGCACTGAGATGAGTCTGCATTAAAGAATCTTTCTAAAATAACCCTTATGTTCCATTAGCTTCCCCATATATTTCCTAGTTACTTCCCACTATATATCATCCCCCAAATCCCAAACCCCCTTTCCTTTGTTAAAATGGTATATAAGCTCCTGGGTCTAGCCATTTCTTTGTGTTTCTCTTTGTCTGTAAATTCTCACGTGTGTAAAAATATTAATTTAAAAAGTGTATGTTCTTATCCCTTGTTGTCATTTATTGCTTTAATCTGCAGAACGAACTGAAGAGGGTATAGGTGAAGTTTATCTTCACCAAAAATTTCATGACAAAAGGTTCAAAGCCCAATCAAGCAAGCATAGTAAAGCTTTCATTCATATCAGCTCCACTAAGGTCCTGTTAGCTAAGGCAAGTCATATGGGTAACCACGTGGATCAGGAAGAGTATGCCTCCTGTAGAGGCAGGAGGGGGTTCGTTTTCAACTTCCATTTGTTTGATATCAAAACTGGAGCTTTTTTTTTTTTGCAGCCTTTATTGACTGCTCCCTTCTCTGAATTCCCCCAGGCTTGTTGTCTTTACCACTCAATGAAGCTTGTTTTTTTTAAACCACCCAATTATGTACTTTTGTCACATTGTTCAGGCCTTTGTTCTTTGGTATTTGCTGTTTCCCCTGTGGGACCTTTTAGTTACTAAAACAGGGGCTTCAGGGTCACTCCTAGCACCTGTACAGTGATGGTACAGAGAAGGAGAATGGTAAAGAATTGTTGAAGGATTGGTCAGGTATGTTTTTCCTATTTTCCTACCAAGAAGCCTGAAATAAGTGCCACTGTGGGTATCCTGCCAGACTACATGAGAACAAGCCCAAAAGAACTGAATATATGACTGCGGCCGCACAGAGCTGAAAGAATTCGACAGCTCTTCATTATTTCGGAGGATCTTCCACCAGCAAGTACAGCTGATTTAATCAGTACAGTGTCCTCCTTGCAGACTTAATTAGCAGCTCTTGTCAAAACTTAGCTTCCTGTTAAAAACAGACTTAAAAAAAAATTATTCCAAGCTTATCTCCTTATTTTCAGTTACATTTCATCCAGACATGACACCAAAATCTCACTTTCTTTTTTAAAGTTGAGCTATAATTGACATATAACATTGTGAAGTTTAAGGTGTATAGTATGTTGATTTGATACAATTATGTATTTGCTATATTATTACTAGCATAGCGTTAGCTAACACTTCCATCACACCACATAATTTTCATCTCTCTTTTTCTGGTGAGAACATTGAAGCTCTACTTTCTTGCTAACTTTAAAATACAATATTGTTAAAAATTAAAAATAGAACTACCATGTGGGATCCAGCAGTCCCACTTCTGGTTATAGAAGGAAATGAAGAGAGAGGCTTGAAAAGATGTCTGCAACTCTTATGTTTATTGTTGCATTATTCACAATAGCCAAGATATGGAACCAACCTAAGTGTCCATTGATGGATGAATAAAGAAGACATAGTATAACTATATAATGGAATATTATTCAGCCATGAGAAAGAAGGGAAATCTGTCCATGCCAGTTTGGATGGAACTTGAGGGCATTATGCTAAACAAGTCAGACAGAGAGAAGCCAATACTGTATGATCTCACTTC
Organism: Antilocapra americana; assembly: GCA_007570785.1. NCBI lineage: Eukaryota > Metazoa > Chordata > Mammalia > Artiodactyla > Antilocapridae > Antilocapra > Antilocapra americana. The sequence continues at coordinate 25,557,544 of ML662436.1, forward strand.
TATGTGGAATCTAAAAGAACCAAACAGAAAGAAGATTTGGTGGTTACTCAGGATGTAGGTAGGGGAACTGGGGAGATATGGGTCAAAGGTTGCAAGCTGGCAGTTAGAAGAGGAATAAATTCTGGAGATATAGTGCACAAAATCTCACTTTCTAGAGTTAAGAAATGAAGATTCAGAGTGATTCAAGAATGCCCTTCCCCTAGTCAATCAGAGATGATGATAATACTGGTTAACATTTACTAAGCAGGATTATGTATCAAGATTATCCTTCATAATCTTATTCAATCTTTATCTTACCCCATCTTATAACTGTTAAAATTATTCCCATTTTGATGCTGGGGAAAATGAGATTTAAAGAGATTATGAGACTTTCCCAGAGTCATCGTGTTTAGGAATAATAGAGATGGGACATCAACCCTTACCAAAGAAAAATATGTGCTCTTTAGTGCTCTAAATCTCTACTGTGTTCTTTTTTATATTTTATTTTAATGAACTATTTAGAACATTATAGAAAATATTGGTCAAGTACTCACCAGTCAGTTTTATAAAATGCTTGGTTAAGACTCTGTACTCCTACTGCAGAGGGCCCAGTTTCCATCCCTGGTCAGAGAGCTAAGGCCCAATCAAAGATCCTGCATGCAGAGATAAAAATTTTTGAATAAGTAAAACAATATGCAGATGCAGAAAGCTTCCGGAAGGTACCCCTCTTTCCCTCTGTGCCCTCCCTGTATGCCTAGTGTTGAGTTGCTTCAGTCATGTCCGACTCTTCCTGACCCCATAGACTATGGCCCACCAGGCTCCTCTGTCCATGGGATTCTCCAGGCAAAAATACTGGAGTGGGTTGCCATGCCCTCCTCCAGGGGATCTTCCTGGATCCCAGGGATCAAACCCAGGTCTCCTGCATTGCAGACAGATTCTTTACTGTCTGAGCCACCAGGAAGCCCAAGAATACTGGAGTGGGTATCTATTCCTTCTCCAGGGCATCTTCCTGACCGAGGAATCGAACCAGGGTATCCTGCATTACAGACAGATTCTTTACCAGCTGAGCTACCAGAGAAGCCCTCCATTATCCTAATCATCAGTGGCTAAGACTCTCTCTTTCAATCTATCTTCATTTTTCTCTCTCCCCTTATTCTGCTTCTCATTTTCATGCTGAGCCAGACTGTTGACCTGGGAATCATCAATTACTGTGTCAAAAGATATGCATATTTTCTACTTTATACCTATGTAGCTGGCTAACGTGTTAATACCCATTTATACTCCCACCAGCAGACCTGAGAGTTCTGCATATCTTGTATCCTTACCAACATTTGGAATGGTCAAAATTTTCAATATTTTCCAGTCACATGATAGTCAATGACAGTTTATTTTAGATACTCTGAAACCTCTAAGAAAGGTCAGGAGGGAAGGAGCCATCTACAGAACACATGCTCTGTGACACAGATTGGGTCACATATTTTCAATCTTACTTAAGGCTCACAGCAGTCCTGCACAACAAGAATTATTATTTGTTTTTTTCAAAATGCAGAAACCAAGACTCAGATTGATGAGTAATTTGCCCAAGATGAGCTTACAAGCTGGATGTACCCTGTGATGTCAGTGTGTGCCTGCCCACCTCTAGATCCAGTGTTGTGTGGCTGCTGTCCTCTCGTATTCCAGAGCCAGAAGAGTCACTCTCTGGCATGACTTTTCAGGAGAACCAGGTTTCAGTTCAGTTCAGTTCAGTTCAGTTGCTCAGTCGTGTCCAACTCTTTGAGACCCCATGCCAGGCCTCCCTGTCCATCAGCAATTCCCAGAGTCCACACAAACCCATGTCCATTGAATCAGTGATGCCATCCAAGCATCTCATCCTCTGTCATTCCCTTCTCCCCCTGCTCTCAATCTTTCCCAGCATCAGGGTCTTTTCCAATGAGTCAGCTATTCGCATCAGGTGGCCAAAGTATTGGAGTTTCAGCTTCAGCATCAGTCCTTCCAATGAACACCCAGGACTGATCTTTAGGATGGACTGGTTGTATCTTTTTGCAGTCCAATGGACTATCAAGAGTCTTCTCCATCACCACAGTTCTAAAGCATCAATTCTTCGGTGCTCAGCTTTCTTTATAGTCTAACTCTTACATCCATACATGACTACTGGAGAAACCATAGCCTTGACTAGATGGACCTTTGTTGACAAAGTAATGTCTCTGCTTTTTAATATGCTGTCTAGGTTGGTCATAACCTTCCTTCCAAGGAGTACCAGAATTAGTAACCCCCAACCAACACCAGTACTATACTGTCAAGTATGAGTACAAATAGCATAAATGAGAAAATATCTCATCTTTATTTTTTATTGCTATTGTACTTGTCTTCCAATTTTTTTTCATGATTTGGTATCAGTGTATATGGCAAAATAATCACCATAATGAATATAATTAACAATCATCTCCATACATAATTACAAAAATGTTTTTCCTTGTGACAAGAACTTTTAAGATTTACTCAGCAATTTTCAAAAATACAATATGATATTACTATCGTCACTGCTGTACAGTGTAATCCTTTGACTTATTTATCACTGTAATTTTGGACCTTTTGACCTCCTTAACATATTTCATGGTACTCCCATTTCCTGATTCTGAAACCATCAGTCTGTTCTCTTTATCTATGAACTTGGTTTTTGTTTGTTTCTTAAGTTCCACAGATTAAGTGAGATCACATGGTATTTTGTCTTTCTCTGTCTGGCTAATTTCACTTATTTCAGCATAGTGCCCTCAAGGTCAATCCATGTTGTAAATGACCAGATTTCATTCTTTTTTATGGATGAATGACATTCCATATATATACCACAATTTCTTCTCTTCATCCATTAAAAAAATCAAGGTGTGTGATGTCTCCAGCTTTGTTCTTTATTCTCAAGATGGCTTTGACTATTCAGAGTCTATTATAGTTCTGTATACATTTTAGGACTATTTGCTCTAGCCCTGTGAAAAATGCCATGGGAATCTTGATAGTAATTGCATCGACTCGGCAGATTGCTTTGAATAGCATGGACATTTTAACGATATTCATTCTTCCAGTTGCTGAGCATGGAATATCTTTCCATTTACTTGTGTCTTCTTCAATTTCTTTCATCAATGAGTTTTAGCTCTCATGAGAAGAAACATTTACCTGAGGAGACAGATCCAAAACACATTGCTAACACTGATGTCAAAGATCTCAGCTGCTTGTGCTTCCTACTAAGCGTTTTATGGTTTCAGGACTTAATTTAAGTCTTTAGTCCATTTTGAACTGTTTTTGTATTATAAATGGTATAAAAAATTGATCTAGTTTCATTCTTTTACACATGGCTGTCTAGTTTTCCTAGCACCATTTATTGAAGAGACTGTTTATTTCTGTGGAAATGTCCTGGATATTTTGATAGGGATTATACTTAATCTGTAGACTGCTTTGGATAATATAAACATTTTAATATGAGTGTGGAATATCTTTCCATTTATTTGAGCTGTCTTCAATTCCTTCCATCGATGTCTTAAAGTTTTCGAGGAGTACAAATCTTTCACCTCCTTTGGTTAAATGTGTTCTTTGGTATTTTATTCTTTTTGAAACAATTATAAAACATATTTCATTAATTTTTCTTTCTAATAGTTTATTATGGAACTATTATGTATGGAAACAAAATGGATTTTTTCCCTACAATGTTACTGAACGTCTGTTAGTTCTAAGTGTTTTTTGATGAAGTTACTAGAGTTTTCTATATATAATACCATGTCACCTGCAAGTAGTGACAGTTTTACTTCTTCCTTTCCAATGGGCGTGCTTTTTTTTTTTCTCTTATTCTTGTCTGATTGTTGAGGATAGGTCTTTCAATACAATGTTGAGTAAAATTGGCAACAGTGGGCATCCTTGTCTTGTTTCTAACCTTAGAGGAAAAGCTTTCAGCTTTTCCCCATTCAGTATGAATATTAGCTCTGGGCTTGTCATATATCACCTTTATTACACTGAGCTATGTTCCCATCACAGCAACTTTGTCAAATTTTTTTTTTCATGAATGGATATTGAATTTTGTCAAATGCTTATCCTGCATCTATTGCAATGCATTGTTTGAGAAGTGGGGAGGTTATAGTTAGACCTCCCTCTTGACTCTTGGAAAGACCTCCAAAGGAGTCAAGGAGCTCTGTCAATTAACTAACAAACATGTAATGAACTGGAATTGTGTGCAAGGCAGTAAGTCCTTCCCTCCCTACTTAGGCTGGTCAGTACCTGCTCTGTAGCTACTCAGGGATCTGCCAATCACAGGAGCCTGATCACAGAGGAGCCAGAGGTCTGAGATAAAGAGGAAAGAGAATCCCTAAAAGATCACAACCATGACACACTCTGCTCTCAACTACTCAGGTTGGTCAGTGAGAGGGACTAAAAATATGTTTAAAATTGCAAATCTCATTTTCTGGAAAGCAAATTCTATTGAAGCACTCAAATTTTATGTTCTTCTCCAAATACAGCTGAGATTCTGGTGCTATTTTAATTTTTGTCTAAATAATATTTTTTACCAATTACACAAGTTACAAGTAAATTATAGAACAATCTGGAGAATATGGAAAAGCCCCCATATCTCCATAATTCCTATAGCCAAGATCTCCTCTTGTTCATAGGGTTTACATTTTTATATTTTGGACCTAGAGATAATAGATTGACAGATAGTACTGCTTTGTAATCTTTTTGACTTATAGCTTGCAATCTTATAATCTTTTAGCTCTTGTTTTCACTTAACAACTTTCTATGTCAAAAAGTTAGTTGGCCTCTGGGGGTGAAAGTACATTTGAGGGCTCAGCGGCTGGCTTGTGCAGCTGGTCTGCAGCTCTGTAACCCTTGGTAATCAGACACTCCTGCACATGTTGTTCTTGCCCTGTAAATTCTTGAGATTCAGAACCTAGAACTAGCTAGAATCTAGAACCTGGCTAACCTTCAGGAAGAACTGATAGGTTCAGGTTAGCAACAGCTCTGAAGATCTCTTGGGGAGCTGTGTGAGGGAAAAAGGAAGATGAAACTGTCTCTTGAAGTTGTCAACTTAAGATAAAGGAAACAAATAATTCTCAAAACAGGTGCTTCGTTTGATCAGCTTTATTGTGCTCAGTCATGTCCAACTCTTTCTGACTCCATGGATGGTAGCCCACCAGGCCCCTCTGTCTTATTTTCCAGGCAAGAATACTGGTGGCTTTTTTGGTGGCTCAGATGGTAAAGATTCTGCTTGCAATGCAGGACACTCAGGTTCAGTCCCTGTGTCAGGAAGATCCCATGGAGAAGGGAATGGCTAACCACTCCTGTATTCTTGCCTGGAGAATCCCACAGACAGAGGAGCCTGGCAGGCTACAGTCTTAAGGGCCACAAAGAGTTGGACACAACTGAGTGACTAATACAGTACTGGAGTGGGTTGCCAGCACTGACTGGCAAGGCAGATTCTTTACCACTACACCACCAGAGAAGCCCTTGAGCAGTTTAAATGTACATAGATAAGAGAAGCTAGATTAGATTAGACTAATTTGGTCTTTTTCTTTTTTTTGCTTTTTATTTTTTCACTTCTAAAAAATTATGATTGATCTTTGTTTTCAATATTTCAGTCTTTAAAAGAGAGCATGTAGACTTAGAGATCATGTGATCTGAGCTAAAATCCTGGCTTTAACACTTCTTAGAGATCTGCCTAGGTCAAGAGACTTAACGTCTTTGTGCCTCAGTTTTCACATCTGTAAAATGAGACTCAGAATATCTGCTTCTCAAGCTATGACAAGAACTAAATGAGAAAATAAAGGTTGTGCATTTGTCTGTGTGTTCAGGATATGGTAAATACTTACAAAACAGTAATCCTCTTTTCCTGTTCTCTTAGTTCAAAGCAAGTCAGTTGTGGTTTCTACACTACAAATGTGGAGTCCTTCCTAAGTGTTTTATTTACATTTTCAAGTTCACTGACTCTCTCAGATTAGCATGAGATCTTATTTCAGTTAATAATTCACTGCAGTAGAATGTGAATACTTCTTGAAAGCTGTAAAATACTATGTTATAATTACCAGTTTGAATAATGTTGGGAATATTAGAGAAGCAAGTAGAGGAAATAAATGACTCAAGCGATAGAAATCATGTAGCCGCCCTTGTACAAAGGTGAGCCTGGCCTGTTGGTATGTCAGTTGCACTGAGTTCTAAATTGGGGATCTGTATATAATCAACCATTTGGATGGTTTGCTTCATTCATTCTTCCCATTGCATTGGAGAAATCAGATCAATTTGGAAAGGTCACTCAACTCATGCTTGATGAAATCATAAACATCGAGCAGCCTCTCTACTGACACTCAGGGCTGCAGCTCTAGAAGTGTTTTTCCCAGTCCTTTTTTTGACATGCTAAGCAACCTGTCCTGATAGCTCCCCTGGTCTCATTCCCCCACCAGGGCTTGAGATGCCTGCTCCTCTTAACTGTCTTCATGCCTGCTCCACAGAGATTCAAGTCACAAGGGGAAAAAAATAATTCAATGGGGAAAGAAGCGTCTCTTCAACAATTGGTACTGGGACAACTGAATTTCCACATGCAAAAGAATTAATTTCAACACCTATTTCACATTATATGGAAAAACTAACTCAAAATGGATAATCATCTAAATGTAACAGCTAAAACTGTAAAACTCTGAGTAGAAATCAGGAGTAAATCTTCATAAATATAGATTTGGCAATAGATTTTTAGATGTGATGACAAGCCAAGAACCACAACAACGAAAGTAGATAAATTGGACTTCATCACTATTAAAAACTTCTGTGTGTCTAACATCATTAGGAAAGTGAAAAGACAACGTATGAATGGGAGAAAATATTTGCAGCTCATACACCTAGTAAGGGTTTGGTATTCATTTTATGTAAATAATGACTCAATAAAAAGACAAACAACTCAATTTAAAAGATGTGCAAAGTACTTGAATAGATTTTTTTCCCCAAAGAAGATATACAAAGAGCCTACAAAGCACATGAAATGGCATCAACATCCTTCTTCATAAGGGAAATGCAAGTCAAAGCCACAATGAGTTACCACTTTATTTACACTCACTGGAAGTTTTTTTAAAAATGAAAAGTAACAGAAAGACAGCAAGTATGTGGAAGAATTGGAACCCTCATACACTGTTGGTGGGAATGGAAGATAATACAGTGCTGTAGAGAACAGTTTGATAGTTCCTCCAAATTTAAATGTAGAATCACCACATGATCCCACAATTCCACCCCTTAGCATATAACTAAAAAATTAAAAGCAAGGATTCAAATGAATAAATGTACAAGCATGTTCATAGCAACAGGATTTACAATAACCAAGAAGTGGAACCAGTCCAAATGTCCATCAAGGATTGAGTGAATAAGCAAATTATGGTACCCAAAATGAAGAATTACTAAGCCATAAAAAAGCACTGATACAAGCTAAGATGTCCATGAACCTTGAAAACACTATGCTTTATGAAAAAAGCCAGAAACAACAAAGTCACGTATTATAGAATCCATTTATATAAATATTCAGAATAGATAAATCCATAGAGAGAGAACACAGCTAGGTGGTAGCCAGGGGCTAGGGGAGAATGAAAATATTTTGGAACAAGATAGAGGTTGTGACTGCACAACATGCTGAATGTACTAAATGCAACTGAATTGTTCATTTTAAAATGCTTAATTTTGTGTTATAGGAATTTGTCCTCAACAAATTATTATTTTAAATCATGAGAGGTCCAAAGCTATTCTTTAACAAACAATCCAGCAGGAGTAGATAGGTGAGCCTGCTCTCCAGGGGATGAGAGTATTTCTCTTCATTTGTAAAATAAGGATGACAGTAGTTCCTGCTTCACAGATCTGGTGAGGGAATAAATGAGTTAGTCCTTGTAAAGTACTGAGAACAGAGCTGGGCTCTTGGAAAATACTCCTTACTTTTTTTTTTTAATCACTATTATTAATAATTCTTGCCCAAGGGACCCACAAGAAAGCTTCCTCAAAAGTCTTAGCTCAACCATTTCTTCCTCCATTTATGTTAAAATTGTAAAAATAATAATAATAATAATAATAAACTGCCCTGCATTTGAAAAAAAGGTGGGACAGGACTAACCTGCATATCCTGGGTAGCTAGCATCAGTGGGAACTATGGGTAGGTGCTTGGCAAACACCACCACGTTTGCTCTTCCATCTTCTGGGTAGATATACAGTTTCCATCCTGAGCTGGGGAAACTGGGACTCAAAGAGATTGGGAAACTTGACCAATACCTCAGTGATGGTCAGTTGGAGATCCAGAGTTCAAAGCCAGCCTGGCATTGACCTAAATGTACAGTCTTCTGGGTCAAGCCCATTGGAGGGGACCAGGATGAGAGGTGAAGGAAGATGAGGACGAATGAACCTTGGGGCAAAGGGAAAGCCTTCCTAGGGTCGGGGGTGCACATGCTGCCGACTGGTATTCCCAACACCACTGACTTTCTAATTGGCCTCAGCAACATCCTCAATGTCTTTCATGATACATTAATCAAAAGCGCCAGACTGAGACCAGCCTTATGTGGTCTTACCTTGCTACATTAACTTGCTGATTTGAAAGGAGTTCTAAAATATTGGGCAGGACAGATGCACAGAAAATTTGAGATCTCTCCCTGTCCTCTACTTCCACCTCACCCTTGCCCCATGCCCATCATCTCACTCAGGGTGTGAAGGGTCATGACAGACATGTCTGCCTGGGATACCTGGTCCCTGACCTCAGCCACCCCCCAAAACTCCAATGGATCCAGGGTTGCCCAGGTAATCAATCAGCAATATAAAGCTGGTCAGAGCATGGAAGAATGACCTCAGCTAATCAGCACACACTTTAGTTGCTTGGGACCAGTGTCAACCAAAAGGGAGGCAGGGGCATTGCTTCCTTGATGAAAGACTGAGCTGGGGGTGGGAGAAACTACAGATCCACATTTTGATATTGAAACATACTAGGCAGCCTGTGATGACTCAGGGTTGGCCGCAGACCCTTACCTGGGACACTGATACTCATCTCATCCTTGGCACTTCCCTCCCCTGGGTCACGGTAACCCTAGACCTCCCATGGGCTCCCCCTCTTCCTGTTACTCCCTTCCATTGCAGGATACCTGGAAGGTTGCACTGGAGCTTGCTTGCATTTTACCCACAGCTGGAGAGTTTGGTCCTCTGCATAGAATATCATTTAACTAGAGAAAAATAAAGTAGGGTGTAAACCCACATTTGGAACTAGGGCACAGGACTTGAGGGAGCACATGCATGACCCTGAGAGGCAGTGCTTCCTTCAATTTTGTGTCCCCGGTGCCTCTCTCACTTCATCCCAGGCTCGTCTCAGGTGACCCTCATCCCAGGGATTGAACCCAGGTCTCCCACGTTGCAGGCAAATACTTTACCATCTGAGGTATTCCTTGGTAGCTCAGTTGGTTAAGAATTTGCCTACAATGCAGGAGACTTTCTTCAATTCCTGGGTTGGGAAGATTCCCTGGAGAAGGGAACAGCAATCCACTCCAGTATTCTTGCCAGGAGAATTCCACGGACAGAAGAACTTGGTGGGCTACAGTCCATGGGGTTGCAAAGAGTCAGACATGACTGAGCAACTAATACTTTCATGTTTCACTTTACCATCTGAGCCACCAGGGAAACCCTACAGAATGGAAGGGGGATATAATATTAATGCCAAATCCTCACTGAACTTCTACTATGCACCAAATAATATAGGAAATGCTTGATACTCAGTAGCTCACATAATCCCTAAAGGAATCCTACAAGACAGATAGCTATATAAACACATCATCCTCATTTGATAGATGAAGAAACTGGGACCCTGAAGACGAAGGGATTTGCTTAGGATCTTATCACTACCTATGTGGAGGCATACAGATACAATCAGCATTGAGATGGTTTGGTTCAGTTCAGCCACTCAGTCCTGTCCGACTCTTTGTGACCCCATGGATTGCAGCACGCTAGGCCTCCCTGTCCATCACCAACTCCTGGAGTCCACCCAAACCCATGTTCATCAAGTCGGTGATGCTATCCAGCCATCTCATCTTCTGTCGTCCCCTTCTCCTCCTGCCCCCAATCCTTCCCAGCATTAGGGTCTTTTCCAATCAGTCAACTCTTCACATAGGGTGGCCAAAGTATTGGAGTTTCAGCTTCAACACCAGTCCTTCCAATGAATGCCCAGGACTGATCTCCTTTAGGATGGATTGGTTGGATCTCCTTGCAGTCCAAGGGACTCTCAAGAGTCTTCTCCAATACCACAGTTCAAAAGCATCAGTTCTTTGGCACTCAGCTTTCTTTATAGTTCAACTCTCACATCCATACATGACTACTGGAAAAACCATAGCCTTGACTAGATGGACCTTTATTGGCAAAGTAATGTCTCTGCTTTTCAATATGCTGTCTAGGTTGGTCATAACTTTCCTTCCAAGGAGTAAGCGTCTTTAAATTTCATGGCTGCAGCCACCATCTGCAGTGATTTTGGAGTCCAAAAAAATAAAGTCAGACACTGTTTCCCCATCTATTTCCCATGAAGTGATGGGACCAGATGCCATGATCTTACTTTTCTGAATGTTGAGCTTTAAGCCAATTTTTGCACTCTCCTCTTTCACTTTCATCAAGAGGCTTTTTAGTTCCTCTTCACTTTCTGCCATTAGGGTGGTGTCATCTGCATATCTGAGGTTATTGATATTTCTCCTGGCAATCTTGATTCCAGCTTGTGCTTCCTCCAGCCCAGCATTTCTCATGATGTACTCTGCCTATAAGTTAAATAAGCAGAAGTTAAATAAGCAGGGTGACAATATACAGCCTTGACATACTCCTTTTCCTGTTTGGAACCAGTCTGTTGTTCCATGTCCAGTTCTCTAACTGTTGCTTCCTGACCTGCATACAGGTTTCTCAAGAGACAGGTCACATGGTCTGGTATTCCCATCTCATTCAGAATTTTCCATAGTTTACTGTGCTCCACACAGTCAAAGGCTTTGGCCTAGTCAATAAAGCAGAAATAGATGTTTTTCTGGAACTCTCTTGCTTTTTCGATGATCCAGCAGTTGTTGGCAATTTGATCTCTAGTTCCTCTGCCTTTTCTAAAACCAGCTTGAACATCGGGGGTTTCACGGTTCACGTATTGCTGAAGCCTGGCTTGGATAATTTTGAGCATTACTTTACTAGCATGTGAGATGAGTGCAATTGTGTGGTAGTTTGAGCATTCTTTGGCATTGCCCTTCTTTGGGATTGGAATGAAAACTGACCTTTTCCAGTCCTGTGGCCATTGCTGAGTTTTCCAAATTTGCTGGCATATTGAGTGCAGAACATTCGCAGCATCATCCTTCAGCATTTGAAATAGCTCAACTGGAATTGAGACCATGACAAAGCACAGAATTGAGAGATGAAGAGGGTATAAACTGCAGGGGCAGTGGGAAGCAAACAGGGCACAGGATTTGATCAGTTACCAGAAAGTGGAAATTGTCAAGTTGCTCAGCCTGATTGTGGCGGGTGAAACAGAGGAAGGAAGCAAAGAGCTCTGACAATTCTAACAGTCATGGCTTTTTGGGACAGTAGAAGCTAACATCACAAAAAAAGGCTCATTTCTGCTGAAATAAATAGTTCTATGTGATTTATGTGGAATCCCCAGTTAGTGAATGAAGGGATGAGAACCGGGAAGTATGAAAGGTGCTTCTACAGATTTGTCAGGCAGCCTTGTACACCTCCCATCTTGAGCTACTCTAAATAATTCTGAAATCTCCTTAGGCTGTAAACGGAAACATATGACTCCTCAGGGTTTCACTCTGACTACCAGGATCAAGTCCAGATTCCTCAAAGAGCATGCACTCCCTTCTTTATCTGTATCTGAGCTGGCTTATCGAACCTTCCAAGCTCTTCTCTCACAGGCTTCCACTTACAGCCCAACCTGCTACCCTGTAGGCAATTTCTTGAAAATGTTCGAATGTCCTGGTCTGCTCCTAGCCTTTGTCACCCTTTTCTTGGAAAGTGCCTCCCTTAGCCATGCCCCCGCCAAGTCTTTTCTCACCTGTCTGATGAGCCACCATAGGTCAAGCTTCAGTGCTGTGTTCATATGTCACCCCCTCTGGGTAACCTCCCCCTGCAACCCCAGCCCTAAGGCATGGGATCTCCTTACTTACTCTGTGCTTATTTCTAAGAATCAATAAAATCGTGTGTATTTAAGTCTCATCTGAAACAATATAATTAAGAATATCCCCCCCAAAAAATAATCCATGTTTCTTTGCCTAAGTATGGTATTTATGCCCTGGGGGGTACATGAAATGTTTCTAGGGGAACTTCAATTTTTACAGCTATGCATTTGTTTTAATGTTCATTAGAAGAAAAGATAGAGTCAGAATGGCTGCCATCCAAAAATCTACAAGCAATAAACGCTGAAGAGGATGTGGAGAAAAGGGAACCCTCTTACACTGTTGGTGGCAATGCAAACTAGTACAGCCACTATGGAGAACAGTGTGGAGATTTCTTAAACAACTGGAAATAGAACTGCCATTTGACCCAGCAATCCCACTGCTGGGCATACACACCGAGGAAACCAGAGTTGAAAGAGACACGTGTACCCCAGTGTTCATCGCTGCATTGTTTACAATAGCCAGGACATGGAAGCAACCTAGATGCCCATCAACTGACGAATGGATAAGAAAGCTGTGGTACATATACACAGTGGAATATTACTCAGCATTAAAAAAAAATTCATTTGAATCAGTTCTACTCAGGTGGATGGAACTAGAGCCCATTATCCAGAGTGAAGTAAGCCAGAAGGAAAAACAACAATACAGTATACTAACGCATATATATGGAATTTAGAAAGATGGCAGCGAGAACCGTGCATGCGAGACAGCAAAAGGAACGCAGATGTATAGAACAGACTCGTGGACTCTGTGGATGAGAGCAAGGGTGGGATAATATGGGAGAATGGCATTGAAACATGTTAATTATCATATGTGAAATCAATCGCCAGCCCAGGATTGATGCTCGGGGCTGGTGCACCGAGATTTCCCAGGGGGAGGGAGGAGGGAGGGGGGAGGGAGGGGGGTTCTGGAGGGGGAGCATATGTAAACCCATGGCAGTTTCATGTCATTGTATGGCAAAATCAACACAATAAAGTAAAGAAAATTAAAAAAAAAAAAAAAAGAAAGAAAAGATACGACTCATGCATCCAAACCAGGATTTCATGAATATTGCTGCTTAGGAAGCAAAGACCCCTGGGGAGAGTCCCGGGAGAAGTAAATGGCAATCCACTCCAGTATTCTTGCCTGGAGAACTCCATAGTCAGAGAAGCCTGGCAGACTACAGACCATGGGGTTGTAATCTGAAGCAGCTTAGCTTTCTTACTAAGGAAGCAAAAGTGGGGAACGGTACTAATGAAATAACCATAGAGGTTACAGGGAGGTGGAGAAAACATTTTAAAGGAGAGATGGTATTAATTCCTGAGGTTTGGGACAATCTTATTTCAATCCTTACAACCACCTGTGAAATAGCTATCTTCACATTTCTGAGATAACAGCCCACAAACGAAACTTGCCTCAGGCCAAAGTGTCAAGGAAGGACTAGAATTTGCTCCAGATTGACTTGATTCCTGCCTCCTGCCCTAGCGAAACTCAACACTGGCTTTGTCTAAGTGTCAGTTTCTTTCTCTGGACAGCTGAAGTGCCTTGAAAGCAGGCTAGTGCCTTCACTGTGCGTATAGCCCATGCCCAGGGTATCCTAAAGCACAGTAGGACTTCCTAAGGTTTTGTGGAGAGCACTGAAGGCTGCAGGAGGGACTGCTGGACACAGTTTGCAAACCACTTTCACAAGCATCTGCATTTGATTCTCCCAAGCCTCTTGTGGTGTGAGGCGGAGGAGGAGGGGGTAGGGTGGGGAGAGGAGAGGCACCCTACAGAGCTCAGCAGGCCCAGGCCAAAGGAACTTCCTGCCCAGACAGCACTCGTGGTTGCTTGGGAGGCTTCTTTGCAGTCATAGGAACAACCCCCTGGTTTCCTCAATTCAGTTCAGTTCAGTTGCTCAGTCGTGTCCAACTCTTTGTAACCCCATGGACTGCAGCATGCCAGGCTTCCCTGTCCATTGCCAACTCCTGGAGCTTACTCAAACTCATGTCCATAGAGTCAGTGATGCCATTCAACTATCTCATCCTGTTGTCCCCTTCTCCTCCTGCCTTCAATCTTTCCCAGCATCAGGGTCTTTTCCAGTGAGTCATTCTTCACATCAGATAGCCAAAGTATTGGAGTTTCAGCTTCAACATCAGTCCTTCCAATGAATATTCAGGACTGATTTCCTTTAGGACGGACTGGTTGGATCTCCTTTCAGTCCAACGGACTCTCAAGAGTCTTCTCCAACACCACAGTTCAAAAGCATCAATTCTTCAGTGCTCAGCTTTTTTTATAGTTCAGCTCTCACATACATACATGTCTACTGGAAAACCATAGTTTTGACTAAACAGACTTTTGTTGGCAAAGTTATGTCTCTGCTTTTTAATGTGCTGTCTAGGTTGGTCATAGCTTTTCTTCCAAGGAGCAAGCATCTTTTAATTTCATGGCTGCAGTCACCATCTGCAGTGATTTTGGAGTCCAAAAAAATAGTCTCTCACTGATATTAGGAGACGAAGACTTGTTCTTGAGCAAGGAGACACTCAGGGGCCAAGTCCGGTTTCCCAATTGACACATTTGCTAAAAGTCATTCAAGTTTTTCTTTTCCTTATTTTATTTCTTTCCTATGACAAAATAAATACAAAAAAATTGGAAAGAGAGCCAAAAAACAAATATATAATGAATATATATTCATAACAGCAACAATATATTGTTGCTGTTATTTAGTCACTAAGTCGTGTCTGACTGTTTTGCGACTCTAGGGACTATAGCCCATCAGACTCCTCTGTCCGTGGGATTCTCCAGGTAAGAATACTGGAGTGGGCTGCCATTTCCTTCTCTAGAGGATCTTCCTAACCCAGGGACTGAACTTGAGTTTCCTGCGTTGACAGGTGGATTCTTCATCACTGAACCACCAGAGAAGTCCAGTGGATATATATGTGTGTGTGTGTGTATGTGTACATATATATATATACGTATATATAATTTTCTTTATAAATGTTTATTACTATCCAGGAATAACTGTGAACATTTTTGCAAGTATAGGAAAAATAGAGGAGGAGGAAGGAAGGAAAAATGGAGAGAGAGGGAGAAAAGGAGAGAAAAAGAACAGGCTTGGCAAACTATATGAAAAAGCATTATCATTTTTGCCCTTTGCTGAGGACAGAGTCTCTCTGGGTATGATTTGAAGATGAGCAGGATCAGAATTACTTGAGAAATGAACATTCCTGGCCCTCCACCTACCGAGTCTCAGATGGGGCTTGGGGTTCTGCATTTTAACAGGTTCTGTGAAGTTGCAACACTCCAGTAACAAGGGACCCACAGAAGTCATCCTGGAGACAGGAGATGGAAGAACTGCTTTAGGTGGAGGAAAACCACTCCAGTGCTCATACCAGGGCCTGATCAGGACACCTGCAGTTTAGAAGGAAGAGCCTCACCATTCCATAGAGCCCAGGATCAGGGTGCCCACCTCAGCTTACCAGGATTCTGCTCACTGACTTGGGGATTCCTCTGTGGATACCCGGGATACAGGGATGGAGTTTGGAGGTCTCTGGGCGTGGGCCAAGGGGAAATTGAAAGGAGGCTGTGATCTGAGAGGAAGGAGCTTACTGAGCACAAGGAGCTAGGCCAGGGAACAAACCGGCCAGGTGAGCGCAGGAAGCTGACAGACGGAGTGGAGATGGAAATTTTGCTTCTTGCCTTGTTTGCCCCAAGACATTTTCAAGGTTTTGGGAAAGCCTGTGACTTTAACGCAGTTTTGGTGCTTTGGGAGTGGAATGGAAAGGGTGAAGTAACACCAAGTGAGTAAATAGTAACCAGTGAGTCCAGCTATGGGCAGGAGACATAGTGTAGCTTGGAACCAAAGGTGACCAGTCACACCAAAGGTGTGAGCACTCCTGGCAAGCCTCAGAAGTTATCAGGAATGAACCAGAATTCCTGTTATCCTAGACTGAGGGTGACTTTGAAAGGAAATGTCTGGAGAATCTAGGACTAGACTGAGGCTGACAGTGACACCTGTGTATCCACACACACCCACACACACAGACTCCTTACTTCTGCCTCTCTCCAGGTGGGCCCTAGGAGCATGGAAGTGAAAAATAAAGTTGGCTTCTAAAGACTCAATCCTGCCCTAGGCTGGGGCCTTTCACTCATTGGGAAGAAGTGGGCCCTTAGGAGGCCAACTGCCCCTGGGGCCTGATCAGCATACTATCTGGGATTAGAGGACTTTAGCCAGATGGAAAAATTTTATCACATGTCCTGCTTGCCCTCTCATGACTTTTACAGCCATCTAATTATTGGAGAGTTTCAGCTTTGACTCACTGAGGAATTTGAACCCCAGTGGTTCATCCCTGAATGTCACACTCAGCTTTGGAAGAACAGAGACATACTCCAGGAAGTGGTATCTCCTAAGGTGTCTTGGGGAGAGGAGGGCAAGCACCTGGCTTCCCAGGCGATCCCTTCCCCACCTTTCCTCTCTTGATGCTGCAAACTCATCACTTTTTCGACTCATCTCTCTCTCTCTCTCTGGATTTTTTTATTTTATTATTGCTGTTTATCTTTTAATGATCATACAATTTATGCTTATGTTAATGGAAAGTTTAGGAAGGTATAATAAAAAATTGCCTATTAATTATACACTTTGTTTCTTTAATAAATATTGCATTGCAGATGTAATTTTGATTCCTCCTTTTTCCACATTTCTTTCTAGGCTGATTTCTGGGTAGCTAATGGTAGTATAATTATTACTATATTGTGAGTGATATTTCTTTGCACTTTATTTTAAAAACGGTTAAGACTTTTGGAATCATAGTATTTAGTTGTGATGGTAATATGAATCTTTGTCTTGCTCCTAATTTTAATGGGACTCCTTTTGGTGTTTAACTTTTAAGCGTGATACTATTTTTTTTTTTAAGATTTATTTTCTTTTTTGGCTACAGTGTGTCTGTTGCTGCATGAGGGCTTTCTCTAGTTGTGGCAAGTAGGGGCTACTCTCTGCTGTAGCGCTTGGGCTTCTCACTGTAGAAGCTTCTCTTGTTGCAGAGCATGGGTTCTAGGTGCCCCAGCCTCATGAGTTGCGGTGCCTGGGCTTAGTTGCTCCATGGCATGTGGGATCTTCCCAAGCTAGGGACCGAATGGTGTCTCTTGCATTGCAAGGCAGATTCTTTTTTTTTTTTTTTCTTTACATTATTGTGTTGGTTTTGCCATACATTGACATGAATCCACCATAGGTATACATGTGTTCTCCTTCCAGAACCCCCCTCCCACCTCCCTCTCGATTCCATCTCTCTGGGTCACCCCGGTGCACCAGCCCTGAGCACCCTGTATCATGCATCAAACCTGGGCTGGTGATTGATTTCACATATGAAAATTTACATGTTTCAATCCCGTTCTCCCATATCATCCCACCCTTGCCCTCTCCCATAGAATCCAAAAGACTGTTCTATACATCTGCATCTCTTTTGCTGTCCCGCATACAGAGTTATCGTTACCATCTTTCTAAATTCCATATATATGCATTAGTATACTGTATTGTTGTTTTTCCTGCTGGCTTACTTCACTCTGGATAATAGGCTCCAGTTTCGTCCACCTCAGTAGAACTGATTCAACTGTATTCTTTTTAATGGCTGAGTAATATTCCATTGTGTATATGTACCACAGCTTTCTTATCCATTTGTCTGTTGATGGGCATCTAGGATGCTTTCATGTCCTGGCTATTGTAAACAATGCTGTGATGAACAATGGGGTACATGTGTCTCTTTCAGTTCTGGTTTCCTCGATGTGTATGCCCAGCAGTGGGATTGCTGGGTCATATGGCAGGTCTATTTGCAGTTTTTTAAGGAATCTCCACACTGTTCTCCATAGTGGCTGTACTAGTTTGCAATCCCACCAACGGTGTAAGAGGGTTCCCTTTTCTCCACATCTTCTCCAGCATTTATTGCTTGTAGACTTTTGGATGGCAGCCATTCTGACTGGTGTGAAGTGGTACCTCATTGTGGTTTTGATTTGCATTTCTCTGATAATGAGTGATGTTGAGCCTCTTTTCATGTGTTTGTTAGCCATTTTTATGTCTTCTTTGGAGAAAAGTCTGTTTAGTTCTTTGGCCCACTTTTTGATTGGGTCATTTATTTTTCTGGAATTGAGCTGCAGGAGTTGCTTGTATATTTTTGAGATTAATTGTTTGTCCGTTGCTTCATTTGCTATTATTTTCTCCATTCTGAAGGCTGTGCAAGGCAGATTCTTAACCATTGGACCACTAGGAAAATCCTGATACTAATTCTTATTTATACATGTTAGAGATTGGATGTTGAGATGGATGCTCTATATCATGAAGAGAAAGCAGGTTTTTTAAATCAAAGTTTACTTTTTAGATAAATCAGAAGTGGATATTGGAGTTTATTAATTTTTTCAAAACTATTTGGCAGAGAATCGATATGATTTTTATGAGTAGAATTTTTATAATAAATCTTCTTTAAATTTCTGCCATAACATAATTTGTCATTTTATGTACTGCTTGACTTATTTACTGGAGTTTTGTTTAAAATTCTTGACTTTATATGAGTAAACAACATGTACATCATTTATCTTTTTTTTTAAACTTTGTGTCTGTGTTAGCTTTAAAACTGAGTTGTGACAGAATCCATAGTTTCTTATATCCCTTCCTCTGCAACAATTTCTTTATTATAGGGGTTATTTATTCCTCAAAGTTCTTTCATAAAATCCAAAATGTGTTTTACCTTTATAGTGTATCTCAATTCAGATGCTAAATTGTCATCAGTTATTGCTCAGTATTTAGATTCCATAAAATTTACAGTTTCAAAAGTAGATTCACATATCCAAATTGTTCTAAACATTCTTTAAAAATCATCAATACTGAATCAAGTATCATTTTAAAAAATATATTAAAATTAACTAAAATAAAAATTTAATTTCCCAGTTACAGTAAACATAAATGCTCAACACTTGTGACTACAACATATTGTACTGGACAGTGAAGAACTATATCCTTTATTTTAGTTATTTTTTTTATTGCAAGATGTACTAAATAGAGTTATATTAAAATGTCCAACTACTTTAAAGAAATTATTGTTAATTTTTAAGATAGCTAATGATATTGTATTTTTTAAGATTTTATTGAACTATAATTGACATGTAACATTCTATTAGTTTCAAGTATACAACACAATGATTCATTGTATTTTTATATTATAAAACAATCACCACAATGTCTAATTAACACTCATCATTGTGTGATAATTTTGTTTAAAGCATTCTTATCTTTTATAAATGCATGTTGAAATGTTTATGAATGAAATTATATGATCTTTGAGCTTGGTTTTGATACAACGTGGGAAGGGAGAAAGTAGGTTGGGGTATAGATGAGAAAGTACTGGCTCTGAGTTGATAGTTACTGAAGCTTAGTGAAAGGCATGTAGGAATTCATTATATTTTTCTGTTTAGTTTTTTATGTGACTGAAGAAAGAAAGCTTTAGAAAAACATTTTGGAGTAAACCAAACATTTTCCCTATATGAATCTTTTTCTATTAAATGTTCCCTGCATTTTGTTTTATGTATTTCAGTTCTGTATTTTTTATCTTTAAATGTTGTTTAATGGAAAGTTCTTTCTTTCCTTTCTCATAAATCACTATAATTTTTCTAGTCCTTTTTAGGTTAAGAGAAGTCTTAACTTGGAAACAACCTGATGTTCATAGATGGATGAATGGATAAAGAAAATGTTTTATATATATATATACACACATACATATATATAATGAATATTAACCATAAAAAAGGATGAAATAATGCCATTTGCAGCAACATGGATGGATCTAGGGATTATCATACTAAGTGAAGTAAGTCAGAAAGAAAAAGACAAATGCTGTATATCACTTATTTTGGAATCTAAAATATAACACAAATGAAGGACTTCCCTGGCTGAGACTCTGCACTTCCAGTGCAGGGGGCATGAGTTCAATCCCTAGTTGGGGAACTAAGATCCCATATGCCATGAGGTGTGACCAAAAAGTAATAAAATTAAATAGGACACAAATGAACTTATCTATGAAACAGAAACCGACTCACAGACAAAGAAAGCAGACTTATGGTTGATAAGGAGGGAAGGTTCTGGGGCGGGGATAGATTGAGAATCTGGGACTAGGAGACGCAAACTATAATGTATAGAATGAATAAAGAATAAGGTCCTACTGTATAGCACAGACAGCTATATTCAACATTCTATGATATAAATGGTAATGGAAAATAATATGAAAAAGAATACATACAACTGAACTGATTTGCTGTACACCAGAAACTAACACAGAATTGTAAATCAACAATACTTCAAGTTTTTTAAAAAGTCCTAGCTTTGAAAGTGAACTTATGGTTATCAGGAGGGAAGAGTGAGAGGGAGGGATAGATTGGGAATTTGGGATTGACATGTACACACTGCTATATTTAAAATAGATAAACATTAAGGACCTAGTGTAAAAGAAAAAATTAACAAAAAAAGAAGAAAAAATTTAATCACCAAATGTTAAAAGAAAACAAAATAGAAAGCAAAACTATATGTGAATAAACATGTTTTGATAGGTTTGAGCATCAGAAAAGAAAAAAACCTGAAAGAATACTTCAAAATATTGGCACCTGTTATCTTGGAGGGGTCAAGCATGAGTTCTTTTCTTCAGTTTTTCCTTTAATGTCTCTATATTATTTGCTTGGGAATACTGACTCTATGCTGTTTTTGTAGATAAATAGAAAATTCAGTAAGATATTTCTTATCAAAAGCCTGCAAAAGAGAAAGATCTCAAAGTGTTCCAAAAATTTTTGTCAGAAGAAACTCCTGGTTTTTTCCTCCCTATCAAGTGAGCTGTGCTAACTTGTCAACCGTGAAACAAAAGAGAACTTGGGGCATCCTTGAGCAAACTTGCACTGTTCTCAGGCACTGAACGTTCTCCCCTGCGATGCTGTTGAAATGATTAACCTGCATTAGGTAGGAGGGACTTCATAACAAAGGTGAACTTCACTGCTGCCTAAATTATATCCAAAAAATTGCTTGCAGTGTTTGAATATTGAGATTAGAAAAATCAGGGACTCCCCTAATGGCTCAGTGGTTAAGACTCTACACTTCCAAAAGGGCAGAGGGCATGGATTTGATTCCTGGTCAGGAAATTCAGATTCTATATGCCACAGAGTGCAGGAAAACAGAAAAAATCCAAACAAAAGATCCCCTTCAGAGCAATTTCAGTACGTAACTGATCTACCAGTGATCATTTCTGTGAGTCCCAGAAGGTCTGTAGGTGTTTATCATGGAGATGAAGAGAAAAGTCTAAATACACATAAAAATTAGAGAATGTAGTGGAACAAAAAGTAATCTCTCTACACAGTGCCCACTTTTAGTGCTGTAGATATTCAAAGAGTGAAGAAATGAATAAAGGCTTCCAGATTTGGATAAATGATACAATGAAGATATCTGCATAACTAGAAGTGAAAATGAAGCAACTCAGTCATGTCCGACTCTTTGCCTTCCCTTGGGTTGTAGCCTAACAGGCTTCTCTGTCCATGGGATTTTCCAGGCAAGAATACTGGAGTGGGTTGCCATTTCCTTCTCCAGATCTTCCCAACCCAGGGATTGAACCCGGGTCTCCCACATTGTAGGCAGACGCTTTACCATCTGAGCCACCAGGGAAGTCCAAGCCAACTTCATTTTTCACTTCCAAATAAAATACTAAGTAAATAGTCTTAGGATCACTTAACTCACAAATCTAATGGAATGGGTTAAAGATGGCTGCAAATTCTTTGCCATCCTTCCTATGGAATGGTGGAGTCTCTTCCCCTTTAACTGGGATTGTCATTGCTTTGAACAATAAAATGTGGTATATTGATGCTATATAACTTCTGAGGAAAGGCCATATGTAAGAGGTCCAGAGCTGCTTCTTCCCCAGCCTTGGACCAATCCCATTTTGAGCCAGTCATCACACTTTTTGAAGCCCAAGCAACAAGGAGAGGTCACATGAAAGAGAACCACGGCACTCTGGTTGACAGCCCCAGTTGGGCTCCCAGCCGGCTTGGATTTGGGACTCAAGTGATCCTAAGACTGTTTATTTATTATACATTTTATTTCTAGTTATGCAAACATTTCCATTGTAGCGTTTATCAAAACGTGGCAGCCTTTATTCATTTCTTCATTCCTTGAATATCCACAGCCCTGAAAGTAGGCACTGTGTAAAGAGATTATTTTTTGTCTCATTATATTCTCTAATTTTTGTGTATTGGCGTGAGTGAGCCATACTGGACATCATTCAACTGTCTGTCAGATAGGACTGCAGCTATTTCTCAGACATGGTCCTTTTTCTGACATAAGATGGGTCCCCAGCTGTGGGACACTCCTGCCTCACTCTGAGGGTTCCACTGGAGTCACCTCACCAGACCTGAGCTCGAGGCAGCACGCCTGTCTGGACTGGCATTCATACAGAAACATGTGAGGGAGACTGGAGCAGGAGTTAATAGTCACAGCTACCAACTACCAGACCTGTTTCTACCCTAACTTCCTGCTCTATTAAAACAAATCTCCTGATAATATCTTTTCACTACCACACTTAAATTCTTAATACCTTCCTTCCTTGAAGAAGTTTTCTTGAGGAGCAAAATGACTGTTAAGAGGAACAAAGGAGGAATATGACTCCTTTGTTTTCAGAAAGAAGGGAGAGCTAGGAGTAGAATGAGGTCAGGGGATGATAACTTCCCTGAGCAAATCTTGCCTATTGTCTTACTCGGACTAAAACTCCAGGGGGAAGAATAACGCCCCCCTTTTCACCTCAGGCATGGGTGTTTGGGAAGTGACTTGCTGCCTTGACTCAAGACGTGTCCCCCACATACTTCACTCAAGGACCAGGGCACCTGTGAGGGCAAGGGAGCTGGCCTTGGGGGTTTGATGATGCCCCATGGGGGACACTTGTGGCATTCACATCTGCTTGTAACTGGGTTAGTGAAAGTGAAGTTGCTCAGTTGTGTCCGACTCTTTGTGACCCCATGGACTATAGCCCACCAGGCTCCTTGGTCCATGGGACTTTCCAGGCATGAATACTGGAGTGGGTTGCCATTTCCTTATCCAGGGGATCTTCCCTACTCAGGGATCGAACCTGGGTTTCCTGCATTGTAGGCAGACGCTTTACCGTCTGAGCTACCAGGGAAGCCCTGGTTTAATTCCAAGGCAGAATGTTAGCAAGCTTTTCCCCTCTCTGCAGAGGTAAAGAAAGCCATGTCTTAACAATCAGCTTCCTTAGTAACAAAATGGATATTTTCATTTCCATAAAAGTCTATATTCTGCTTTATTTTTCACTTGATTCCAAATTCTATAAGGGAAAAAAGGGACATTATTTTTGGACTTCTAAGATTCAGAGGAAAACATAAATACTCAGCACTAACAGGCAGACCCTAGAACCCCTCTGCAGCCTATGTAATGAACTTGGGCCAAGTGAGGAAGCACTATTCTATTCTATTTATGTTTTTGCCAAAATTGCGGGATCTTAGTTTCCCTACCAGGGATCAAACCTGAGTCCAACCTGGGTCCACCTTGGGCTCTGGCAGCCAGAGCACCAGGTCCTAACCACTGGATGAGGCAAATGACAATGCTGACAATTGTAAACTCTCTCCAACTATTGGATTTTTAACCTTGACACAAATAATGTAAAAATCCTGTAAAACAATGCCCACTACCACATCCTAGACTGGGGCTAGAAAGTAAATCACTTGTTAGAGGACAACACCAGTCTGTTTCCTAGTGGTTCTTTGCATCCTGTCCCCCATTCGCTCCTCACCCTGTCCTTCAACTGACCCCAGATCCACTTGGAGATGCACCATGCAACACTAGTCCAGCTCATCCTAATAATGAACCCAAGGGTAGTTCTGACCTCTGTGGCTTGGGTTTGAAAGTAGCTTTCTTGACTTGGTACTTCACTTTTGTAGGATTCCCTGATGGCTCAGACGGTAAAGCGTCTGCTTGCAAGGCAGGAGACCCGGGTTTGACCCCCAGGTCGGGAAGATCCCCTGAAGAAGGAAATGACAACCCATTCTAGTACTTCTTGCCTAGAAAATTCCATGGATGGAGAAGCCTGGTGAGCTACAGTCCATGGGGTCACAAAGAGTCAGAAATGACTGAGTGACTTCAATTTCACTTCTCACTTTTCTTGACTTGGTACTTCACTTTAGAAATACTCAAGGAAACAAAAATGCAAAGAAGTGTGGGAAGTGTATCATGTACCACATATGTTAGTCCAATATATTTTGAGGCATAACTGTATGCCAAGCACTTGGAGTAAACCAGCTCTGGGGCTCAATGTTTACATACATTGTTGTGGTTTAGTCCCTAAGTTGTGTCTGACTCTATGACCCAATAGACTGTAGCCTACCAGGCTCCTCCGTCCATGGGATTTTCCAGGCAAGAATACTGGAGTGAGTTGCCATTTCCTTCTCCAGGGGATCTTCCTGACCCAGGGATCATACCTGAGTCTTCTGCTTGGTAGGTAGATTCTTTACCACTGAGCCACCTGGGAAACTTGCATACTTCATTTTAATAACCATAGGAAGCCAAGTGTTTCTGTCCCATATTCCAGATGAGAAAATTGACACTGAGAAAGGTTACTAGGCTTGTTAGTAAATGACAGAGTCAGGGATGGAACCCAACTCTTCAAATGATCCCAACCCCTATTCTTGGGCCTTATTCTTTAGCTGAAATGCTCTGTTGTCAGGGTTCTGAAATTCTTAACAATTTTATCTTTTAACTTAGTTTTGAAAGTTAAGTGCAATGGGGCAATGGAGCAGAAGCAGATGAGCAGTGTGCATGCCTGCAGTTCTCTGCCACCCCGACTCACCCAGAGCACATGCAATGCCCTGGTGGGTCAGACAGGAAAGAATCCACCTGCAATGCAGTGCAGAATCCCACAGACAGAGAAGCCTGGTGGCCTCAGTCCATAGGGTCCCACAAAGAATCAATCATGACTAAATCAACTTAGCACGCATGCATGAGTACAAAACTCCAGCAGATCACAAGTGGGAGCACAGCAAGACTCACACAAAGTATAGGTGTGCTACATCTATAACTGATCAAGCAAGGGTCCCCAAGAGGCCATACTTCCCATTCAAACCAGAGTTTTGTCCCAAATATGACACAAGAAATAACTAAGAAGCCCTATCACGTCTTTCCTCACTACTGTTACTTTCCTGTGTTAGCAGTCCACTCAAGGCTGAAAATGCTGACACGGAAGGAAAGGGTAACATCCAGTTCTCCATTTCATTGCCTTCTTACTCATCAGTAAGGTAGGGAACGTCAGCAGAATGTGCACAAACAAGAAAAGAAATTTAAAAAATTGAGTGAATTCTGTGCAGTGTCCCTGCTGTTCTGGTGGACACAAAATATGAGTCCGAGCTAACAGACATGAATTGTGTACTTCTAGGAATACCGCATTTGAGTTTAAAAGTTCCTGCTTGTATTTTAAGTGAAGTGAAAGTCGCTCAGTCACGTCCAACTCTTTTCGACTCCGTGGTCTGTCCATGGAGACAGATTCTTGTCCAGGCAAGAATCCTGGAGTGGGCGGCCATTCCCTTCCCCAGGGGATCTTCTCAACCCAAGGATTGAACCCGGGTCTCCTGCACTGCAGACAGATTCTTTACCATCTGAGCTACCAGCGAAGCCTTGCTTGCATTTAAAGCTGGCATAACAATATAAAGAAGAACCATAAAATTCACACTAATAATTTTAAAATTAACTTAGCATTAAGTAGTAATTTTTTAAAAAGTCAAAAAGAGGGACCGTGGTAGAAAGGAAAACTTGATATTTTTAGTACCTCTTATGGCATTTTTTCCTGCTTTTCGAATGAGGGACTCCACAAATTATGTAGCTAGTGCTGATGGTGAGTAGTGACATTAAATGAAGGAACAACCTCAAATTTTTAGGAAATAGATCTAGAAGGTCCTTATTTCCTTATGATTGAAAACAACTTGCTCCTTTGAGGTTTTGATTACCTTTTTTATTTCTCTCATTTCCAATAACCAGTTTTTTAAAACAAAAGATACTATCAACGCAGGTACAAGTATCCAATTTTTAAAAATCAGAGTACAAAGAGGACCACAGCCCTGCTCAGGCTTAACTTACATATTTACATATTTAGAGAGGTGTGTGGTGTGGGTGTGGCTGTGGAAGCACGTTTAAAAGGCAGTATTACAAAATATACAAAGGTGGTCTTTCTTAGTAGAACCTGGCCTGGTTTCCAAATGAGAGCACTACATAAACACAGATCACATTACTACTTACTATATAACTTACGAAAAATGCTGTACAGTTGCAGGAGTATAAATATAGAGTATAAATGGCTCTGTTTGGGAATTTGTATCTACACAGGGAAGGTCAGGGGAAGGCTCAGTTTGGTATCCCAACCTGCTAAAGTGATTGAGAAGCTAGAATGGGGAAAGACAGGGTCTGGGAGCACAGCTGCATTGATCCCCTTTCCCAGGCTCAGTTGAAGCTCACTCACTCTCCAGGGAGAACTAGGTTTGTTGAGGGTAAGAAGCAATGGCAAGAGGAGGTATACATAATAATACAACAGGGGTTCTCGAATGCACAGAGAAGGCATCTGGGCCAAGAAGGTGTACACTTCTTGGATCCACAGACATGCATGCACCCCACTGCCACTTGATGATCATGGTTCTGTGGGCAGTCCAGTCATGCCCTGGTTTCTACCCTCAGAGAAAAATTTAGAGCTCTGCAGATGTGGAGAGAGGGCAGATGGACCAAAGTTCATTTATGGAGGGGATTATGGGAGAATGTCTGGAAAGAGGTTCTGCCTTTGAGAGATGGATGAGTGGGTGGAAGTATGGACGGAAGCTGACCACCGAACGCTGACCCACATAGTCATTTTGTACAAGGAGCCAAGGGGCAGAGAGAAGTGTAGAGCTGTCCTACGCTCAGGTGCTTTATGATTCAGGGGGCAGAGTGGAGGGGACTCAGAACTGGCATATCTTACTCCAGAAGATTCGGCAGGGGTGATTTTTATCAGCACTAAGTTTTAGCCAGAATGTATGCCACTTGGTTTTTAAATTAGCTGGGTTAAGAAGCACTCAAGGCTCTTGTGGCAGAGATGAACCATCTCCCCGAAATGTTCCCCATTTCCCAGCTCTCATCCTCCATCTGCCAGCTCAGGGACAGGACTGCTTTCTTACGAAGAGCCTGCCAGTGGATGTGAGGAGCACTGAGAAGAAGAAAAGGCCATACTGATGGTCTTCTCCAAATCCCCAGACAATTATACCATTTCCCCTGAATTGGGCTGCCCTTGGACTGTATGGAAGCAGCTGCTCTTCATTGAAGCCAGTCTTTGGTAAAAAGAGAGAAGCCTGAGCTGCATCATAATAAAGAAAAATGTATGTGAACTTGCACCTCTGAGAACCTTCCTTAAATTCCTCCCTTGGGGCTTTTCCTTTGGAAGAGGATGGTCGGGGTGGGGGTGGGGGGAAAGTCCTATTAACCAACCCAGCTGTGTGCTGGGGCAATTGTGATCATCTTTCTGGCCAGGTTTCACTAATTCTCTTTGTGTGTTGTTCTGTGCCTTCTGGAGCCTCCAAGGCCCAGGAAGCATGGGGCTGGGATGGAACTACTGTGTGGGCTTGATACACTGGGCCAAGGGAATGAGAGCTGGGATGGATGTCATTTCTCAATGGGGAAGGAATTCCCCTGAGCGGAGGAAGAACCAGGAGGGAGCGAGAGCGTGTGGACCATGGGACCCTCCTCCCGCCTCTGGGCAGCCCCTACCTACAAGGCTGTGACGCTGGAAACGGTTTTGGTGCCTGCGGCATCCACTTCAGACTTAGTGACCCCATCCTGGGCCTCTTTGTCCATGGCCAAGTTATCGAATGCCTCAGGGGACTTAACTGGCTCGCCCTTCACCTCCTCGAGATCTTCGCAGCACTTGCTGCAACGGCAGCACTTGCAGCAGTCACACAGCCCACAGCAGACCTGGCAGCAGACCCGGCAGCAGCAGCAGCAGCGCCTCCGGAAGCAGCTGGCGAAGGAGGTGATGAGCTTGTCCCAGGGCTCCAGGGAGCGCAACCACAAGGGCAGGAAGGCCCAGGTTCGGAGCTTCCGGGGCAAGGCGCCAGGGCAGAAGGACTGCAGGATTTTGAGGACCACCACCAGTAAGATCACAAGGACGATGGGCGATGCCACGCCCACCAGCACTGGCCAGCCAATCAGGGAGAGACCAAACACCGCCAGCGGGATCAGGAAGAAGAAGATGACCAAGTAGACGATGGCAAACCAGCGGTACTGAGCGGAGACGCTGCCCAGCCGTTTGGCCAGGAAGATGGGCAGGCGAGTGAACGGGATTGGGTACCACAGGATGATGCCTGAGATGTTGAAGAAAAAGTGGCACAGGGCAATCTGAAAAGCAAGGGGTTGGAGAAGTGAACGGATCTGCCGCAGGCGGGGTCGGAGAGACGAGGGCGTCATCTAGAAGCGGAGTCATGGGTCTTCTTCACCTTCATAGCTCAGCCCAGAGTGGGAGGGATTACATTAGATGAGGGCCTAAGATGTTTGTGTGTTGCGCAGGGTTGGGGGGCGGGCGAGGTGGGGAGAGGGGAAGGCAAAGGAAGTGACCAACTGAATCACAGTTTAGTTTTCAGGGCCTGAAGTTCATTAGGCCAAATCTAACAATGAACTTTGAGAAACTGAGACACTATGAGGTTAAGCTATTTTCCTCAAGTCACACAGATGGGAGATGGGATTCAAACCCAGATAGCCTGGCTCCAGGGGCCACACACCTTGTACTTTCCTATAGTAGAAAAATATAAGAAATATTTTAGGTGCCACCTAAATATTGGTGCCTCCTGTTCCCACCTGGCACCAAGCATGATATTTGGGGCTTTGGACCAGCCCTATGGGATACATTAGTCACTAGCCACTGAAATGTGGCAGAAGTGTAAAATACCTGCTGGATTTCCAAGACTTAGTCTAAAAAAATTGTAAAGGACTTTCCTGGTAGTCCAGTGGTTAAGAATCCACCGGCCAAGGCAGGGAACATGGGTTTGATCCCATGAAGATTCCACATGCTATGGAGCAACTAAGCAAGCCTGTGCACAGCAATTACTGAGGCCACACTCTAGAGCCGGTGCTCCACAACAAGGGAAGCTACCACAATGAGAAGCCCACTCAAGGCATCAAGGGTAGCTCCCACTCACTGCAACTGGATAAAGCCCATGTGCAGTAACAAAGACCCAGTGCAGCCAAAAGCAAATTAATAAATGGATTAATAAATTAATTTTTTAATAAAGACATAAAATCTCATCATTTTTAATATCAAGTACATGTTGAAATGATAATGGTTCAATCAAACACATTATTAAAATTAATCTCCCTGTTCCTTTCTGACTTTTAAAACTGCGGTACTAAAAGTTTCAGATTTCATGAGTGGTTCACATATTCTATATTCATTCTATACTTTATCGACAGCATGGCTTTAGATAGAGCCTCATCAGATCTTTAAAATAATCCAAGTGAACTAGAGATTATGGTTCCTGTTTTTCAGATGAGGGAATTGATGCTCAAAGGTTAGGTCACCTGTCTAAGGGCACTGGGTATGTAAATGGGGGACAGTGACTCAGACATCAAAGGTCATCTTGCCCAAGGTCACCTAGCTGATCCAGGCAAAGCAGATCCCCCTGATTCTTCTCAATGCCAGGCTTAGGACACAAGTGACCTCCCACTGTCCAGGCAGAGTTTGCTGAGAGGAGGGCAAGGAGACAGGAAGTGGTATCTAATGTTTCCAGACTGCCCTTTCCTCCTCCAGCAAAACAGCGGCTGCACCTTTGTTTAAACAACCACTGGTGATGGAGTCTGACTGCCATTCTAGGGAGCAGTTGCCTTTGGTTGTTCTCAAATCTGTCTCCCTGAGGCATCTCCACATCACAGTTTTGGACACAACAGAGAAAAGCTTGACTTGGTTTCTTGTTTAGAAACCATGTGCTTACAAGACCATGGATGGATTTGGACCCCTCCCAGAGCCCTATCTCATGAAGCATTTCCTTACCTGGAGTGCGCTCTTCAAAGTATTGCCTGGGCTGGCTAAGGCGGCCAAGATGGCAGTGGTGGTGGTGCCGATGTTGGCACCTAGTGTTAGTGGATATGCCCTTTGAATGGATATCACACCAATACCTGGGGAGATGAAAATACAAAGCCCATGGCATCAGCCCCAGAGGATGGCAGGAGATGGCAGACAGAGGGAGACCCAGGGGAGAAACTCACCGATCAGTGGGGTCATAGCAGACGTGAACACAGAGCTGCTCTGAACGATGAAGGTCATGCCTGCCCCCACAAGGATGGCCAGGTAGCCAGTCACCCAGCCAAAGGGGTATGGGAAATCTAGAAGACAGAGGATAAGAGATGCATCACAACCCTTCTGGAGGAGGCAGGGTTGGGAGGCCCAGTTGGCATCTCCCTAGGACCCAGGCAGCACAGCTGGGCCCAAGGCTTAGGTTGTGTAAACACCACAACCACACAGAAGTCTGGAGCTGCAAACTGGATTTCTCAGCATTCTTTCACCTTGCATATTTGAATGGTGGAAGCAAGGATGTGTTGCCAAGACAAAAACTCATATTCACTGGAGTTCTGAATGCTGAACCCATCTGCTATGCATGGAATGTTTGTCATTTCCCTCACCCCAAATCCATATGTTGAAACCCTAACCCCTAATGTGATTGTATTAGGAAGTGAGGCCTTTGAGAGATGACTAGGTCATGAGGTTGGAGTCCTCAAGAGTGGAGTAGTGCCCTTATATAAGGGAGAGCTTGTCCACATGAGGACATGGTGAAAAGGCTTCTATAAACCAGGAAGTGGGTCCTCACCAGAACCCAACTGTGCTGGCACCCTGACCTTTGACCACCCAGTCTCCAAGACTGTGTGAAACAAATTTCTGTTGTATAAACCATCCAGTCTGTGAGCATTTGTTACAGTGGTTGGACTAAGTGAAGTCGCTCAGTCGTGTCTGATTCTTTGTGACCCTATGGACTGTAGACTACCAGGCTTCTCTGTCCACGGATTCTCCAGGCAAAAGTACTGGAGTGGGTTGCCATTTCCTTCTCCAGGGGATCTTCCCAACCCAGGGATTGAACCCAGGCCTCCCGCGTTGCAGGTGGACACTTTACCCTCTGAGCCACACTAAGATGTCACCCAAATAACAACAAAGTGCTCTGAGCACTCAAAGAGTTCAGTCTCTAGCTTTCCTCCTGTCTTGGTCTCCCAGTGCTGCATACCCTCCATTTTTGTTTCCACTTAAAGGAGCCCCGGGATGTGAAGCAGCTTAGAAGTCCCAGAGACCCTGTTCTTGGCACCACCAGTCCAGGATCATGCCCCACATAGCCAACAAGCACCCAGAGAAGAGTCACTCAGCTCACGCTCATGACAACCTTGGGAGGTAGACATCCTCAACCCCATTTCACAGGCAGAGTTCATGGGGTATGTTTTCATTGGCCAGGATGCCATCCTCAGCAATAGAGTCTCACTGGCTGTTTCAAAATGCTGATGTGTTTATCCAGAACCACATTTTTTTTCCCAAGAGCTGAAGGGAAGTAAGGGTCGCAGCAGACTTCTGTTACCCTTTATTACCTAAAGGATCCTGACAGACTCAGTGAAGTCCTGGGCAAACAGGGAACCTGCTAGGAAGGTCTAACTCACAGCAATTTGAACTTAAGCTGGCTCTTTCTCAAGACCTTGCAAACAAGTGCTCCCTAGGCTCCACTCAAAACACTAAGGAGGATTTCGAGGGCAAGTGGCATTGTAACTTTCATAGCTTCTCAGAGCCAAGACAGAAACTCCATGTAGAGGCTGTTGCTAGAAGACAATCAACAGGAGCTCCCCTACGGGGAAGGGGCACAGTGATGTCACCCCTAGAAGGTCCAGAATGAGAGGTGGCAAGCTTACCAGTGTTGATTGTCTTCTTGATGACAGAAGCCACCTGCCCCCTGAGCACAGAGCCCAGGAGCTTGACGATTAGGATCAGGCAGGTACAGAGGATCAACAGGGAGGTTACCAGCAGGATGGTGCCGACAATAGCATCTGAGAGGTTGAAATTCACGAAGATGTGCCGGCCTGGAGAGACCATAGACAGCCCTTGTTAGGAGGGCATGGAGCCCCTGGCAGCCACAGATTGTTATTTATTCCCCAACATCCCTCTATCTCAAAGGAACAGAATCTTGGTTGTCAGCTTGACACAGGGCAGCCCAGAATACAGAATAAAGACCACTCTTTCAAGCCTCCCTTGCAGCTAGGTATAACCCTGAGGTTATGTTTAGGCCAATGGGATCTCATCAGGGTGAAGATGTAGTAAATCCAGGGGCAGACTCAGGCCTCCATCTCCATTTTTCTGCCTCTAAATCCCATTCTGTGTTTTACTCATGATAATGAGGATACCTACAAGTATTCAAGAAGCAAGTTGGGGCAGGAAGGGCAAGTCAGAGTAGGAACAATTGTTAATTATAAAACTGCTTGTGTTTTTCTCTTTTTTTAAATCCCTGTGTGGCCCTATGATGATTCCAGAAAAAACATGGTTATTTTAACGTATGTACAACAGCTACAATACAAGAGGTGATACATTCATGTGATTCTGTGAGGTAAACCACAACTGGAGTAGCAAGGCGTATGGCTCAGAATTAATGTGAGGATGCATGGAGAGAAGGAGAGGCAGAGATATGCAAATGGGCACATAAAGGAATAAATAATTAGAAGAACTAGCATCAGGGCCATAAAAGAGACAAGAGGTAACAGTATAGCTTCTTAAATAATTGGAGCATCACTGCTCCAATTGGAGCAGTAAGCTCACTGCTTTGTTCAGTGCTATAGCTCCAGTGCCTCAAATGGGGCCTACTGTACAATAGGGACTCCTGACTCAAGGGTGATGGTATCTGTTCTGTATATGCCCCACACCACCTTCAAATCAGGCTGTCATCTCCCTAGAGTTACTGCTAAAGAGAGACCAAAGCCCATGGAGGGAGTGCTCTGGAATCTGTTGATGAGTTCTGAATTGGTCTGGAATGGCCAGAAGAACTGAGTTTCAGGTCCTAGCTCTTTACCTTACAGGGGGACCTTGAACCTCCCCCTCTGTCCCCAAGCCTTAGTTTCTTCTGCTGTGAAAGCTCACAGCTCATTGTCCCATGTAGGATTGGTGTTCAGCGAATCGCACTGCCCTTCTTTCCTTCACTTACTGGGGCTCCACACAGATAGGAAATAACCATCATCACCCTAGACACTCTGTCCCAGTGGCTGATGCTCTGTGAGTTCCACTTACACTTGGCAATGTTCTCCTTGTAGGTCACGTTCTTGATGGTCCAGGTGTACAAACCATCCGTCCAACAGAGAGATGGGGAGGTGCAGTTCTCAGGCGAGGGGACGGTGACATTTCTCTCAGTCTGGGTGGCAAACATGAGAAATACTATGCATCGTCTACAACCCTCACTTCCGGTGGGGAATGGAGGGAAATTTGGGGCATCAGGGGAGACTCCGTAAGTGTGGTGCATTGCTTTCACAAGTCCCTCCATAAATGGAAGCAAGTTGGCAGCCAGAGATAAGCCAGGAGACATGAACTAATTAGCCAGGAATAACATGTCCTTGATGTGGGCTGGTCCTGTCTGTCCTACATCATGTTTGTCCATCTAGAATTCAAAGACTTAAGGATTCTCACTGGCAAGTTTTGGCTTTTCAGGAATCCTTGATTTTTCTTTCTCCCAACCTTTTATATGCCCAATCTGAATGCAAGACCTTGCTTTATCCAGTACAGACAAAAGAGCTAACCCAGCCAGCAATAGTCTTAGAAACTTACCACGTTGGTAAAAGTTTTGCACCAAATCTTGATCAGACTTTTGTTTTGGACTGACTCATCATTCATTGCAATTTTGTTGAGAATATTTTTATCCAGCTGAGGAAAGCAATGGATAGAAGAGAGTCAGCCCATTGTCAAAACTGATGTGGGACAAATGTTAAGCTGTTAAGAGGGGCTCTGAAGACGTGAACCAGATTGCAGTGGTGAGCTGGGACTCACCCTATCTGCACTCTCAGGGCAGAGCATAGCACCTCAGTGTCAGTGGGTGCTCAATAAATGAAGGACTGGTATGAACAATGGACCTGTGTCTAGGAAGCATGCAGTAGAATATTCATTGGATAATCAAATAAGAGGGGAAAAAATGAAGGTAAGAGTGAACAACCAAGGTCCAAGCTGGCCCCTTCTCCCCAAGGCAACATCTACAAAGCCTTCTTTCATTTATTTCAACAATATGGATAGACCCTAGTGAGCAGAGGGATAAGATGGGAGGAAAGGCAGTAAAGTCTTCCTCTCTGGCTGTGAGTAGGATGTGGTCAGAGGTGGGAATGAAGTATCCAATGGAGAGTCCTTGAGTCTCGAGAAGCACTCACTACCACCCACCACTCCCTCGCTAATAAAGATGATGCACATGTGCTGAAGTCAATGGAGATAATAAATGTCAATTACTCCAGAAGGGGATGGCAGAGGATGAGATGGTTAGATAGCATCAGCAACTCAACAAACATGAATTTGAGCAAACTCCAGGAGATAGTGAAGGACAGGGGAGCCTAGTGTGCCGCAGTCCACAGGGTCACAAAAAGTCTGACACAACTGAGCAACTGAACAACAAGAACTCCATCCCATCGGGTGTTCCTGAAGTTCTGCCTCCCTTGGGTTTTTTCAGAGGCAGCTCAAGGGCAGTGATTACAGACCCTCATCCATCTCTTCCATCCCATTTCCCTCTCTGCAGGAAGCCAGTTTACCTGGATAATGAGCTTTGTGAAGGGATCTGTGATAACTTTCAGAAGTTCTGGGGCTTCCTCTCCATTCTTGAAGTGGAAGCTCTCCACTACCAAGTTGGTCAGGCGCTCCAGGTAACCGGTGGCGGCCTCCAGAGGCAAGAGCACCAGCACGGAGAGCCAGTTGAAGAAGTCATGGACGGTGGCCCCGGCAAAGGCCCTGCGGGAGGAGAACCCCACCCCGAGACAGATGGGTCATCAAGTGGCTGGGTACCATCTAGGCAGGTCATCACTTGTAGTATCTGCCACATGTCACCTACCTATATGCATATAGGTATACAATCTCACTTTTCCTCTTACAGCAATCCCCGAAGTGAGTGGTATTAATACTACCCTCCCCCTGCCCCCCAACATTCATCAGATGAAGAAACTGAGGACCAGCAAAACAGAGGAAGAGCACTGCAGCAGTTCTGGGTCCAGGAATCTTGCCTCCTACTGCCTGGCAAAACCTTTCCCACCAGATTAGACAGTGGACGGTTCGCTCTGTGTGGGGGAAAGGGAACTATCAATACAGGTTATTTTGGCTGCAAACAGCAAGGGGCTGTTTGAAAAAACTTCATCAAGACTACTTCTGAATCATGCATACTAAACACAATCTTCCTTTAGAAATTTTCAATTTGTTTGCAAGTACAAATTTTTACTTATGCTTCCTGGAGAGGGTGATTTAAGACATTTTCATACACTGCTGACTCAAAGTGTTACAAATATTTCTTTGTAGTTTGGAAAACTGTTAAAAAGCCTTATAGGTGTTTGATATAGTTGTTGGTGTTTCAGGAATCTATCCAGGAAAAAATTCCCAGAAAAGAATAATATACATCTCCAAAGATGTTATTGAAAACAATCTATTTAAATATCTCAAAAGGGGGCAAGCTAGATCAATTATATTCTATGTGTAAGCACTTTCATCTTTATACATCCAGAGGTAAAAATTAGTGTAACAGTGAAAGGAACCCAGAATTTCCAATAAGAAAACCTGGATCGAGTCCCAGCTATGCTCCTCAGTGAAGTTACTTAACCTCTTTGTGTTTCTATATTAATAAAATAGTACATAGAAAAGTCTACTCAGTTTCCTAAGATCAAATTAGCAAACACCCTGGGTGATATGTATTATAATTTATACCTCAGAACATTTTATCACAGACCAGGAGTTCAGCTATGGTTGACAGAAAATGAATGGCTTTGAGGACATCAGTGCCCGCCAGCTTACCCGTGGACAGGGGATGGTGTTTGCTGACCACCCCCATCAGCCTGTTTAATGTCATCTGTCTGATGTGACAGTTGTAGTATAGTTGGTGTACAATATTATATAAGCCACAGGGGTTCAATACAGTGATTCACAATTTTAAAAGGTTTTATTCCATTCACAGTTATTAGAAAATATTGGCTCTATGTCCTGTAGCATATTTTTTACCTAATCGTTTGTACCTTTATTTCCCTACGCCTATCTTGCTCATCCTCCTTTCATAATCACTAGTTTGTTCTCATATCTGAGTCCGCTTCTTTCTTGTTTTTTTCATTAGTTTGTTGTATTTTTTAGATTCTACATATCAGTGATACACAATTTTTGTCTTTCCCTGTATGACTTATTTCACTTAGCATAATGCCCTCCAAGTTCATCCATATTGCTTTAAATGACAAAAATCTGTTCTTTTTTGTGGCTGAGTAGTATTCCATTGTATGTATATGTATGTGTGTTGTGTGTAGATGGATCACGTCTTTCATTCATCTGTTGATGGACACTTAGGTTGCTTCCATTCTTAGGTGGCAATTCTAAATAATGCTGCTATGATCATTGTGGGTGCATTGTACCTTTTCAAATGAATGTTTTTGGCTTTGTTGGATGGGGACTGTTTCACTATTTTAACAAGCTCTGGGAAAACCCATAACCAGTCAAAAGAGAGGCTGAATTGTGTTTAATGAAGCTTTAGGAAGTTATAATTATTTCCAAGTGAGACAGTAAATGCTATTCTAACTGGCCTTGTTTTAACTATGCCACAGGTCAAACTTCTAGCTAAAACTTATATTCAGGCATCCCTGACTAGATGCCAGGCACCTTGCTAAGTATTTATATATATGATGGTGTTAATTTCTTTAGGCAACATGGAGG
Organism: Antilocapra americana; assembly: GCA_007570785.1. Lineage (NCBI taxonomy): Eukaryota > Metazoa > Chordata > Mammalia > Artiodactyla > Antilocapridae > Antilocapra > Antilocapra americana. The sequence goes on from ML662436.1 coordinate 25,594,604, forward strand.
TTGATAGAGACTGTTATCCAAGCTCTGCAGATCAGGGAGCTGATAAGTATGTGATCCCAGCCTCCTGCCCTACTCCACTGTAGCTACTTCTAAGAGGACCAGGGATAACAAACATGCTCTCTTGTCAACGACAGTTGGGCAAACTCAGCCAGCCCCTGTATGGGCCTGGTGGTGGCCAAGGCTGACTCCAAGCCTCCTACCTTCTGAACTCGTTCCGGTCTGCTACCTGCATGAGTGCCACGAGGGTGTTGGTAATTGAAGTCCCAATGTTGGCCCCCATGACAATGGGGATGGCAGCATGCACGGGCAGCACTGGAAGGTGGAAAAGAGTCAGTTAGCAAGTTAGTAAAGTTGAGGAAGGCATCTTGGCCGTGTTCCTGATGTGGCCCAAGGCAAACTGACCTCATTCAGCCTGGTAACCCCCTAAAGCACCAGGTCTTAATCTCTTTAGGGTCTGCACCTCACTGTGAATCTGAAAAACACTTGGGCATCTCACTATAGAAATAGGCATGTATGCCAAAGAAGATTAAAATAAAAAAATTCCAGCACTTAATTGCTGGGAATTCAGAGACTCCACAAAACCCTCCTGTTGTTTAAAAGTCCCATTCTAAATCCCTCTGTCCCCCGATTCCAGATGGCAGGGTAGCTTAAAGAAGACCAGGAAACAATGTATAAGGACTTGTGTATTTATTATGGAAAATTTATCTTTTTCTCACAAAATTAATCATTGCCATACGTTCTAAATGTATAAAAGCATAAAAATACTTTTATAAAAGTACATATAAAAGCATACATTATAAAAGTATTAAGAAGTATAAAAAAGCATAAGTTATAAAAGTATAAAAGTACTTTGCAGAAGTAATGAATATTTTTCTAATTTGGTCCTCGAAAGGTTGTTCTACTTCATTTTAGATAAAAATACTGGTTTGGGTTGAAAATCAACCAGTTCAAACTGGCTCCCCTCAGAGGGTCTGTCTCAACATAGCCAGGGCAAACGTTGAGTGGGTTCAAGTTTGTAACATCAGGTCCCCAAGCTCAGATGCCTCAAGGCCAACGTGTGATGTGATGACATCAGGTTTTATTCTTAGCCCTGAGAGCAATGATGGACATGTTCTAAATTTAGGTGGTTCAATGTGGCAGCCATTAGCCACATGTGATCCCTTGAAATACAGCTCTTGCAGCTGAGAAGCTGAATTTAAGGTTAAATGAAACAGCCACATGTAGCTAGTGGCTACTAGACTGGACAGCACAGTTCTAGAGACTCTGGAACTGAGTCTTCAAGTGTCGGGGCCAATTTTCAGGCTCAGCCTCGGGAGGGAAATAGGAGGCCGCCCACATCATAACTGGACAAGTTAGGAAGGCAATGGCAACAAGCCTGGACACACTCAGAGTAAACCCCACCCCCCCCCCCCCCCCCCCCGCTGAACAGGGAAGCGCCTGAAACGTGTCTGGGCTCACGTGAGGAGGCCACCATGCTGACAACGATGGACGTGGAGGTGCTGGAGCTCTGCACCAGGACCGTCACCAGCACCCCGATCACCATCCCCGCCACGGGGTTGGACATGATGGAGTTGTTGCTGAAGAATTTCCCAGCCACCTTTCCTGAAAAACAAACCGATAGCCATGTGATGGGCGTTAGGTGGGCACTGAGCCACCGGCCTTAAGTTACTGGCTGGTGGCTGTAGGTACCAGCCTGGAGACTTGCTGGTGGTATCCCAGGCATCTTGCCTCCTCAGGCTTCTCCCCCACCCCCATTCCTCTTGTCCCTTCACCCTGCACCTTCCTGTCTACTTCAACCACTTCAGCACGCCTCCCTCCAGTCGTCTTTGATCACGAATCTGGTCTCAGCTCTGTACTTCATCTGATGAACGCCAGTGCATCTCCTGACGGCCTCACTCTGGTCAGGGATGTGTTCCCAACTCACAAGATTGATCCATGTAGATCTTCTTGGTCTTCTCTATCCAACCCCTTCGATTCAAGCCCCTAGCCCCAGTCCATAACTGAACACTAGGAGCATCACTTGAGAGTGTACTCTGAGACCATCAATCCATCCCCCCAATCAATGTTTAAAAGAAGACTGAGAGAGGAGAGTGGAATGCCTTGTCTGAGAGACAGCAAGGCCCCTTGCTGATGCTGCATGGGATAGCAGTGAACCAGAGTGGCATTCAGCAAGTCAGTCTGCCCCTCACACTCCCCCAGTTCTCCTAGACCACAAAGATGAGTTCTCAAGAACAGAACCAAGGGATGCAGAAACCTACAGTCTTCCATGTCACCAGATCTCCGTTTGAATCCCACCATGCCAATTACAGGCTGCGAAACTCAGTGCTGGGTGACAACTTTCTAGAACCCTGGCCCATTCCTCTGTACGTGGGAAGGACTTTGGGAAGGAATGTTTAAGACAATGCCCCTACGTCACTAGGCACTTAAAGAGCTGGCTCTTACTACTGTCACCCATTGGGGATAGGCAGGTGACCAAGCATACAGTAATTTCACTTCTGGGTCCCCTCACCCCTCATTCCCATGCTCAGTCCTGGGAGGTGTTTAGGCAACTGCAGTGAAAGCAGATCCCCCAACAAGAGACCCCTGTCCTTCTCCAGCAAAGGACTAACTTTGATTTTTAGTAGTTGCTTTAGCCTAAGAACACTCTTAGTCAATAGTCCCCTCAGGTGGGGAGGCCCCAAGACAGCCAGAAACCCTCACATAAGCCTTTAGGTGAAACAGATTCCTGTCCGGGGATTACAGACAAACACAAGGAGTTGATGGCTTGCCTTTGGCATTGGCTCTGGCCTGGCCTAAGCCACTTCAGCCAGCCTATCAAAACCCTCTCATGGGCATCGGTTTTCTCTTCTGTAAAATGGGATCATGACTTCAGATGATCTCAGGTGACTTCCGTTCTTAGAACACTCAGGTAGACTGCAACTGCATGGGGCTTGCTGAGTTGTGATTTTCTGAAATAAATTCACCAAAAATACCACCCGCACCCCAGACCTTTGACCTCTTCCATCCATACCTCCAACCAGCTGGAAGGCGCTGCTCAGGACATCCAAGGAGCACACGAAGAAGTAGAGAAACACCAGAAGTAAAATGAATTTCCCAATCCCTTGGAAGATGAAGAGAATCTTCCCTTTGGTGTCTCTCTCTGGAGGAGGGGAAAAGGCATGGCTGAAACACTGTGAATTTTAACGATGAGCTCAGAACTCCCCCAACTCCCCTCCTAGCCAGGCATCTATAGTCTTAAATCTAGCAAGACCTAGCAATGGGATGCATTCATGGCTGGCTGTAGTTTTCAAAGTAATTACCACTGGAGTCCATTCAATTCAGTTGAAACCGGTGGTGAAATGTCTAAAGAACTGGGCTCTTGGAGGAGGGGGTTGGTGAGGTCTGGGGCACACATGGGCAAAAGTAAGTGTCACTGATGAGCCACTTAAAAGCACTTGCCCACTGCTAAGTGTGAGGTCACAGATAAAGGCTTTTCTAAGCACCTTCAGAACCACACAGAATATTTTCAACAAAGTGGCTGCAAGGTAGCAATCACAGCCTCCATCTGGGGAGGATCTGGGCCCTCATATGTCCTGGAAGGATACATCCTTGGCTGTCATTTTCTCCACTCACTTTTAAAGTGGTTCGCACATCCTCCCTCCCAGCTCTCCTCCCCTTCTATCTGACCTGCAGACTGACCTTACACTCTGCCTTGAAAAGAAGTGCGGCATCTGCTTTCATCCCTGCTGTTTTGTCTATGTAGACTGCCTTCTATATTCTCTCTCTGATGGCCACGTTGAGGTCTGAGGACCCCTCTTCCCTAACCCCCAGGAGTCTCAGAGATGGGGCCTCGTCTATTTCCTGCTGCATCCACAGCACTGGGCAGTGCCTGGGACCTGGTTCAGCACACGATGGAGCTGCAGAGGGTCTGGTCTGGTTATAACCTTGGTGCCAGTTCATTTGTTGAATGAATGAAAGGATAAAAGATCCCCCAATCATCACAGGAGGCCTGACTCTTAAAGCCAGGACCTTTGCTTGAACAAAGGAAACAAGGGAAAAGATGACACCAAGGTGACACTGTAAAGATAGTGATCTCAGTCTCCTGCCAACGGGCGGTCCCCTCCCGCCTGCCTCAGCTGCCCTCATTTACCCGACCACTTGATCCCCGTGTCCTGAAGCTCAGGCAGGTCCCAGGGGTCTTCCACCTCGGTGGGCTCCTCGATCAGTGCCGCGGTGGAATGAGACGGCACAAGTTCTATCTTGGTGATAGGGGCGCCGGTGTCATCTGCCCAAACAAGCAGAGAAGGCCATGAAGAATGAGGAACCAGCCTGGGTCTCCTGGGGCCTTCCCAAGGGGCCAACCTAGGGCTGGAGTGGGGGCACTTACCTTTTTCAGTCTCGCCTTTCTCAGGCTTGGCAAACTGCTCACCATCGACCTTTACAGTGTATTTCTCTGAGGCAGGCTCGGCATTTTCCAACTTCGGCCAAGGAGCCATGGTCTGTGATAGGAAAACAGCTTAAAGAAGCAGCCACTGAAAGGAAGCCCACTCAGTTTCCACAAGAAGAGACAGTGGTTGCAAAGATTCGTGCTTGTACATCCTAAGGGTGGACCCTTAAGCACCGTCTTTCATGCCTCTGGAGGCCTCCCTCCTTCGCTCACCCAGGCTGTCACTAAACCAAACCACTGTTTCCTATGTTTCCATCCTAGCCTCAAATCCATACACCAGCCGAGCCTCCTTTGGTTGCTCTGTCTGTCTTGGTCTGTCGTGACTCTCTCTTTTAGTCAGAAAGGGAACATGAATCCATTCATCTTCATCAACTCGTGGTACCACCAAGCCCTCACAACTATCCAATGGGCTCCCCATCTGCTTCTCATGAAAGGACAAGCTCACCTGCAGATCTGCAACAGACTTCATCTTGTGGACTTACGGTCTGTGTTAATGCTCGTATCCACTCTACCTGCTTTACCTGCCGCTGGGTCCTCTAAGAGAAGCATGATATATTAAACCTGGTTCAAAGCCCACAGGTGCCACTTATCAGTGGGAGTGTGTTTAGGAGAGTCCCTTTAGGCCCCTGAGCCATCTATAAAATGGGGACAATGCTTCCTGCTTTATAGGGTAATGAGATTAATGGTTATGTCCAGAAAGTGCCTGGTAAATAGTAGCAATGATTACTAGGCTATGCTGCCTGGATTAACAACACTTTGTCAGAACCACATTCTTCCCAGCCTCTGATAGAGACTTCCTCACAACCCATTTTCTCAACAAAGCTTTCTCAGCTCCGTGGAGAGGAAACCTGGCTCCCTCCACTACTTGTGGTTCTGGTCCTGACACACGTCAGATAACGCAACCCAAAGGGCTGGAATGACAATTCACAGAAGAGGAAGTACAAGTGGCTCAAACACTTTAAAAGTAAGAGTTCAGCCTCATTAACGAGATATGCAAAACAGTGAGGTAAGTTTCAACCATCAAATTAGCGAAAAGCAAAAATTTAAGTATAATACCATTCTGGAGATGATCCAGTGAAATGAGCACTGCCAAAGTTCTGGAAAGAAGTTGGCAAATGTCTAAACCCCATGCATATTTCATACATCTCTGACCCAGTAATTTCACCTGTAGGAATTAAAAAATCTAGGGACAGTTTTTTTTTTTCTTAGAAAATCAAAAGTACTGCCTTGCTCTGATCACCTCTTTGGAGAGGGTTTCCCAGAACCTGGGTCTGTTTCCTTTCCAATTTTTCTTCGACAGAAATCATTCCTGCCTGTCAGAATGTAAGCTCTACCAGAAAAGGGGCCTTTGTCTTGCTCATAACTGCATCCTCAAGGTCTACAGCTCTGCCTGGGACACTGATGAGGCCCAGTAAACATTGACTGATGGATGAATGTGATGCAAACCAAAATTCACTCTTATTTACTGGGTCAAAAATAAAAACCAGGAAACTATTAACTATGGTACATCCATGCAGCAAAGAGCATGCCATTATAAAAAACCAGCAAAGCAAACTAAATACAATCTCAGGAAAATGTTTTAGATAAACTGAATAGAAGGCATATTTATGTCCCCCATTCACAGCATGGTCTCGATAAAGATCCAGATATGTCCCATGGGGTACACAAGGGGTGGTAGGATTGTCTACGATTTTTATATTCTTCAAGAAATGCAGCTCCATCCTCAAACTCAGAGAAGTTAGGTGATTCAGGAGCACTTGTATGGTTACTGTCACTCATACTGATAAAGCCAGGAGTTAAAAGAAGCTGATTCTGTGAGTTCCCATCATGAGAGGATCTCATGCATTTGCTTGGCCCAAGGAACTTTCCCTGTGTGACTGCAGAGCATGGCACATACTCCTGTGATCAAAGCCAACATCCTGCAGTCACTGGCTTCCAGGAAGGCACAGACCAAGTGTTTCATTTCAGCTTCATAAGCACCCAGCACTGGGCCTGGCTCCTAGGCTTTGTGTGCTTTCTGAACAGGATGCTGAGACCTGCCTAGCTAGCAAGAGCCAATAGCTGTGCTGAACCTCACCACCGCCCATTCGGAGAAGTGTTGTTATTATTCCACCATTATATGGCATCCAAGATGAAGAACCTGCTTTATAGCACAGGGAGCTCAGCTCAGTGCTCTGTGGTAACCTAGAGGGGTGGGATGGGGGGGGGAAGGAGGTCTAAGACAGAGGAATTTTCCAGGCAAGAACACTGGAGTCAGTTGCCATTTCCTCCTCCAGGGGATCTTCCCAACCCAGGGATTGAACTCATATCTCCTGAGTCTCCTGCATTGGCAGGCAGATTCTTTACTACTAAGACATCGGGGAAGTCCCAAAAGCAATTATACGCAATTGAAAAAAAGAAAAACTTAGGTACATGGAGACCCGTGACTTGCCTAAGGTCCTACATGGCAGAGCTTTGAACCCGGGTGAGTTTCAATCTAGTCTCCTGCAGTACAGCTGACCACCCTAGGTGGGGCAAAGCCCACGTCTCTCCAGGCCTGCTGATGGGGCACCATCCGGGGTGTGCTGAGAGGAAGCTACAAGGCTGGGCCTGGGCAGGGGAAGTGGGTTGAAGCTGGGTGGCTGGGGAGGAGATACCAAGGCTGATATGGGAGAACTTCAACCTCAGCTCAAGGCTGCCACATCTAAGGTTAAAAAGAAAATACAGGGCTGGCTCTAGGCTAGGGATTATATAGCACAGAGGTTTAGAACCAAACCCCAGCTCTGCCCCAGATACACTGTGACCTTGGGCAAGTCACTTGACTGCTCTGTGCCTCTGTTTCCCATACATAGGAATGTGGTTTATGTTTATAAACCATTGGGTTACTAGGCAGCTTCAATGAGTTAATTTCTATACAGTAATCTGTTCAATAAATTAATCCTCTTAACTCCTCTTATCAACTCTGCAAGGGGTTAGTGTTGCTCCCATTTTATAGATGAGAAAACCAAAACACCCAGACAGATAAAGTCACTTGGTCCAAGGTCACAGGCATCATTTGAGAGTTTCTCTGACTCCAGAGTCCACATGCTTGCCTCTCAATGACTATATGACCTGGAACTCTCCAGGAAGGAGTGAGTCATGCATTAATAGCATCAAAATTGTTATCTATCTGATTAAAGGCCCAAATCCAGACAAATGGAAAAGATGCTTCCATGCTCCAGTGGAAGTCAGCATCCCACTTACTGCACACAGAGTCCAGGGAGAGGGCCTTCTCTGGTGGCTCAGAGGTAAAGAATTCACCTGTCAGTGTGAGAGACTGTGAATTCAGTCCCTGGTCCAGGAAGATCCCACATGCCTTAGAGCAACAAAGCCTGTGTGCCACAGCTACTGAGACTGCTCTGGAGCCTGGGAGCCACAGCTACTAACATCTGAGCACCTAGAACCCATGCTCCACAGCAAGAGAAGCCACTGCAATGAGAAGCCCGCATACCACAACTGGCTCGCCACAGCTAGAGAAAAGCCCCTGCAGCAACAGAGACCCAACATGGCCAAAAAAAAAAAAAAAAAGATTCCAGGGAGGAAGTGAGTCTCCCACAGTCTCCAAGCATCTCCCACCCCAGATATTTGTACAAAAGCACTTAGCCTGTATCCAAACCGCCTATCTACACTGTTCATGGATCATTTACATCCATCAGCACTTAGACATCACCTTAACTTAAATCCAACTCATTTCCCCATCATTCCCAAAGTTCCCCTTGGTGAAACTTTGCTGTTTATGTGACTCCTGCCACCATCAGCAGAGAATCTCCAAGTCATCTCTGACAGCTCCCAAATCCAGCTAGCACCAGGACTGTGCATTTTACCTGGAAGCAACTTGGTTCCTGGCGTCTGGTTCCTTGGGGCCATCTCCCCATGCTGAGCCTCTGTATCTCCTGCCTAGAGGGACACAGCAGCCTGTTGAACTGATTTGGGCCCCAGCTCCTCTCTACAGCTTAACTTTCCCAACACACAGCTATGATCGTGTGCACTCATCTCTTTATGGCTTGCTGCTCCCCTAATGATCCCTGGCCTTGGTCACACCAGCCTAAAACTGGGACCCTGAACACTCTCCTCTGCTTCTGCCCAGGCATCCCCCCTGCTGCCCCCCGCCAAATAGAAGACCCTCCCGTCTTTCTCTCCACTCTTTAGGCTCAACCCAAGCCCTCTCTCTTCCCTCCTCTGCCTGAGTTCCCCAGGCCTCTCTAGTCTTGCCCTTCTCTAAGGGTGTGTCCTAGCCATGTGAGTCATCCAGCACTCCATCACACACCACTGTGATATCTTGACTTGATTTCTGATAATAACAACTCCCATTTTAAAGAGTGACAAAGAGGTGCCAGGTGCTATGCTGGTGCTTGACACATATGTCACTCAAATCTTTAGGCTAAAAAGGCATCATGAACATTGTGCTGTGCTGTGCTCAGGTGCTCAGTCATGTCCGACTGTGTGATCCTATGGATTGTAGCCCGCCAGTCTTCTCTGTCCTTGGATTCTCCAGGCAAGAACACCAGCATGGGTTGCCATGACCTCCTCCAGGGGATCTTCCCGATCCAGGGATCAACTGGGTCACCTGCTTTGCAGGTGGATTCTTTACCACTGAGCCAAGGTACACATTTCATCATGAACATTGTCATTTGCAAATGGGAAAAATCTGAGATTCCAAGACATCCAAGCAATCTGTTCAAAGTCACCCAGTAGGTGAGTGACGGAGCCAGTTTTTAAACACAGCTCTACCTGTCAGGGAGGTTGAGGCCCTGATCAAACATATCCTTGGTTGGGACATAAGCATATCTTCACGGAGCACTACTTTTACACACATAAAGGGGCAAGGGAATGTTAAATGACTTATATCATTACTGTTAAATGATTTGTATTTGATTAGCCCTATGAAGGCTTATTGTGATGATCAAGTGTGTGATGGTTAAAAAGCCCTCAGAACAGTGCCAACATATTGTAAACTTGTGTGATAATCAATGATCATACATACTAAAGCAAGCATGGGCATATTATAGAAAGAAAAATGTATATAAATTTTATTAATTAAAAAAAAAAAACTACAGGGCACGAAAATCAGCTTTGAGCTTGCAACCAGTTGTTCTGGGCTTACTCACAGACCTCCAAGGATTCAAACATCTGGCTCTCTGATTTGAGGGGACAAGGGAAATTTTGGTAATTATATCACCTCTCTTTCTCTTATAACCTGAATTCACCCTAGAGCTGTTCTTCTCTTATGCACATTTACACTGCCTCCTCAACTAGAATTTAAGCTTTAGAGAGCTGGAACCCTGTTGAAAGTTTTCTCCCAGAGCTCAGCAGACCACACATAGTAGGCACTGTATATTTGTGAATGGAGAAGTCAACATCCAGGGATTACTGAAGGAACACCCTAGATCCACACTGATCATGACTAGGAAACAAATCATGCCTGAATCTTATGATGAGTGCTTGTTCCTCATCACAATATGCAAGCCTGTTTGGCCAAGATCTGTTGGACGGAGCAGCTGTCTCAAGAAGCTACAATCTCCATGTCATAGCAGCGCGGCTTGGGAAATTTTCATCAGCAGTAAGGTGTTATTATTTAAACTATTCCTATTGACTGGATTTCTGACTGATCAGAATCATTTTCTTTTAAGGGGTGTACAAAGTATCTAGTGAATTCAGAAACAGACACTTCCATGGTCCGAAATACAAGTAATTCACAATACTTGTGAATGGAATGGGCGGACACTCATTTCCACTGAACTGGACAGAAGGGGGAGTAGCATATGGCCACAAGGAATTCAACAAACTAGGGTGCCTTGAATACTTCCTCTGTGTGAGGCCTGTGCTGGCTTCACTCCTCTCTGGGTCCTCATTTCCTATTAATCAGCATCACCAAGAAGCTAAGGCAACTTTCTAATGGAAGTCTCTACTCTTCCTTTCTAGAAATCTTGCTTCCCCTACTCTTAAGTTCAGCTATCTGTCCCACACCCAAATCCCCTTTCCAGACACATTCCTGATGAAGCAATCATTTTCCTACATCCAGTTCAGTAGTCCTCCTTGTCCTTGGCTTCTGCATCTGCAGTTTCAACCAACCACAGATGGAAAACATTCAGCGGAAAAAATTATTCCAGGAAATTACAAAAAGCAAAAGCTGAATTTGCAGCACACAAGCAACTATTTCCATAGCTTTTACATTGTATTTACAACAATTTACATAGCATTTACACTGTTAGGTATTATAAATAATCTATCTACAGATGATTTATTAAAGTATATGGGAGGATTGCATTGGCTATACGCAATTACACTATTCTATACACGGAACTCTGCAGATCTTAGGATCTGCTGTAAGTCCTGGAACCAAACCGGGCAGACACCTGGGGACCTCTGTACATCACTGTCTGTGGAGATTCATCTACTCCACCATCTTTCACTGGGCAGTCACAGTGCTAGTCACTTGCAAGAAAGACGAGAACGCGCAGGCAAACCGAAGCACTGCCCCCAGAGGAGCAGGCAGCCAGGAATCATCTGAGCCAGCCCAGAGCATTCTGAAGTGGCTGGACAGCCCCTCCCTGTCCTCCCCACCCCACAGCTCAAGATGCTCTTCTCAGCACTCGGAAAGTGGGCAAATGCAGGCCGTGGAGCACCCAACCATTGCGCTTGCAGTGTGGCTGCGGTGTCCCTACTCCCACGGCCTTCCCAGTCATCAAAGCCTCAGTGCTCTGAGCAGGCTGACTCTGCAGATTCCGAGGAAAGGGGGACTTGTAGCAAAGGCACCACGATCAGCCCTAAGACTAGGGAGCTGTTCAGTCTGCTGCTATCATAGTGCCTGGGAAAGAACCATGCAGCAGGGGAGGTTGGCTCTGCAGAGCCCTGCCACTTACTGTGTGAGACTCTGAGCCGCAGTTCCATCTTTTCAAAAATTATGGGCAATGTGTCTCCCTCCCTTAATAGCTGTTATTAGACTAACTGATTAATGACTGTAGTTGAAGCCCCGAACAGAGTGCCTGGCAGAGTAAACACTCTGGACTTTGTGAAATGAACTGCATCACAAACAACAAATAGAGTCAACTCCACTTTGCCCCAGCCCATAAGCTCTTCATCTTGGTGCACAGCTGAGTGAATCCCGGTAAATATTTGTGTGGCAACTGAATTTAACAGACGTAAGAAAAAAGGATCTAATGTTTGTTTTGTGATGCGGGACTGTTCTATATGATTTTTGATCTCATTAAATCTTAGGATAAAGAGGTCTTCTTTCCAGTTTACAAAGAAACTGAGGCACAGAGAAATTAAGAAAGTCTCACAGCTACCCAAGGATGTGAGCAACTTAGCTACCCAAGCTAAGTTGCTTCAGTCGTGTCCAACTCTGTGACCCCGTGGACTGTAGCATGCCAGGCTCTTCTGTCCTTGGGATTCTCCAGGCACGAATACTGGAGTGGGTTGCCGTGCCCTCCTCCAGGGGATCTTCCTGACCCAGGGATCGAACCTGCATTATGTCTTCTGCATTGGCAGGCAGGTACTTTACTACTAGCGCCACCTGGAAGCCCAAGGATGGAGTCAAATTTGAAGCCAGGACTGCTAGTTCCAAAGCTAGATGGCCTTTCCACAGAACCCCACCAAGTGTCGAGATGGGGGAAAGAGTTAGATATCCTCCAGGCCCCATCAGAGCAGTAAGGCACCTTACCACGGGTCCAGGCTCAGTGGGGCTATGAAGGTGTCTGGGATAGCTAGCTGACTGACACCTCTGCAGGAGTCACTCTTACCTGGTCGTTCAGACAGCTGGAAATGCCAGTCAAGACACTCTAAGGGCAGGCTGCTGACTCCCCACAAAGGCTCAGACAGACCAAGGGCCTGGATTCGGCATATGTCCAAATTTTAGGAGGCTCAGCTGAGCAGGAGAGTCGCACTGAATGGGCCTGACAGAAGATGTAGACTGAATCTGAGGCCCCTGCTCCCAGGGGTGTGGCAGACACTGGTGCCCAATTCCCTTGGGAGGGGCTTTGGCAGTCAGAGGGGTCCTCCATAGGCTTTCTCTCATGCCCCTCCCTCTGATTCAGCTGTTCCCTTTCCCCGCCTTCCCCCAAGGCTATGCTCTCCTACTATCTGCCAGAAGCAGAGAAGGATTAAGTCATCCCTTTTGGCAATTTGGTGCTAATACCCAGAAAAATGTTTTTTATTGCCCAGGCACAAGATTAGTGACTCTGACCACACATCTGCTCCCTTGCCCCTACCCCAGGCTCCTCCCTACAATTGAGCTGGCTGTATTGATAACTCTTTTGGCTCAACTTCCTGCATCCACATGTGCAAACAAAGCCAAGAGGAACTCCTGAGGGCCAAGGGAAAAAAAACAAAAACTGCTCAGCCCTTCTCAGACCTGGGCAGTGGGGAAATGTAAGGCATCTGGCAGTCACCCAACCCCTACTCTTTGCATTGTTTGAGCCTCTCCAACCAGGACCTGTTCTGGGGCCACCTCCGCTCAGAACAGCAGTAGCTCAAGGCCATCTGAAGAAGTGGGGAGAGGAGGAAGGAGGCAAGGGGCATGTTGAGAGACCGAGACACACAGGCATTTTCCCACTGGGCTGTGACCTCCACAAGCACAGGGGGGATGACCCCATTCCCCAGCATGCCGGACAGTGTCTGCCAGCCAAATACTTCCCAAGGGTTTTGTGCCAGGCACTGCAGTAAGCCCTGTTAACAAATTAATCTGTTTAGTCTCACAAGCACTTGTCAGTTTGCTTGAGGTGGCTCACACAGTAAAGAATCTGCCTGTAATGTAGGGGACCCGGGCTCGATCTCTGGATCAGGATGATCCCCTGGGAAAGGAAATGGCAACCCACTCCAGTATTCTTGCCTGGGGAATTTCATGGACAGAGGAGCCTGGTGGGCTACAGTTCATGGGCTCACAAAGAGTCACACAACTGAGCAACTAACACTTTTTACCTTAGTATCGATGCTATCCCCCATTGTACAGGAAAGGAAACTGAGGCACTAAGAAGTAAATCACTTTTAAGTCACACCAAGCCTGTAGAGACAATTCAAACTTGAGTATTTTGACTCCAGTGGTCTCAATATGTTTGAAATACATTTTCTTATACTTTGAAAGAATGACCAAGAATTCAAAAATTCCCAAGAGAATGGCAGTTACTTTCCTTCAGCTTTCTCTAAATATCACAAAAATAATCGCTAGAGGACAGAATGGTGGAGGAAGGTGTGAGAGACAAAAGCAGCTCACTTTTACCTCTATGAATTACTTTTAGACTTTTGAAGGTATGAACTAATAGAATTTTAAAAAGACATTTACACTATCACTTTAAACTAAGACCCTTTTAACCAAACCACACCTGACCTCATTGTACACTTCCAATTTGCATTTATTTTAAAATAAATCCTATAATTAACTTCTAACCATATTATTTTTGCATTATATGGGGGATGTTAAAGAGCTAATTTATAAGAGATTAACATCTTAAAACGCATTGTCTTTTTGCTGCCTTCTTTCCGCACACTTTTGCATCTTTAAATTCACTAGAATTAATTCCACTAGGATGTCCTGATTACTCCCTGCTGATACTGCCTTTCTGTCCCCTGGGTGGAGCTGAGCTGAGGGCAGGACAAAGGTGGGGTGGAAGGTGGCTAAGAATTTAGTTTATTCCAAACCACTGATCCTGAGAAGCTGTTTTCTTCATTAAAGTGAATTCAAGCAGTGCATATACCCACTTAGTGTCTAACAGAAATAAAACAGACATCCATCCTCCCAAAACCGGGAACTTGTTTCAGTGAAATAGTTGAGTTAACTTAGGGTGGATTTTGGTGGGGGAAGTTTAACACTGAGCCTTTACAAAGCATGCCCTTCTAGCCACCAGTTCCCAAAGTTACAAAAACAGAGATCATTATCAGCTAACTGGCTGGCAGGGGCTAGAGATTCAAACATGCTCACAATCTAAAACAACGGTCACTGCCATGAGGCACAGCTCTTTTTAAGAATACCCAACGCAGAACAGATTAGACGGTTCCAGCCCAGGAGGAGAGTGGTGTGAAGAAAAAGTCCAACAGGGCTGGAGCGAGCAGAGTTAACCCAGATCTCATGAGGAACCCAAATAGGGAGGAAGAGAGGATTCTAAGTGATGAAATTCACAAGCTGCCTCCATGAAACCAACAAGTTTTAGAAAGCTGCCTCTTCACTAAAGGAATAGGAGAGACACTCAACCTCAGTGCCAGCTACACAGAGAATCTGAAGACTGAATTAACTCTCCTCCACATGCCTCCCTCTTCCTGATCTGGAGATGTTTTATCTCCCCAACACAACTACACCTTGCCCACGTCTCCCTAGCCCCCCACCCTGGTACCTCTATCTCCAAAAACACTGGAAAACTGGGGGTTCCGTTCTCCCAAGATAAGCGGAAGGTTGGGCCCTTTGCTGATGCTGCCTGTGCTGATGGGACCAGCAGACCAGGACTGTATCTTGCAGTCACTTTGGATAAGTAACTCTGCAAACTAGAACAGCAGCATGTGGAAGTCACACTGTGTGGGAGGCACTGCATCACTGGACAGCCACCCAAACCTGGAATTTTCATAGTAAAGACAGCAGAAACAAAAACAGACCGTTTTGTTTCCCTTCTTGGAAAGAGGGGGAGAAACTGAGGCTTTGGGGCTCACAGGGACCTGCCTTAGATCACACAGCTAGTTAGTGACCAAAAAGATAGCCTAGCTGTCCTGATTCCTATGTGGTAGGAATCCCTACACGTCTTTAATTTTAGAATCCCCAAGTATGCCACTACTTATTGTGCAGTCACTGGAGTTGAAATAACAGCAACAGTAATGACATTAAGAAGAAAAAGAAAAATCTGAAAATGTGGAGAAAGTTACTTTTTCCCCTCTTGTGTAGCCCAAAGTCAGCCAAGTTCCTTGAGATCAGGATCGAGGGAAATCTAAAAGAATTAAGTAAATTAAAAGTGAATTAAGTTTCTTTCAAGAGGCAGGAGGGAGGAAGAAGCGCCCAGACCCCAGCGGCGGTACTCACTGGTGCTCTCTGCGCAGGTAATGGACCGGAGCAGGCACCCAGGTGGAGCTCGGCGCCCTGGTATATATAGGGAAGGTGTTGCGCAAAAAGGCCGGCGGCAGCTGCACTCATCACGCCCCTCGCACATTCCAGGACCGCCTGCTGCCGCCGGGGCACTGCCTACCTGACGGCTTAATAAGCCCATCGTGACTTAGCCGGCTGCTCCCAGGAAAGAGGCGGTCGGGCTTGGGGGCGAGATCTCAGACGGCGCCCCCCCCCCCGCGCCCGGAAGGCAGGCGGCCCTTCGCCCTCAGCCCCGGCCGTGCTACCGCGCGCCCGCCCCGCCTAGTCACCGGCCCCAAGATCCCAGCCAGGGCGGTCTAGCGGGGTTCCTCGTCTTCCCCAGCTTTCTCCTCCCCAAGAACCCAAATCTTCTAGTCTAGCTCCTGAGACAGAAAAGGTCGGTGACTTTGAGACTTAGGTAGAAGCCAACTAGCAACTCAGGAACAAATCCTTCCAAAACAAAGCCAGGATTGTTTGGTCTCAGCAGGCTCAGAGATGCTTTCAGTCCTGGTAGCTTGGACAGTCAGACTCCTGGCCAGCTGGAGCCCTGGGTCAGCGACAGGCTGAGAAAAATGCAGGGCTGCTCACCACCGGAACCTCCCACCTGCCTGTCCCGGCTTGGGCAAAACTCGACCCTTATTTCTTCTCCTCTGCCCTGTATTCCCGGTGTGGCCACATGTTTCTCCATCCTGGCTTTGAGAAGACCTGTCCCAGGGAGACCCCATCATGATACTGATCAAAGTAACAGCCCAATTATGTGTGGAGCAAACGTTTCCCCCAGGAGGGCTTCCCTGGTGGCTCAGACCACAGAGAATCCGACCGCAATGCAGGAGACCTGGGTTTGATCCCTGGGTGGGGAAGATCCCCTAGAGGAGGAAATGTCAACCCATTCCAGTATTCTTCCCTGGAGAATCCCATGGCCAGAGGAGCCTGGCAGGCGATAGTCCATTGGGGCTGCAAAAAGTTTGTCACAACTGAGGGACTAACACTTTCATTTCCTTGGGGAAAGAGCAAGCTCCCTTTCCAGTGGAGGTTAGAGAGGTTAGCGGACATAGGATTCCTTAGAGTTGCTGAGCTGGGATCAAACTTGGGTTTTATTCCAATACCCAGGCCCTTTCCCTTTGTCAAATGGCCCTGGTTTTACAGCTGAGGAAACGGCTTAGCAAGTTTATTTATTGCTCAGCTGCCAGCAACTAATAGTGGAAGTACCCCACTGGAACTAGGGTGGTTTCCTTTTCTGGCCATAAAGAGGGAAAAACTTAGGAGTGCTGCTTCCAGGAGACCAGTGCCAGGCTCTCTGGGGTTGAAAACTTAGTTGGTCACTCACACTCCTGGGTCCAGCTGCCTGAGACCAGTGTCCTGTCTTGCCCCTTGCTTTTTCCCCTCCTTTGTCCGCTGTGTGTAAAATGGGAATCATGGTCTCTGTCTGTTACAGTAAAGTGAGCTAAAATATATATAACACATAGAACAGTACCTGGCACATGAGGAGTACATGTTAACTGTTGTAGCTTCACTGGAAGCCTCTGGTGTTGGGAGATGAGTGGGAAGCTTTGATTAAACTCATCTGGAACCTTGGGAGTCTGAGTTCATTACTCCATAGTCTCAAATGCTGGTCATTTTAGTCCAAGGGCTGACACATATTGCTTGAGAGTGGGCACTAGAAATCAAATACAGTGGGCCTGTTATTATTAGAGAGAGAATGATTTTGCCAGTGGGTGCTGGTCTTAAAATCCAGCCCTTGGAGACAGTGAGCAAGCAGCAGCTCTCCTGGGAGCGACTTCTACAGCAGAGCCCACCAGTGATAGGGATCTGCTGGCATGCGTCCACTGAGCTCAGTCCTACCTCTAGCCCTGGGCAGGCTGCAGATTCAGCTCAGGGACTCCCAGGGTGGGCCTTAATTGCACATTGGTCCTGCTGAGCCTCCCCCAGTAGGTATGGACTCTGTATGGGGTATGGATCTAACTCTATTCACAATGCCTTCCTATCACTCCCAACAAGGATCTGACAAATGGAAATTTCAGAAAGCCTGGAGAAGGTCTCAGGTCTCCCTTTTATGGTCCAATGAAAACGGCAAAATACTGGTTTAGTCAAGAGGCTTTTTTTTTTTTTTAAGGAAATGGATTTTATTTACAGGTCAGAGATGATATCTGTTTGATTCTGGTTTTGGATTGTAGGGTTTTGTATTACTTTGTGTGTGCTAAGTCACTTTAGTTGTGTCCAACTCTTTGCAACCCCATGAACTGTAGCCCACCAGGCTCCTCTGTCCTTAGGGATTCTCCAGGCAAGAACACTGGAGTGTGTTGCCATGCCCTCCTCCAGGGGATCTTCCTGATCCAGGAATCGAACCTGAATCTCTTATGTCTCCTGCATTGGCAGGTGAGTTCTTTACCCCTAGCAAAAGGGTGGATAGGGTGTGTACATATAAAGTCTATAATCTGTCCCTTTAGGGGAACATACTTTCCTATCTTCATTCCAATCCTAATATAATCCTATCATCACTCAGCACTATAAAGCACAGCCTATGCTTACCCATAAACTTCTAAACAGCTTTCCTTCAGCAAACTTGATCTGCATACTGTTGTCCTACAAGGTAGAATTGACCTAATTAGATGGGCCCACCTAGAGGCCACACAGTATCTTACCCAAAGTCACAATCTCTGTGCTAATACATGTCCACATTCCTTATTGAGTCCCTGGGGCCAGATGTAGTTCAGAATATAAACATTTCTCTTTTTAGAAAGTAAGATGCAGATACTCCAATGGGACTTGGGCAGTACCCTGTGATCAAACTCATTGATAGTTTTACTGTAAAAATGTATACATATTGGTATTAAGTGGAATAAATTTGATTTTATACATCAGGCTAGGGCTTGGAATGAGTTTTTAAATGGCAGATTAGAGATCATGACTGCTTTGTTTTTCTTTGCCACGGCCAAGTATTTTATATTTATTTATAACATTTTACGTATGTTGGGTATTTTACATTATATATACATGTTTTCCATTTCTCTATACTTTTACTATAAACATTTTATTTTATTAATTTTTTTGTTTGTTTGTTTTTGGCTGTGCAGGATCTTAGTTTGTGTGCGTGTGTGTGTCCGCATGCTCGCTCAGTAGACCAGGGGTCAAATCCATGCCCCCTGCAGCTTGGAGTCCTAACCACTAGACCACCAGAGAATTCTCTATAAACATTTTTAAATGCTTCATGAATTTGCATTTCATCCTTGCACAGGGACCATGTTAGTCTCCTCTGTATTGTTCCCATTTTAGTATGTGTGCTGCTGAAACAAGCACCCTATAAACATTTTTAAACATGCAGAAAAGTGGAAATATTTTTACACTGCATATGTGTATACATTCTACCTAGATTTTGTCATAAACATTTTACTATACTACTTGCTTTTATTATGTATCTATCCTTCTATCAGTTCTCCTGTTAATCCACTACTTTGCTTAATTTTTACGTCAATTCACTTCAGTTTTAAATTCTTCAGCATGCATATTAGTAACCAGAGTTCAAGATTTCTTTCTGGTTTATATTCTAAGTAATATTTACAAAAGTGAATGCAAATTGTAAATGTATCATTTGACACATTTTGACAAATATGTAAGCTTGTGAAACTCAAACTGTTTATCAAGATACAGAATATTTCTATCACCCTAAGAAATTCCTTCATACCTCTTCCCAATAATTCTAAACTCACCTTCCCTCAGAGGCATGACTTTTACACAATTGTTATCCACAAGAGATTAGCTTTTCCTGTTCTCAAACTCCATATACAGGGAAATGTATGGTATGTTCTCTCTTGCGACCGATGTGATTCACTTAAACTAATGTGGTGTGTGTCAGTAGCATTTTTACTTTTTAAATTGAGGTATCATTGACATATACTATTATATTAGTTTCAGGTGTACAACATAATTGTTCAATATTTGCATATATAGTTAAAAGGATCACTACAGTATGTCTAGTTAACACCTGTCCCCGTACACAGTTACAAAAATGTTTTTCTTGTAATGAAGACTTTTAAGGTCCTTTACTGAGTGCTTACTGTGTACAAGTACTGTTGTAAACAATATATATATATATATATATATATATATATATATAGTCATTAATTCTTGTAACACAATGAGCTAAATATAAAGATTGGGAAATAGGGCCCCAGAGAAGTCACACAATGTCCCCCAATGTTACAAGACTATTAGGTGGCAGAATTAAGATCTTAACCCAGTTACCAATTTCAACCACATAATCAGCAAAGTTTTCGGCTACTTTCTTACCTCCTTTTCCTTATAGAGATATTTGTTGCCCAGAGGACTTGTATGATGAGGAGGATGAAATAAAATGGACAACCCAGAAACACATATGGATACTTGCTTTCCAACAATATCACTGAATACAGTAGGTACAGAAAATCTGCAATAAATGGTATCCAGATGGAAACAAATGAAACTTCACTCTCCACCTATTCCCTTGCCGCCACCCTTCCCTGGCCCTGAGAATTTATCCAGAGGCAAAAGGCAAAAAAAAATAGGACTTCTAGAAGACAGAATAGACAAATATTCATGAACTCAAGGTAGGAAAGACTTCATCAATAGGACGAAAGACACATTAACCATAAAGAAAATGATGCTTTTGACAGGGAGAAAAGGACAATCAGAATCAAGGGAAAGATCTGGAACACATATAATTGACTAAGAGCTTATTCCAGAGTTTGTAAAGAATGTTTGTACATAAAGAAAACAGAATCCAATTCAAAAATGTTTTGTAATTCCCTTTCAAGCCAATGGTTAGGACTCTGCCCTTCCACTGCAGGTGACACGGTTCAATCCCTGGTTGAAGAATTAGGGTCCCACATGTCGTGGGGTACAGTCAAATAATAGAAAAATGGTTGAGACTAGAATAGGGACTTCACAAATGAAGGTAGTTAATAAACACATTAAAGGGTTTATTTATCATAGTTGAGGGGAATGCAATTTAAATCACAGTGAGATTTAAACCCAGTGTATGTATGTCCACTCCCAGGCCACTGTCCAAGAGAAATGCACCCATATGTTCACCGAAAAGCATACACAAAAATGCCCACAAAATGGCTTATATGTCCATTTTCATTCATAGAATGGAAAATTAACTGTGAAACACTCCTACAATGAAATACTATTATACAATTGCCATTTTTGTAGTAAAAATTTGTCAAATAGTATGCATCCATGATAATGAACAATTTATTTATTATCCCATGGAATGAAATGGATAAGTCTCATCTCACAAACATAATGTTAAGTTAAAGAAGCCAGACCAAAACTTTCATACTGTTTGATTCTAATACTTGTAGAAAAGTCCCAAGGCAGCCAAAATGAAATTTTAGTGATCAGGAATGTGTGCTTAAGTGGTAACTGAAGAAAAGAAGCGAAGTCTGACTTCCTGGAAGTTCAGTGTTAGGACTCCGGGCTTCCACTGCAGAGGGCCTGGGTTGCATTCCTGGTCCCACAAGCCATGCAGTGTGGCCAAAAAGAAAGGAAAAGTCAGGTTCAGATCACTTTGGTGGGAAGGAAGGAGTAAGACTGAGGGAACATGAGGAGTTTTCTGAGGTGGTGGCAGTCTCCTTCTTGGTTGTGACTGTTTTATTTGTGATCAATCTTTGAGTTACACTAATCCTATGTATTTTTTTTTCCTATGTGTGTCTCACAATTAAAAGATTTCTTAAAACTTTATTAGTATTAGGCAGGAATTCAGGGAAGAAGATAGATTCTGGGTTTATTTCACTGAGTTGAAATTCTTTTAAAGCCAGTAAGTTTGAGCCACTTACTAGCTACGTCACATGAATGTTTCATCAGTAGCAGAGCTAGTCCTTCTGTATGTCTTGCTCTGTCTAGGATGCTTAATTAATTGTTGGTTCATTAATTGGCCCCACACAGAAGGCAGGCAGAGACCCTAGAAAGAGGCAACCACTTTAGATTGGAAGGTGGCAGGTTTAGTAAGCCAGGAAACACATATGAGGCTTGTCTTGGGCAACTGCAAAATAAGTAGATTTGTGCACCCGCCTGCCAGAATTTTAAAAGTTTCTATGGAAGCCTTAACTGGGCTCAGTCACACTTATCACCCAGATGGTCTCAACAACAATGTACTCTCCCAGTGCTGTGTCCTTGAAACAGCTGGGAGAATGTGCATTCCAAGAACAGGAGAGGGAGTGAGTTTCCCTCACTCAATTGCCTGGGTCTAGCTCCAGGGTCAGCCAGCGGTCACATCCTCTGTATTACTTCCTCCAACACCAATCATATGATAATTTTAAAATAGAACACACAGACTTTCCTAGTGGGAGTAAACTGAATATCACCACCTCCATAAGCTTATTGACTTATGATCATTTTACAAAATCCAAAGACAATCCCAAAGTTCCTTAAGCACTTCAGAGCTGTTTTTATAACCTAAATAGGTCCAGATTACTAAAACACCTTTAAAATTTCCCCATGTGTATATGCTTTATCATCATCATCATTCATTATTATTATTATATTGCTGTTTCTAACCAGTCGTGGATTAAGAAAATTGCCCATTTCATTCATTTATCTGTTCAACTAACAGTCATTGAAACTGTGTGTGTGTCAAGCAAGAGTAAGTAAGGCTGAATCTGTTTATATGCATCTTGTGCTACCTAGACTTGATAACATTTACCTAGGATAATCAGAAAATGTTTCCTTAATTACTTACTTACTGGGCTAGATTCCAAATATTTGAGGCCATTGCCACTAAACTCGTATTTTAAAAGGACGTATCACAATAGGAATAAGCCTAACAAGCTGGTTTCAATGTAGACCAGTATGTATGTGTTGGCCCACCATTGTCACCCTATTTTTATCTCCTTCACAGGTTGCTCTATGGCTTTCTTTGTTTTTTGTTTTTCAACAATAGTCCTCCAAAGAGATGGCTTCTTCCTGGACTGAGGGATTGGGGTTTGAGGCGCCAATTGCTCCATAAATATTTCACGTTCAACTTAAGAGGTTTTTTTTAACTTTTTATTTTGTATTAGGATATAGCTAATTTTTTTGTATTTGGGTATAGCACCCACCAGGGCTTCGCTGGTGGCTCAGATGGTAAAGTGTCTGTCTGCAATGCTGGAGACCTGGGTTCAATCCCTGGGTCAGGAAGATCCCCTGGAGAAGGAAATGGCAACCCACTCCAGTACTCTTGCCTGTAAAAATCCCATGGATGGAGGAGTGTGGTAGGCTACAGTTCATGGGGTTGCAGAGAGTTGGACACAACTGCGGGACTTTACTTCTACTATTGCTACTATAGCTAATTATCAATGTTACGACAGTTTCAGGTTAACAGTGAAGGGACTGAGCCATATATATACATGTATCCATTCTCCCCTCCACCACCCCCCCTCATCCAGGTTGCCGTATAACATGGAGCATAGTTTCCCGTGTTGTACAGTGGATCCTTGTTGATTATCCACTTAAAATATAGCAGTGTGTACATGACCATCCCAAACTTACCCCTGGCAACCATAAGTTTGTTTTCTTTTTTTTCATAAGTTTGTTTTCTAATTGACTGTAGCATTTCCTAACCAAGGAGATTTAAAGTTTAGAACATACAATTTTTTTCCACATTATTTTAAATTAATTCTTAATTACTTAAAATAAAAATATTTTAATAATAATTTGAAGTTCAGGAGGAACTCACAGCTCTGAACTTCAGTCTGAATGCCATCCCGGAGGCCTGCATCACCCTTCTACTCTCCGGTGTCTCTGGGTCCAACAGGCCTGGTTGAAGACACCAAAGAAAGATGTGAGTGATTCCCAAGCACCACACCCACACAGAAAGATCTCCTAACAGCCCTTTAGGGCATCTCATATTCCTATCATGTGCAATCACACCTCCCCCACAAATGGGGGTTTTAGAGCCCGATGTGGTTGGAGTGGGGAGAAAAAGAGGGTGTGTGTATTATCTCAGGAGGCAATGCTGACAGTGTGACAGCAGAGTGCTTAATCTTCTTGGGACCTCCCTGGCGATCCAGTGGTTAGGACTCAGTGCTCTCACTGCCAAGGGCCTAGGTTCAATCCCTGGTCAGGAAACTAAGATCCCGTAACCCGTTACCCTCCACCCCCAAATAAAAAGTCTTCTACCTTGCTTTAGCACCTGTTCTGCTTCAGCTTTAGCTTCCACTCTCCCCGCCCCAAAGCATTATGTATTTAGATGTTCCTAAAGGTAATACTTAATGGTGCCAAACAGCTGGAAATCACTTAAACGAGTGTATAACAACTTCAGACCTCACAATGTTTCCCACATTGACATCTATTATATGTAATGCTATAGTATAGGCTAGACACAATGTTTACTGTTTCGTATGTACATAACAAAATTCTTACATCCAGACGACCATTGAGCGAATGGGGTACCACTGAAAAAGTACAGAATAGATACAGGGAGAAAAAGATTAGAAGGTATATATTAGTCTTACCAGGAATAAGCTGAGGATTTAACAATTTCTTCTTATATATATATGTGTGTGTAACTATACATACTTATTCTGAAATTAGAAAGAGAAATTTATTTATTTGTTTATTGGTCATGTCACACAGCTTGTGGGATCTTAGTTCCCTGACCAGGTATCAAACTCAGGTCCTCAGCAGTGAAAGCACCAAGTCCTAACTACTGGATTGCCAGGAAATTCCCAAGAAATAAAAATTTAATTTTTATCCATTATGCATCCATTTATTGCTAAAAGCCCAGGTGGCACAGAGGCAAAGACTCTGCCTACCCATGCAAGGGATGTAGGAGGCAGGGTTTCCATCCCTGGGTTGGGAAGATCCTCTGGAGGAGGCAATGGCAACACGTTCCAGTATTCTTGCCTGGAAAATTTCATGGGCAGAGGAACCTGTTGGGCTACAGTCCATGCTGGTTATGGTCCTTAGGGTCACTAAGAGTCAGACACAACTGACCAAGCATTCCTGAATTCCCAACCTAGAGGCCAGCAGAATGCGAGCCCTTTGACAGAGTTCATACAGGTCTCATGGAGCAGAGAGCTCGGAAAGCAGGGTGAACAGTGAATCTGAAAAGAATCATGATTTATTCTGTCACTGACTGACATGGACAAGTCATCTAATTGAATCTCAGTTTTCTTACTTGTTATATGGGGGCAGTGTTTTGATCTGGTTTACCTAACTCATCCCCTTCATGGATCACAGCCTTGGTGTGGAGAAGGGGTTTGCATAACTCAATGAAGCTATGAGCCATGCTGTGCAAGACCACCCAAGGTGGACAGTGAAGAGTTCTGGCAAAACATGGTCCCCTGGAGCAAGGAATGGCAAACAACTCCAGTATTCTTGAAAACCCCATAAACAGTATGAAAAGGCAAAAAGATATCGAAGATGAATCTCTCAGGTGAGAAGGTGTCCAATATGCTACTGGAGAAGAGTAGAGAAATAGCTCCAAAGAGAATGAAGAGTCTGGGCCTGAGCAGAAATGACGCTCAGTTGTGGATGTATTTGGTGGAGAAAGTCCTATAAAGAACAATACTGCATAGGAACCTGGAATGTTAGGACCATGAATCAAGGCAAATTGGAGGTGGGCAAGCATGAAGAACCAACTCATTGTAAAAGACCTTGATGCTGGGAAAGATTGAGAGCAGGAGAAGGGGGCAACAGGGAGATGGTTGGATGGCATCACCAACTAACTCCATGGACATGATTTTGACCAAACTCTGGGAGGTGGTAAAGGACAGGGAAGCCTGATGCACTGCAGTCCCTGGGATCACAGACAGAAATGACTTAGTGACTGAAAAACCACAATCTCACAGATGATGAAAATTTAGTAAGATGGCACAAGGAAAGAGCTTTGTAACTCTAAAGAGAACACAGATGTCTGATAGTTGGATTGTTTCGACACTCTTTATACACATACACAAATATTGTTGTGTTCAGTAGGTAGAAACAGGGTGGTCCTTCCGCGTCCCCAATAACCTCTACCAAATGTGGACTTGTGCATTGACACGGATTGGAATTCCATTTAGAATATTTATATTACTTATTTGTTCTTGGTTTTACCTGAAAAGCTGCTGAAATGCATAATAAATTATAACACAAACTCTAGCTCTTTGGGGCACCTACTCTCATGCATGTAACAACCCAACCCAGGACTAGGTGAAGGGGAGGCCTGGCCTGTGTCAGGACACTCCTGTCCTAGCTTTTCCTTCTGAAACCCATCCTGCTTTCACCCACTCTGTTCTCTGCTTTTACCAGTCAACAAAGGAAGGCTTTCGGACTTTTTGTTCATAAGCAGTGTCCTCTCCCACTGTTTCCTTCTTGAAAGCTTTGCTACTACTGCTGCTATGTTGCTTCCGTCTGACTCTTTGCCACCCTATGGGCCAAAGCCCATCAGGCTTCTCTGTCCATGGGCAAGAAGACTGGAATGGGCTGCCATTTCCTCCTCCAGAGGATCTTCCTAACCCAGGGATTGAACCCATGTCTCTTTTGTCTCCTGAGTTGGCAGGCGGGTTCTTTACCACTAGTGCCACCTGGGGAAATCCAGCAGGCTGAGACTCCCCAAATGTCCCTTCTTTCCAGCAAACCCCTCCCACCCCAGTGTTCCAGCCTTTGGAGAAGACTTTGGAGAAGGCAGATATCTTATCTTTAAACTCATCAGCTTTAGCTGTTAAGGACACAGATAAAGTGCCTGAGCACAGATTGGGGCAGGAGTTACTCCCTTAGGGCTAGGCCCCAGGCTGGAGAAGACAGGTGTGTTGCGTGCTAATCTGAACAGGAAACGCCCAGGCCAGGGCTTAGCTCTAGATGTTGCAGGACTCACAGGGATGGGATGCTGCCAGATATTTGGACTTTTCTGAAGAAGTCAGTTTTTCATGTGAAATTTACCACTAGGGAAAAAAAAAAAATTGGCAGGCCAAACAAAGCAGGTCTGTATGCGTGCTCAGTTGTGTCCGACTCTTTGAGACCTCTGTAGCCCCCCAGGCTCCCCTGTCCCTGGGATTCTCCAGGCAAGAATACTGGAGTGGGTAGCCATTTCCTCCTCCAGGGGAGCTTCCCGACCCAGGGATTGAACCTGTGTCAACTGTGTCTCCTGCATTGCAGGTGGATTCTTTACCACTGGAACACTGAGAAAGCCCCAAAGCAGGTCTGTGGACCGCCAATCCAGTGTTCATCCTGATGCCAGAGTCTATCCTCAGATGTTCAGACCCTGGCCTTTTTCACCAGCTATGTATTAATACATGGCTTGTCCTTTGGGGCCCTGGGTGCTTCTTCCTGCTGGTCTCCTAATCTACTCGGTGGGGCTGGTGTTCTTTAAAGTGGTAGAGAGACGCTCTCAAGAGGAGACGATGGTTCTCCTGCCTGGGACATGGCTGTGCCCTGAGAGATGGGCACCCAGGAGCCAGACTCTTTCATTTCTCTTCCTCAGCTCAGTGCCTTGCCCTCCGAGTCACCAGGCCTGAGAAAACCAAGACAGATAGGAGAACCAACCCCTGGCCTTGCCCAGTTCATCCCCAATTCCTCAGCAGTGGGAAGCTGCCCGTGAGTGAAACAAGAAGAGAAGGGGATGGCAAATATGCCTGTTTGGGTCTTAGCTGTGAGAACTGGGCCTGGAGAACTTGTCTGCTCAGGCACCCACCCTGGAGGGCAGTGGGCAAGCAGCTTTGATGCTGTCCTGCCCCAGCCCCTGCAATAAAAAGGCATATAGTGGACTGTACCATAAAAGCCTGAACAAGGGGCTCCAAAAATAACACCTGAACAAAACCGCTTAGAACCTTTTGCATCCATTAGAAACTTCTTCAGGGCCTGTGGCAGCATTGATAATTTTAGACTGTTCAGCCAGGCCCACTCTTCAGTGCAGCCAGAATTCAGGAAATGTCAAAGAATATGCTACATAGTTGTGAGACAGCACTAGACTTCAAAGAATCAGGGTTAAATGGGAAAAGGTTAAAGAAATGGAAGACTGATACAACTATAGGCTTTTTTCAACTTTGCTTAAATATGTGTATAAATACGCAGAGAAAAATTCTGGAAAGCAATGCACAGAAAGGTTCACAGTGGCTATATCTGGTAGTGGAAATGTGTAAGGTTTGTTTGTTTGTTTTCCTATTTGCATACTGCTACTTCCCTTTAGTTCAGTCGGTAAAAAATCTGCCTACAGTGCAGGAGACAGGTTCAATTCCTGGGTCTGGAAGATCCCTTGGAGAAGGAAATGGAAACCCACTCCAGTATTCTTGCCTAGAGAATCTCATGGACAGAGGAGCCTGGCAGGCTATAGTCCATGTGGTCGCAACAGTCAGACACAACTTAGCAACTAACCCACCAAAGAGGATTTTAGGAAATCTACAAAGACACAAAAGAAATTGATTCAAAAATAAGTGAGAAACAAGAGGCAAAGAGAAAGATGGGGAAGTAAGACTGAGGTAGAAAAGAGGCAGGTGCTATATATTAAGTGGAGCCAAATGAAATTGCCATTTTTTGTAAATCAAAAATCTTTCCCAATCTCATGTGGTCCAACTTAATATAAAATGCAGATTTATACCTGCTGGAGCTCAGGCAACTTTGGCTCTCAGCTTTCTAGTTACCAACTGGAAGGGGGATTTAACACTAGTTAAAAACCTATGGTGTCCATTAGATTAAAAAACAAACTAGATGCTCAAGACTTTCTATTAAAATATTTTTCAATTTTTTTTAAAAAAAATTAAAAAAATAAAATAAAATATTTTTCAAGATCATGTTTTCCTTTTGTAACCAGAAATTCTTAAGGTAAATGCTTTTTAAAGAAATTAGTGCTGGACCTGCGCCCTCCCTTCCTGAGTTCTCAGACTCGAAGCAGTGTCACTCCATTTCTCAATAAGATAGTATCTACTCAACTCACTCCAAAGCTGGTTTTGAGTACTCAAACAAGATAATGTTCAGTAAGATGTAAAATTCATCTAGAAGCCTTGCAGAGAATAGTAATGGCACCTTTTTATCAAGTGCTTGCTGTAGTCAGGTACTGTGCTGGCGTCTAGTAACAAATAAATCCTAAAGAGTTACAGTCACAGATGTAACAAACTCACACCTATGAAACTGATGAATATAAATATTTATCAGTAAAATGCCTTGCATGATGTCTGACACACAGGAGATCAACCTCAGTAATGACTGTGGGTACGTCTAAGAGATATGAATGTTCTGAGTCGTAACTAATGGGTCCTAATAATAAGTTTATAGAACTTTGCATATTTCATAAGTTGTTTAGTAAATTAATGAATATAAAGTATTATAATAGTGCCTAGTACACAGCAGGGACTCAGGAAAAAGCTATTATTCCATTTATTTCTTGCTAAAGGTCTCTAACAATTAGAAGCAAAGTTAGGCTCTCAAACCTTGGTCTCTCTGGTTCTCAAATCCTTCTTACCACACATTTTGAACACATACAAGGTATGATGTATTTAATGAGAAGGCTTCAGTACCTTGCCCTTTTTTTTTTAACCTTGAATCTTATTACTATCATTATTTATGATAAATGTTCCCTTAAAGCCCCCTGCTACCCTCTTTTGTTTCCCTGCTACTTAATTTATTGTAACCCGTTTCTTCTCCCCTCTCTCCTACGGGGATGGATCATTTTTACATTTTCCTCTGGAATCTGAGGTCTCCCCTGTCCTTTCTCTCTGGCCAGCAGAGAGACTGGGACCCTTTCACAGCAGATAGTCAGGAAGCCTTTATGGAGCACGTACTATGTGCCAGGCTCTCTGTGGAGGCCTGATCCCTGCGCTTATAGTGCCTACCGCAGCGGGTTGTCATCAAGACTAATTTAACAGAGACATGTACAATACCAAACATACAGCTTGGCACACAGTAGGACTCCACTGTGATTCTTGTCTTAATTTTATGTGGGGAGCTCTATGTTCCAAACTCCAAATCTAACTCCTCATGCATTATCTCATTTCATCCTCAGTTGGTGTGTGTTAGTTGCTCAGTCATGTCCAACTCTTTGCGATTCCATGGACTATACAGCCCACCAGGCTCCTCTGTCCATGGGATTCTCCAGGCAAGAATAGGTTGTCATTCCTTCTCCAGGGGATCTTCCTGAGCTAGGGATCAAACCCGGGTCTCTCACACTGGAGGCAGATTCTTTGTCACTGAGCCACCAGGGAAGCCCATTGAATGACTGAATTATTAATTATTTACATGCTAAAGATAAGAAATCCAGACCAAGAGGTTCATTACTTTCCCACCTTTGAGATTCATTCATGTCTGCATAACTCCAAAGCTTATACGTCTGTCCAGGGCCTGGCACGTGACAGGCAAGAGGTGCTTAGAGCACAGAACTCAAGGAAGGACTCAGGTTCAAGTGCAAGCATTTCCATTCCCTCCAAGAACCCAAAAGTTTACTAATGTTTGCATCACCTCACACCTGGTGAGATTCAAATCTCGGTGATTGAATCACAGTGAAATTAACATGTTCTCTCTCTGCCTGTAGACTTCTCCCCTCCCTTTCTCTTCCTTCCCTCCTCTTCCCTTCTCCTTCCTTCATTCTTTCCTTTCTTCCTTTCCTCCTTCTTTCTTCCTTCCATCCCCCCACCCTCTTCTTTCTTTTGTCTGACCCAGCTCAGAGTTGGCCTCTGTTCTGCTCTGAAAGCATAGCAAGCAGGCCTCTCCAATCCTGGTTTTCCAGAAGCACAAATCTCAGGACCAGTGGTTTCTATAGGGAAAGGCTGCTCCATGCACTGGGCTCACTTAACTCTGAATAACAGGGCTGTGGACTAACAGCAGGGAGAGACGCAACTCCAAAGGCCAAGGATGTTTTATAGTCTCCAAGGCATTAAAGCAAGAGTCAGCCAGCTGGCAGGAGAGGCCAGAGAACTCACAACAGCTCCTCATCCTCTGAACACTAGTTCCCCAAGTGCGGTTCCCAGACCAGCAGCACTGGGAGCTTTTTGGCAATGCAGTCTCTTATCTCCACCCCAGATTTTCTGATGGGGAAGCCTGGAGATGTGGCCCAGGAGTCACACGGGTGATTCTGGTGTGCACCTAATTTTAAGAACTACTAGCTGATAAGACAGAACCCAAAGTCTGCTCTAGCAGTCTCTCCATGGCTCTGCCTATATATCCAACCTCATCTCTTTTCTTCGCCTGTGTCACCTTCCCACAGGAAGCCCTCCCAAGGAAGAGCCAACACTGTACCTTCTTAATCTTTATGTCCCTGGCGCCCAGCACAGAATCTGGTTCCCAGTGAATATTTGCTGAATAGTAATAAAATCAAAGCAGACATGAGAAGGTGGGGCTCAGGGTAATTTCCACAGAAGTGCAACACCTCCCTGAGCTGGAACTCTGGCCAGGGGCCGGTGCCACAGTCAGGCGAGTCTTCAGTGAAAAGCCCAGTGTAACAGAAGGTCCCAGAATTCCCTGACAGCCCAGTGGTTGGGACTCTGTGCTTCTACTGCAGGGGACACAGGGTCCAGTCCTGGTGAGGAAGCTAAGATCCCGCCAGCTGAGTAACCACAACAAAAAAACAAACCAGCCGCGGCCACTACTCAGCTTCAGTTGATGTTGCTATTTGGCATGAGGACCTGTGTTGCTACATCTCTCACAGCTCAAAAAATTAAGGCCTTTAGCGAAATTTTCAGAATTTGGGGACTTCCCTGAGAGTCCAGTGGCTAAGACTCCATGCACCCAATGCAGGGGGCCTAGGTTCCATCCCCGGTCAGGGAACTAGATCCCACCTGCCACAACTAAGACCCAGCACAGCCAAACAAATAAATAAGATCTCAAAAAAATAAAAAGAAGAAAATTTCAGAATTTTTGAGGTTGGCTCAAAAGTTTTAAATCATAAAAACCTCCAAAAACCCATCTTGGGGAGTGGAACAAAATATATATCTCAGGCCAAATGCAGCATACTAGCTGCTGGCTAGCTCACTACCACTGAATGGCATCACTGTTTAGTTCTTTCTAGAACTAAGTTCTAGATGACAATAGAATATACACTGCATGGAGGCAGGGATTTTTCTCTTACTCATTGCTGTGACCCCCAAACCTGGAGGGGCACCTGGCTCAGAGTAGAACTCAGCTGACATTTGTGGAGTGAATGACTGTCGCAGAGAACAGGCCTATGTCATCAGCTTTGTGGCCTGCCTTTGTGACAGTTCTCCGTTTATCAGAATCAGCCTCATCTCAGGAAAGAAGGCTCCTAAGAAACCACCTGATTGCAGGCATCGCATTCCTGTCCCAGTGCCTTGCCATCACTAATGTTGATGTGGTTGCCCCTTTGGCTCTCTCCCATCACAGAATGAAGAAGGTGAAGAGGGCCTCCTTGTCCCTGTGAGGTGTCCATGTTTGCACTGGGCAGCTGTCCAGAGGATTTCATCCTGGGAGCAGCTGCTACGTACCAGGAACAATGAAGCCTCTTTGTCCTTATAGAAACTTAAAATGAAAATCCTTTCCCTCCCTTGCTGGAAGCTTTGTAACTCCTGAGAAAGGGCAAGAGGTTTGCCATTTTTAACTGCTACTGTTAGCTGTTATTTCATTCTTTCTGATCTGTGGGGGGGGGGGGGGGTGGTGGTGGTGGGGAACCCTTGAATGTGACTCAGAAAGAAGCAGTGGGTAGACACAGTGGAGCAAGCACAACCTAGTCTCATCTTGTTTCAGGAAGTGAACCTCTTCTGATTTGGGGTCACTGCACAAGTTACACACTCCTTGCCCTGAATGGTAAGTTTGACCAAAATTCAATTCTTTCCAGAAACCTTGAAGTAACCCTTCTGATCTAGGCACTGTGGTACCTGCAGAGCCCTCACACAGGGAACCTGTCAAAGTACTTTCCACTCTGCCAGGAATCTAAGGCGTCATCCTGTGTATAACTCTGTGGAAACGTTTGCTGAGATAAAATTGCAGTACTGCAATCATCTCAACAATTTACAGGTAATACAGAACACAGAATGTTTAAGTTGGAACAAACCTTAGAAATCATCCATTCCAGTGATTTTTTTTTTTCTGTGCGAACAGATAAAAGCAGAATTGAATGATCTGATCCCTAGCCTCCCGTGCTCTTTCCACCTCCCAGTCTCCCTTCCAGCCTTTATAACCTGAGTGGGGGTTCTGGGGGTGGGGATAGGGGTGCAGATTGGAAGGGAGCTCTGTGAAACCCCTGGGATTTCTGAGTTGTGGGCTGCAAAACTGAATCAGTCCTCATATTCAGAACAAAAGAAGAAAAATACATTTATTAAAGATTTCTATTATAAAAGGAATCTATGGCTGTTGTGAAAATTGTGACATTTTGAAAAAAGGAGGGAAGTTACTGTCAATGAATAGTCACTATGATGAGTTTGGGTGCATTTCACTCTAGTTGTTTTTTCTCACACCCAGAGGTTTTTTGTTGGTTTTTAATTTTTGCCTGGGTCTGTGTGCCACCAGTGAAGACACCTCTTCCCCTTGCATATGGAACGGGGAGGCAGAACGGGGCCTGTGTTAGAGCTGCACAGATTTCCATGCCAGGCTGATTCCACACACCTGGCTCCATTCCGTTTGGAATCACAGTCATCCTTTTTGGTGACCTCACTCTTTACCATGGATGAGTATAAGCTGCAGACTCAGGGCCCTTGGGAGAGATTTTGATGGGAAAGCAGGTACTACACTTAGCCCCAAGTAAGCCCAGAGCTAAAGCCACCACATGGGCATCCAAGTGTTCAGCCACAAGTCAAGGGAAGGCAGGCAGGCACACTCTAGTGGCAGATTGCAGACCACTGGAGGGCTTTATCATTTTTTATTGAGTGAGCAAGGATCTCTAACTCCCCCTACCTTCTCCTCCGCTAACAATACCAACTCTAATCTTGCTGAGAAAATGGAAGCTGAAGAGACCTTCCCATGCCTCCACCAAGTAGACCCAGCCTTCTGAATTTGTGCCCATATCGTCTGCATTCCCTCTTTGTCCGGGGCTGAGCTCTCCTGGCTCCTACACCAAAGAGCCTGTTACTAGATCCTCTCCCTTCCTCCCTCCGCCCTGCTCTGGACAACTCATCATTCTCCTCATTGACTTCACCTCTCCCTCTACAGTCCCATTTCTCTTTCTCACCTTTTAGTAACATTCCTTCAGTCATCCAGACCCTGTCTTTACTTCTTTCCTCCATCCCAGTCTAACCAGGTTTTGGCCCGGAGAATCCCATGCACAAAGGAGCCTGGTAGGCTACAGTCCACGGGGTTGCAAAGAGTCAGACATGACTGAGCGACTTCACTTTCACTTTCATGCCATCAAAAGAACTTTATCAAGGTCCCATTGCTTTCCATGTTGCTAATCTCATTTTCAGTACTTGGTCACCTTACTCACTCTTGTGATAGCATTTTTGAGGCACACAGTCTCTCTCTCTGATTCAAATACTTGCACTGCCCAGCTTCTTAATGTTCCTCCTACATCACTCCTTCTCATGAGTTGCTTGTTGGAATTCTTTCCTAAACTTCACACCTCAAAGTGCCCCAGAGATCAGTCCTCAGTTCTCTTTCACTCAGACCTTGGCTAAATGACCTTCAAACTTTTGACCATGACTCTCAGACAGTAAAGAATCTGTCTGCAGTGCAGGAGACCCAGGTTCAATCCATGTGTTGGGAAGATCCCCCGGAGAAGCAAATGGCTACCCACTCCACTATTCTTGCCTGGAGAATTCCATGGACAGAGGAGCCTGGTAGGATACAGTCCATGAGGTTGCAAAGAGTCAGACAGGACTGAGAGACTAACACTTTCACTTTCACAGTAAGAAATACATTTTACATCCTGACCCAGTTTGTGCATATACACAAACACAATTGAAATAAAATATTTCACAAAACAATGACCAACCATACTATGTATAACACACTGAAATTTTCTATTTTATTAACCTTTTTTTAATGCTTGTCAGGATCACCATCGGCACATAGGTCATTAAATGCCTTTAAATGTCCTCTCTCTGCTGATAACTCCCAAATTTTATTTCCAGCCTGGAACTATCTGAGTTTCAGACATGAATTTTCAACTGCTTCTCAACACTTCCTATCATAAGCATATCCCACCAGCCTCTCAAACTTGACATGACCTAAATTCTACTCCTGACTCCCCCAGCCTTCTTGATCTTAGTAATGAGTTACTCAGTTGTTCACATTAAAAACTTTAGAGCGTAACACTAAAAAGACATAATACCTATTCTTAACGAATTATTTTTAAAAATTGAAGAGGCAGGAAAGCTTACAAACTCATTCTACGAGGCCAGCATTACCCTGATAGCAAAATCAGACAAAGAAACCACCAAAAAAAAAAAAAAGAAAAGAAAATTGAATGCCAATATCCTGGATAAAAAAATAGATGGAACAACAAACTCTCAATAAAATATTAGCAAACTGAATTCAATAATACTTTAAAAGGAGTATACACCATGACCACATGGAATTTATGCCAAGAGTGAAAGATGATTAAATATTCATAAATCAACATGATTCATCACATTAACAAAATGAAAGATAAAAATCATATGACCAACCTCAGCATACTAAAGGCCATTTATGACAACCAACAGCTAACATCACACTCAAGGGTAAAAAGTTGGGAGCTTTTCCTCTAAGAACAGGAATAAGAAAAAGATGCCCATCTCACCACTTTCATGCAACATAGCATTGTAAGTCCTAGCTATAGCAATCATAGAAGAAAAATAAGTAAAAGACATTCAAATTGGAAGGGAAGAAGTAAAACTGTCACTATTAGTAGTTGATACTATATATAGAAAACTCTAAAGACTCTACCAAAAAACTCAGTAAAATTCAATAAAATTGCAGGATATGAAATTAATATATACAGCTTGCTGTACACCTGAAAATAATACAAATATATACCAAATATTTTTGTATATATCAAATATATACCAAAATAGAATAAAAATTAATATATTAAAATATGTTCTATTTCTATACACAGATAATAAACCATCAGAAAGAGAAATGAAACAACAACATCATTGAACTGATTCTAAAAAAAAGAATAAAATACCTAGGAATAAATTTAACCAAGGAGGTAAAAGATCTGTACTCAGAAAACTATAAGACAATGATAAAAGAAACTGAAGACAACAAAAGTAAATAGAAAAATACACCATACTCATGTTAAAATGCTTATATTACCCCCAAACTATCTACAGATTCAAAGCAATACCTATCAAAAATACCCATGACATTTTCTAAAAAAACTAGATCAAATAATTCTAAAATAGAACTGCAAAAGACCCAAAATAGCCAAAGCAATCTTGAAAAAGAATGATAAAGCTGGAACCATTACATTTTCTGATTCCAAATTATACTACAAAGCTATAGTAATCAAAGCAGCATAGTACTGGCACAAAATAGACACATAGATGAATGGAGCAGAATAAGAGAGCCCAGAAATAAATCTACGCTTATATGGTCAATCTATATGGGCTCTCTATTCTGTTCCATTCATCTAGGGGTTTATATTTGTTCCAGAATCTGCCTGCAATGCAGAAGACCCAGCTTTGCTCCCTGGATTGGGAAGGTCCCCTGGAGAAGGGAATGGAAACCCACTCCAGTATTCTTGCCTGGGGAATTCCATGGACAGAGGAGACTGCTGGGCTACAGTCCGTGGGGTTGCAAAGAGTCAGACTTAGCAGCTAACATTTTCACTCGTGGTCAATCTATGACAAGGGAGACAAGAATATACAATGAGGAAAAACAGTTTCTTTAATAAATGATGCTGGGAAAACTAGACAGCCACATACAAAGAATGAAATTGGACCACCTTCTTACACCATATACAAAAGCAAATTCAAATGGACTAAAGACTTAAATGCAAGACCTGAAACATAATTTAGAAGACAACAGAAGGAGTAGGTAAACTCTTTGACATTGGTCTTAGCTGTATCTTTTTGGATCTTTTTCCTCAGGCAAAGGCAACAAAGCAAAAATAAACAAATTGGACTATATCAAACAAAAAGGCCTACAGCAAGACCGTAGGCTCTGGAGCCACTGCTGTGTGGCCCTGGAGCGGCTGTGAGCAGATAGCCTATGCCCAAGGGCAAAGGAGAAGCTCCAGCAAGGAGGTAGGAGGGGCGAATTCACATTTAGAATCAAACTCCATTTCTGCCAGAGACACTCAGAGGGTTCAAACAAACCTTGTGTGCACCTGGACCCGGCGACCTCATGAGACTCCTGTGGTGATGTGGGTCAGCATTGGACTGTCACAGGGAAGGGGCTCTGGGCGCAGCAGACTTGGGTATGGCATAAGCCCTCTTGGAGGACGTTGCCATTAACCCCACCATAGCGCTGCCAGAACTTACATAGGACTGGGAAATAAACTCTTGGTAGGCACAAACAGAACCTTGTGTGCAACAAGACTCAGGAGAAAGGAGCAGTGACCCTACAAGAGACTGACCCAGACTTGCCCAGCAAAGTCCAGGAGTCTCCAGTGGAGGCATGGGTCAGTGGCGACCTGCTGCAGGGCTGGGAGCACTCTTGCAGCAGCGCATGCATGGGACCTTTTGCAGGAGGTCCCCATTATCTTCATTACCTCCACCATAATTTGTGAAGTCACTCAGTTGTGTCAGACTCTTTGCGACCCCATGGACTGTAGCCCACCAGGCTCCTGGTCCATGGGATTTTCCAGGCATGAATACTGGCGTGGGTTGCCATTTCCTTCTTCAGGGGATCTTCCCAACCCAGGGATCAAACCCAGGTCTCCTACATTGTAGGCAGAGCTTTACCGTCTGAGCTACCAGGGAAGCCACCACAGTTTGGCCCCAGGTAAATAGCAGGGAGGGAACACAGTTCCACCCATCAACAGAAAACTGGATTGAAGATTTACTGAGCATGGCCCTGCCCATCAAAACAAGACCCAGTTTCCCCTCAGTCAGTCTCGCCCATCAGGAAGCTTCCAGAAGCCTCTTATCCTTCTCCATCAGAGGGCAGACAGACTGAAAACCACAATCACAGAAAACTAACCAATCTGATCACATGGACCACAGCCTTGTCTAACTCAGTGAAACTATGAGCAATGCCATGTAGGGTCACCCGAGATGGATGGGTCATGGTGGAGAGTACTGACAAAATGTGGTCTACCGGAGAAGGGAATGGCAAACCACTTCAGTATTCCTGCCTTGAGAACCCCAAGAACAGTATGAATAGGCAAAAAGATAGCACACTGAAAGATGAACTTCCCAGGTTGGTAGGTGCCCAATATGCTACTGGAGATCAGTAGAGAAATAACTCCAGAAATAATGAAGAGATGGAGCCAAACCAAAAACAACACTCAATAATGGATGTGACTGGTGATAGAAGCAAAGTCCAATGCTGTAAGAATAATATTGCATGGAATCTGGAATGTTAGGTCCATGAATCAAGGCAAATTGGAAGTGGTCAAACAGGAGATGGCAAGAGTGAACACTGACATTTTAGGAATCAGTGAACTAAAATGCACTGGAATGGGTGAATTTAACTCAAATGACCATTATAGCTACTACTGAGGGCAAGAATTCCTTAGAAGAAATAGAGTAGTCCTCAGAGTCAACAAAAGAATCTGAAATGCAGTAATTGGATGTAATCTCAAAAATGACAGAATGATCTCTGTGTTTCCAAGGTAAACCATTCAATATCACAATAATCCAAGTCTATGCCCAACCAGTAATACTGAAGAACCTGAAGTTGAATTGTTCTGTGAAGACTTACAAGACCTTCTAGAACTAACAACCAAAAAAGACGTCCTTTTCATTTTAGCTGGAGAAGGCAATGGCAACCCACTCCAGTACTCTTGCCTGGAAAATCCCATGGACAAGGAGCTTGGTAGGCTACAGTCCATGAGGTTGTGAAGAGTCGGACACGACTGACCAACTTCACTTTCACTTTTCACTTTCATGTGTTGGAAAAGGAAATGGCAACCCACTCCAGTGTTCTTGCCTGGAGAATCCTGGGGACGGAGGAGCCTGGTGGGCTGCCGTCTATGGGGTCACACAGATTTACACGACAGAAGTGACTTAGCAGTAAGCAGTTTCATTTTAGGGGACTGGAATGCAAAAGTAGGAAGTCAAGAAACACCTGGAGTAACAGGTAAATTTGGCCTTGGAGTACAGAATGAAGCAGGGCAAAAGCTAATAGAATTTTGCCAAGAGAACACACTGGTCATAGCAAACACCCTCTTCCAACAACACAAGAGAAGACTCTAAACATGGACATCACCAGATGATCAATACCGAAATCAGATTGATTATATTCTTTGCAGCCAAAGATGATGAAGCTCTATAAAGTCAGCAAAAACAAGACCAGGACCTGACTGTGACTCAGATCATGAATTCCTTATTGCCAAATTCAGACTTAAATTGAAGAAGGTAGGGAAAACCACTAGATCATTCAGGTATGACTTAAATTAAGTCCCTTACAATTATACAGTGGAAGTGAGAAATAGATTGAAGGGATTAGACCTGACGAACTATGGTCGGAGGTTCATGACATTGTATGGGAGACAGGGATCAAGACCATCCCCAAGAAAAAGAAATGCAAAAAAGCAATACGGCTGTCTGAGGAGGCCTTACAAATAGCTGTGAAAAGAAGAGAAGCAAAAAGCAAAGGAGAAAAGAAAAGATAAACCCTTTTGAATGCAGAGTTCCAAAGAATAGCAAGGAGAGATAAGAAAGCCTTCCTCAGCAATTAATGCAAAGAAATAGAGGAAAACAGTAGAATGGGAAAGACTAGAGATCTCTTC
The DNA here is from genome assembly GCA_007570785.1 of Antilocapra americana. NCBI lineage: Eukaryota > Metazoa > Chordata > Mammalia > Artiodactyla > Antilocapridae > Antilocapra > Antilocapra americana. The sequence continues at coordinate 25,633,787 of ML662436.1, forward strand.
AGGAAAATTAGAGATACCAAGGGAATATTTTATGCAAAGATGGGCTCAATAAAGGACAGAAATGGTAGGGACCTAACAAAAGCAGAAGATATTAAGAAGAGGTGGCAAGAATACACAGAAGAACTGTACAAAAAAGATCTTCATGATCCAGATAATCATGATGGTGTGATCACTCACCTAGAGCCAGACATCCTGGAATGAATGTGAAGTCAAGTGGGCCTTAGGAAGCATCACTATGAACAAAGCTAGTGGGGGTGATGGAATTCCAATTGAGCTATTTCAATTCCTGAAAGCTGATGCTGTGAAAGTGATGCACTCAATATGCCAGTAAATTTGAAAAACTCAGCAATGGCCGCAGGACTGGAAAAGGTCAGCTTTCATTCCAGTCCCAAAGAAAGGCAATACCAAAGAATGCTCAAGCTACTGCACAATTGCTCTCATCTCACATGCCAGTAAATTAATGCTCAAAATTCTCTAAGCCAGGCTTCAACAATACATGAACTATGAATTTCCAGATGTTCAAGCTGGTTTTAGAAAAGACAGAGGAACTAGAGATCAAATTGCCAACATCCACTGGATTAGTGAAAAAGCAAGAGCGTTCCAGGAAAACATCTATTTCTGCTTTATTGACTATGCCAAAGCCTTTGACTCTGTGGATCACAATAAACTGTGGAAAATTCTGAAAGAGATGGGAATACCAGACCACCTGACCTGCCTCTTGAGAAATCTGTATGCAGGTCAGGAAGCAACAGTTAGAACTGGACATGGAACAACAGACTGTTTCCAAATAGGGAAAGGTGTACGTCAAGGCTGTATATTGTCATCCTGCTTATTTAACTTATATACAGAGTACATCATGGGAAATGTTGGGCTGGATGAAGCACGAGCTGGAATCAAGATTACTGGGAGAAATAACAATAGCCTCAGCTATGTAGATGACTCCACCCTTATGGCAGAAAGTGAAGAGGAACTAAAGAGCCTCTTGATGAAAGAGAAAGAGGAGAGTGCAAAAGTTGGCTTAAAGCTCAACATTCAGAAAAGTAAGATCATGGCATCTGGTCCCATCACTTCATGGCAAATAGATGGGGAAACAGTGGAAACAGTGAGAGACTTTATTTTCTTGGGCTTCAAAATCACTGCAGATGGTGGCTGCAGCCATGAAATTAAAAGACGCTTGCTCCTTGGAAGGAAAGTTATGGCCAACCTAGATAGCATCTTAAAAAGCAGAGACATTACTTTGTCAACAAAGGTCCATCTAGTCAAGGCTATGGTTTTTCCAGTGGTCATGTATGGATGTGAGAGTTGGACTATAAAGAAAGCTGATGGCCGAAGAAATGTTGCTTTTAAACTGTGGTGTTGGAGAAGATTCTTGAGAGTCACTTGGACTGCAAGAAGATCCAACAAGTTCATCCTAAAGGAGATCAGTCCTTAAAATTCATTGGAAGGACTGATGCTGAAGCTGAAACTCCAATACTCTGGCCACATGATGCGAAGAACTGACTCATTTGAAAAGACTCTGATGCTGGGAAAGATTGAAGGCTGGAGAAAGGGATGACAGGGGATGAGATGGTTTGATGGCATCACTGACTCAATGGACATGAGTTTCAGTAAACTCCAGGAGTTGGTGATGGACAAGGAGATATGTTGTGCTGCAGTCCATGGGGTCGCAAAGAGTGGGACATGACTGAGTGACTGAACTGAATTGAACTGAACCCAGAAATTTTTATTTAAAATAGCGATTGCATAATTGGTGTAGATTTGTGAACTTAAACTGAAATTTTATTCAGTTTGTAAACCATATCGGAACACTTAAGAGTACTTAAAATCCATTATTTTAAGGTTTAATTTGTTAGATTTATAAAAATGAGATAAGTATCTAGTTGTTATATTTGATAATCACAATGACTTAAAGAAACCAAATATACTGAAAGTGCAAATAAAGTTCAAAATGTAAATAAAGTGATTTTAAAATTAGTTGTTCAAATTTTGGTAGGTTTATACATAGTAAAAAGATATTTTAAAACTGAACTTAAGATGAAGTGAGAAGGGAAATTCCCTGGTGGGCAAGTGGTTAGGACTCTGTGCTTTCACTGCTGAGGGCATGGCGAAAAAAAAAGATGAAGGAGAAGTAGAGGTTTTAAAAATTGAAACTTAAATCTTTATAGAATAATCCTTTCCATAAAGGATTATCTTTTCAGAATAATCCTTTCCAAAAACCAATCTCCAGGGCACACAAAAGATAAACAAACCAAAAAAATATCCACTCGACAGCTGGGCTGAACTTGAATGAAAGTTTTCAGAGTAGGTGGATTTGTGTATTTTTCTAGAGAGTGGGTCCGACCTTTTTTTCACATCCATAAATGTCCTTCATCCCAAAAGTTTAAAAATCTTTTTCTGTAGATGGAGTGACTTATACATCTCTCTTTCTAGCCCCATGGGTCCTAAGGCTGCCCTGGAGCTTCACTTGGACCTCCCACCAGTGCCCCACATGCAACAATCTACAAAATCATTTTATGAGTGTGCATGCAGGCTAAGTTGTTTCAGTTTTGTCCAACTCTGTGTGACCTCATGGACCGTAGCCCACCAGACTCCTCTGTCCATGGGATTCTCCAGGAAAGAATACTGGCAGAGTGGGTTACCATTCCCCTCTCCAGAGGATCTTCCTGACCCAAGGATCAGACCCACATCTCTTACATCTTCTGCATTGTCAGGCAGGTTCTTTACCCGTAGCACCACCTGGGAAGCTCATTATTTTATGAGAAGGACCCTCCCAAACCAGTCCCTTCCACAGAGATGCCTCTCCAACCTGCAACCCAGAGGCTTTCAGCTTTCAAATCCCTTCTTCTTTGCCAAAAAATCCAGCCAATGTCTTAATTCTATTTCTCTCTTTACTGGCTTTCCCTATCCTATTGATTTCTGCAATTGCCTAACCTATTGATCAATTCTAATTGATTCTATTGGAGATCAATAGAATTAGGTAACTGGCTGACCATTTCCTTCCCCTTTGCCACAAATATCCAAATTTCCCCCAAGCCCTAGTAATTCTTCCCTCTGAGTATGCCCCATGCTTTCCTTTCTCCCAGTACTCACAGAAGCATCAGTGCTGCAGCAGACCGATGGTTCTCCTCACCACCTTTAATGACATTCCCCCCCAAAGCCCTCGGGTGTGTTGCTCTAGAGCCTTCCACAGTTCCTGGCTACCCCTGTGGAGGTCTCATCACCCACGCAATGGTGACTTTATGCAAACTCTGAAAGTCATGCCAGGGACAGATCCCTGAGTGCAGCTGTTCCTGCCTCCTTCCTCCACATGCAGGGAATGCCGTTGGAGTGGCCCTAATTTTGCCTCTGGAAACTCTATTTTCCTTCAGGACTTAACTTACTCAGGGGCCCTCTTTTCTTCTGAATGATTCAAAAAAACAATCACATGTCCTTCTTCTGTTGCTGTGTTCTTCAGCCCCTAAGTACTCAAAGCCTCTGGAGGACAGAAACCATGCCTTCTGCCAATTTGAAACCTGTGAAGGGAAGCCTCATTTTCCACTCATTTCTTAAGCACCAACTGTTTGTCAGACACTGTGCTAGGTGTTGGGGAGAATGAGGGAAAGAAATTTCCTACTATCAAGCAGTTTACGTCTTAGGGGAGTGGAGAGGAGGTGAAAGGCAATCAACAGACACATACACACACAATTGTTTTAGTGGTGACTCATGCATGAGAAGCGAGAAGGCAATGGCACCCACTCCAGTACTCTTGCCTGGAAAATCCCATGGACAGAGGAGCCTGGTAGGCTGCAGTCCATGGGGTCACAAAGAGTCGGACACAACTGACTGAGCGACTTCACTTTCACTTTTCACGTTCATGTACTGGAGAAGGAAATGACAACCCACTCCAGTGTTCTTGCCTGGAGAATCCCAGGGATGGGGGAGCCTGGTGGGCTGCCGTCTACGGGGTCGCACAGAGTCGGATATGACTGAACCGACTAAGCAGCAGCAGCAGCAGCAGCAGCAGATGTGAGGAGAATAAAACAGAGTTACGGGATAAAGTGTGACAGTCTGGAGGGGGGGCACTTGAGATCTGGGTGGTAGGAGAGCCCTTTCTGAGATGGTGACATTTGCACCAAGAGCGGAATGCTGAGAAGCAAGCCCCATGTGGAGACCTGGGGACAGCATCCGGGGAAGAGGGGGACAGTGAAGGCAGATGTGTGTGGGGTGAGGGGACTTGTCATAATGAGATGGTGGTCCCAGTGTGGTGACCAAGGAAGTGCTATACCAGAGGGCAAGTCAGGCCACAGCCCATCACATGAGGCCTCGCGAGGACGTGCTGAGGGGGGCTGTGGGTTTAGGTGCATCCGAGGGTCTCAAGCAGAGGGTGCCCTCCGAGTTGGTTGTCGGAAGGCTCACCCCGCTGCAGTGTGGAGCACGGCTGTGGGTACGGAGCGAAGGAGGGAGACCAGCTGGAGCGTACGCAGTAGTCCGTATCAGACACGTGTGGCCGTAGCAGGTTAGGGTGACCGACTGCCCCTGTTGGCCTGGGAGTAAGCAGTTTCCTGGGACATGGGGCCTTTAGTGCTCAAATGGAAAAATCCCTGGCCTGGGTGGCTGCTTAGCATAGGCCACTACGCTTGGAGGCAAGGCCATCTGACTCGCTGATGGATGGGATGGAAGGAAGGAAAGGAAATCTACAGAGAATGACGGGAGTTAGCTTGAACAGCTGGGTAGATGGTGGTGCCACTTACTGGTGGATGAGAGAGAAATAAGTTCAAGGATCAAATCAAGATTTTGACTTTCTGAGTGCCCCAAAATGAGCTCCATAAATCTCTACTAAGTGGCGAACCCACAATATAACTTGGGAGGGCGTTACTGCTATCCTACAAGGACAGAGGACTAAAAGGTTAGTCACTCAGTTGTGTCTGACTCTTTGTGACCCCATGGACTGTGGCCCACCAGGCTCCTCTGGCCATGGGATTCTCCAGGCAAGCATACTGCAGTTGGTAGCCATTCCCTTCTCCAAGGCATCTTCCCAACCTGGAAATGGAGCCCAGGGCTCCTGCACTGCAGGTGGATTCTTTGCCGTCTGAGCCAACAGGGAGAAAAACAAGTTCAGGAGTAAAACCAAGAGTTCAAATTTCCGAGTGCCCCAAAATGAGCTCCATAAATCTCCACCAAATGTAAACGCCACTATAATAACCTGGAAGAGCATTACCAGTATCCCAAAAATAGAGGGAACTAAAGTGGATACAAAAATAGGCATTCGGTCAATAGCAAAATCATTCTGGAACCTCTTAATTGCTAACAGTCACAGAGGAGCCAACCTTCCCAGAAAGAGTGGATGAATCCATTTCCTGCAGATGTGATGTTAATGAAATCCAGAAGTGGACCAGGGACCACACAGACCCTGGCCTCTGCAGTCTTGTGACAGGCCTCACTCCCAGCAGTTTGTGATGGTTGGAAATTTAAGATGAAGATGGAAAGTCACAAAGAGGGATTACATGGAGTTACCGCAGTAGCATCCTTCTCTGTCTTCTCTCTTGCATCCAAAATCCTCCAGCTGGCTCCAATTCAGTGCTCTTTCCTCTGTTACACAATAGCTTCCCATTTCCTCTGCTTTCAGCTGCCAGTGAAACCCTGACTGCAGCCTGTACAGCAAATGGACTTTTTGAAGCATTTCTCAACAGAGATGTCCTCTCTCCCACTGATGTTAAGAGAAAACGCTCTCTTGTCTCCTGTTCTGGTCTTCCTCCCAAAGTCTTCCCCTTGCTAGCCATGCAGGTTTCTGGGAGAGAATACCACTTCTTAGAATTCCTCTAAGCTCAGCCATTCTTTCTGCTTTGCAGCAGCTATTCCTACTTCTCCCAGAGATTCCCCGCCTGCTTACTCAAAGCTAAGAAAAACCAGGATAGACCCCTGGGTCCCAACTGGTCGGAGGAGGAGAGGCTGGCCTCCCTGTCTCCACTGACCAGCCTGAGACACTTCATGATATTCCCTCATTGTGACACGTCCTCATGGCAGGAAGAGAGGAGTGGTGACCCGCACAGAAATTGACTCTTTAAACTGTTATTTTGTTCATCATGAATTTTTTACATGAATTTTGATTATTTTTAAAATACTGCATTAAAATGAAATTTCTCTTGACTACTAAGAGTTTGGGCATCCAGTTAAATTTTGGGCCCCAGGCAAGTACCTTACTCATTTCATCCTGATCTGGACCTTCTCCTTTGCCCTTTGCTGGGAGGTGGATCTTTCCATTTTAAAACTAGGGTGGTCCCAGGCAAATCAGTAAGAGTTGGTCACCCCTGGACTGCCAGATATCATATCTTGGTGTGGCTGCTCTGTGGTTGGGGGACAACCTCTCTGTGCCCCCATGTCCTCATCTACACAGCAGAAATGGAGTAGCAACCACCTCAGAGAGTGGCTATTGTGAGTTTGTCTGCAGTGAGCTTGATACAGTGCCTGGCCCATAGCAAGTGCTTCAAAACATTAACAGTTATGGTGATTTATTGAGTGTCTGCCACCTGCCAACTTCTGTGCCAGGGACAGGGCATCCAGTAGTGCTGGTGACAGACACAACCTTGTCCTCCAGGGACCCATGTTCTAGTGAGAGGGTCAGATCGTGAACAGATGATATCCAGGGTGATTCATGTATTACAGACTCTAGTTCCACTTACAACTCTACAAATGACCCAATTTCATGCCTTTTTATGGCTAAATAATTTTCCATTTTACATATGTACCATATCTTCTTTATCTCTTCATCTGTTGATGGACATTTAGGTTGCTTACATGTCCTGGTTATTATAAATAATGCTGCAATGAACATTGGGTTACATGTATCTTTTTGAATTATGGTTTTCCCAGGGTATGTCCCAAGAGTGGGGTTTCTGGGTCATATGGTAGTTTTGTACAGGGTGAGGTAAGTGAAAAAGAGGAAAACAAATATCAGATAATAACACATATACGTGGAATCTAGAAAAATGGTACAGATGAACCTACTTGCAGGGTAGGAATAGAGATGCAGATGTAGAGAAGAGACGCATGGACACAGAGGGGAAAGAAGAGGGTAGAATGCATTGGAAGATTAGGACTGACATATCTATACTCTATATGTAAAGTAAATAGCTAGTGGGAACCCGCTGTATAGCGCAGGGAACTCAGCTAGTGTTCTGTGATGACCTCGATGAGTGGGATAGGGGCTGGGGGTGGGAGGAGGGTCCAAGACGGAGGGGACAAGTGTGTACATATGGAAGGCTGATTCACTTCATTGTAAAGCAGAAACTAACACACCACTGTAAGGCAATTATACTCCAACTATATACATTCACATATTAAAGAAGGAATTATTTGTGTAATACACATGCCTGAGAATGTACTGAGGGTGCATGGGATGTTATGTAACCCTCTCAATCGGCTTGCAAAGGAGGTTCTCTCACTGCTCCCAGATCTTGAAGACCGGGCCAGTCAGTGCGAGACCAGGACTTGGCTGAGATCCCACAAGGGGTGAGAGACAGACTACGGGTTCCACATCTGCCCTCAGAACTGATCTTCCGCCCACTGCCTCCCGGCAGCTCTAGGAGGTGTCTGGAGCAGCTAGGGCTCAGGAGGAATGAATGCCAGCTAACACTTTCTTACAGAAAATTCCTGACACCAACGGTAACCCCTGCTCATCAGGCAGGTTCTCCCCTCGAGAAAGCAAATTACCCATTACCACTGACTGCTTTTACATGATGGAGCTGGCTGCCTGGGGAGGGGTGGGGAGAACAAAATACACCGTGCTCTCTATCCTTCGCACTTTTGAACTTTGAGCCATCTGAATATAATTATTACCTATTTTAAAATAAATGCTAATATTAAAGTTCAAAAAAATAAATAAAAAGACTTACGAATTATCTTCAGGAGAATCCTGGAGTGGATTAGCCCCTAAATATGTTCAGTTTCAGCAAAATCTCAGAGGACTCCCTAGTATGGTCCTCCCTGGCTGGGGAGGGGAGCCAGTCTCTCCCGGGTGAATTCACCCTTGGGGTCGCATTCTAGATTCTCCAGATGTCCAAATTTCTGTTTCTCTCAGATAGACCTGGAGTGACACTGGGCCTGTAAGGTTTTCCTCAGAGCCTCAAATGATCCAGAAACAAGAATAGACTTCACAGGACAGCTCCTGAAGCACGTAGAAGAATTGTAACTGGCCTGGACCACTCTCTCTGTTCACTGGAGAGGAAAGAGAAACATCACAGTCAATAACCCACATTTGGAAATAACTATAGAATCCAAGGGGCTTCCCAGGTGGTGTTAGAGGCAGGGAACCCACCTACCAATGCAGGAGACACAAGAGATGTGGGTTTGATCCGTGGGTTGGGAAGATCCCCTGGAGAAAGGCATGACAATCCACTCCAGTATTCTTGCCTGGAGAGTCCCCATGGACAGAGGAGCCTGGCAACTGAGCTACTAAGCACAAAACACACACAGAATCCAAGGTGACCCCAAACCCACAGCCCTTCTGAGGGAAGATCACATCCTTCTCTTTACTTGGGTGAGAAGCTCAGAATAAAGCATTATTCTAAAATAAAGCACAGGAGATGGTGCCTGAGGTGAGGAGTGTTGCAGGCAAAGAACCCAGAGACCAATGAGCAGGTCTGGGCTCTGTCACCAACCCAGGGAGGGCACTGGGGAAGGCTCCACATCCCTAGGGCTCTGAGTCTGTGGTGAGGGAGCTAGGCTGAGGCCCCTCCTGAGGTCTAACCCCTTATTCTGGGCTCCAACTCTCTCCTCCGTCCCTGGATTCACCGACTCAGACCCCAGGAACAAGGGTCCCAGCTACCCACCTGTGTGTTGGGGCACAGCTGCCTGGGGCAGCGCTGGGCTTGATGCACTTTGCACATCTTCCCACAGAACCCACAGTCCCAAATTCTGCTCACACCCCTCCCCCACCCTCCTCCTCCTGTATCTCCAGGGCTGTCTCAGCCAGTGTGGGGTCACTCGCCTCTGGTCTCACAGGACAAGTGTCCTGTCATATCTGTCCTGCTGAGCTGCGAGGGTCTCTGAAGACTATCGATACTGGGAGTGACCCCAGACTAGGCCAGCTCCCCCCCAGGTGGGTATGGAGACGTCAAAGCTTTGAACCACTATCGCAGGTAGTTTAATACAGGCAACAACTTACAAATATCACAGAAAGGGACCCATATTCTAGGACATAGTCCCCAAGCCTGTCCTACAAATTGCTCCATTCTCCCAAATCACACTGGTAGTGTTCAGATCGTCTCCTCACCACCAGCCCACCTCCGTCCCCCCTGGCTTCAACTGATTGGAGCAAAGTAGACAGCTGACCTGAGCTGCACCAATCAGCTCCTTGTCTGGAAAACTGAACCTGTACTAAGAGATTCAGCCCAGCTGTGGCTGGTGTGTGTTAGCCGCTCAGTCATGTCTGACTCTTTGAGACCCCCGTAGCCCACCAGGCTCCTCTGTCCGTGGAATTCTCCAGGCAAGAATACTAAAGTGGAGTCGCCATTTCCATCTTCAGGGGATCTTCCTGACCCAGGGATTGAACCTGGGTCTGCTGCATTGCAGGCAGATTCTTTTACCACTGAACCACCTGGGAGGGCCCCAGTCAACAAATCCTGAGGCTGTGGCCAGCCATTTTCTACCTGAGAACAAAGAAAGTCAGTTTTCAGGAAAAGGGAGAGAAATGAATGAAGCAGAAATATAAAGAGAGCTCAAAAAATGGGAGGGGGAGACAGTCTCGGGGCAATGCTGTCCCTGGTCAGTTCACGGTCGAGAGATGGCAAAGAGCAGGTCTATGTGTTTTCACGATCCAGCGCCTATCGCCTTCCAAATTAAGTCTTTGTTTCCTTTGCAGGAGTGACCTCTCTCCACTGTGAGTCACTGCAGAGATAAGTCATTCCAGGCACGGTCTCACTGTGTTAGTGGGGGAACAAGATCCTTTTGCCCACCCCAGAGACCTCCATTTACAGGCTTTATGTCCAGAGCTGAACAATTTTTTTTTTATGAACGGAGCTGAACAATTGTGTTAATGGCAAGTGGCTGACCAGGGACTGCTCACCCTAGTCAACTGAACAGTGGCTGCCTGACCGGGCTGTTGGTGCTCAGCCCTCCTCCTTTTGTCTTTCCAGGCAGCCTGGGGCCTCACCCTATCTGCAGTCAGCCATGCGTGGGCCCCCATCACTCTTCCTTTACACTTTCCATTTCTTTTAAAACAGGAGCTGCATTCTCAGTCCTGGTTGATATTCACAGTTACATCATATGCTAGGGTTCCATGAGACAGCAGGTATCCATCAGCCTTCAGCGAGATGGTGTGGATTTTCGTTTCTTATGACCAAGAGTCCTTACAGGTTGGGGTGGCTCCTAGACAAGTTGCTTAACCTCTCTAAGCCGGTTTCCTCTTCCTGAAAATGGTGTCACTAATTCCTGCTCAGACAAACTGGAAGGATAAAATAGCAACAATAATGAAGTCATAGAGGATAACTTTTAGCTAGTGCTTGGAGTGTTCCATTACCTGTCCAAAGAGCCTACGTAGAGTTACTCATTCACAACAACCCTATGAAGTAAACCCTTTTACTCATTTTAAAGGTTAGCAAACTATGAATCAGAGAGGCTAAGTAGTTTCCCCAAAGCTGCACAGCTAACAAATGCCAGAGTGCCTCATACTTGTTTTGTTGTGTGGTAGCTCTTACGTGTATTAACCAAAGGATTTTGACAAGTCCCACAAAAATCAGTGTATGATTTGGGTAGCATCTCACATGTGAGGAAGGGTTGTGTAGGTCTCCACCTAAGGCAGATGCAAAATTCGAAATAACAGTCTGTCTCCCTCCATTCACACAATCCTCCCAGTGCCCTCACCACTCCCATGGCTTCAGCTGGACTCTATCCGCGCCACCCCCCCCCCACCAGCTGTCTGTCAAGCACTTCTGCCTCAGTGGCCCATGGGTGGCCAAACTCAGCACAGCCAATGACAAACGTTGCATTTTCACCCCAAGCCTACTCTGCCTGCAGAGCTTCTTGCTTCACTGAATGGTGTTGCCATCTGTAAATGTCCTAAACCACCTGCCCAGGGCTCACTTCTCTTCCTCCCTCACCCCAAATCCACGCAATCCACCTCAAAAACCCGGTGCATCCTGCCTGGATAATCCTCATCTCTCCACTCCCTACAGCAGCCCACCTTCACTCCTGCCCCATCACACGACTGTTGGTTGCCAACCTCCTCCTCACCCCCTAGACCCATCCTACATCACAGCCAAAATGATGCTTTTAGAACACAAATCTGGGACCTCCCTGGTGGTCCAGTGGTTAAGAATTTGTCTGCCAAGGCAGGGGACACGGATTCGATCCGTGGTCCAGGAGATTGCACACACCAAGGGGCACTTGAGCCTCTGTGCTACAGCTATTGAGCCTGCACACCGCAACTAGAGAGTCACCCCTGCTCACCACAGCCAGAGAAAGCCCGCTGGCAGTAACAGAGACCCAGTGCAGCCATAAATGAAAAATAAGTAAAACTTAAAAACAACAGCAAAGCATAAATAAAGCATAAATCTGGTCAGTTGTTGCTCTGCCTAATTTTTAGTGGCTTCCCCTTGACCCCAAGATAAAGTCCAAACCTCTTTTTATGATCTATGGGACTTCCTGATCTAACCACTGCCTACCTCTCCATTGTAAACTTTGAGATTTTCCCTCCAACACTTCCTGCTTCAGACAGGCTAAACTTTCCCCTAGGGTTTTCACTATTCACTCACTCATTTATTAATTCAACAGATTTACCGAACCTTTGCCATGAGCCAGGCACTGGGAGGTCAATAAGATACACATGATTTTTGTTCTCAGGAGGCTTGGGCTGGTCTGGTTGATTTCTTTTCATCACTGAGATCTCAGCTTCCCACCCCCATCTCCACCTCCCCTGGTGCCACATGGCTTGTGGGCTCTTATTTCCCTGACCAGGGATTAAACCCTAAGAAGTGAAAGCTTGAAGTCCTAACCGCTGGACCCCCGGGTAATTCCCTGAAATCAGTTTTTATATGAGTTCCTCAAGGAAATGCTCCCTCTCCCTTAAACTAGGGTAAGTCCCTTAATGTGTGTCCCTGGGTTACCTTATTCTCTGTTTAACATACACCACAGCTTAATATTGCTTAACCTCTCTCTTTTCTGCCATACTGTCAACCCCCTGGGGATGGGCATTGGCTCTCTTGCTCACCTCTGTATCCCCAAGCCTGGTACATAATAGACTCAAAAATAGCTGATGAATGAGTGAATACAAGAGTGAATAGCTTTATTATACTCAGCAAATACTCTTAGTCCTGATTTTCCTACAATATTGTAAGCTTTTTTTTTTTTTTAAAAAAAATAGGACAGATAATGTCATGTTTATATTTTTCTCCCAATGGCTTCTACATTAGTGCTCAAGGAGTCTTGGTTGAATGGATGAACAAGAGTATCTTCATGTAGGAAAATGAGAGTTAAAAAGGATGGTCAAAGCAGGAAGGCAACATCTTTAGGAAAATGAAGAGTGTGGGGACCTCTAATTTACAATCACATGATCTGACTGTTCTCCAGAGTGACATGGATTTCTTTGCTTCTCAGTGCTTGCTGTACGGTGGGTTCACATGGGAAGGTTGACAAAATATTGACACCTGAGCCCCTCCTGCAGAGATTCCAATTCAATGAGTCTGGGCTGAAGCTAAGCAATGGAAAAAAAATTTTTTTTCTTTTACATTTCCCAAGTGATTCTAATATATATTTTGGGATGGACAAGTGTAGGGCCCCCTGGAATCTAATTTGGCGGATCTCAGGCTGCAGATAAATGGATGATCTGTCAGGGATTCCTGGGATTGGATGTGAGCCAAGACTTATGACATAATCAGAGGTGAAACCAAGGGAATAAAAACACGAGAAAGAGTTCAGGACCAATTATTAGTCATTCCTTCTAGATATACACTTACTGATGAGTGAGTGAATGAGGGAATGAAATAAATGAGTGGGGAAGAGTAGGTCCTTCAAATTGCTGTGAACTCACTGGGAGTAGTTTTTTTTTTATGGACATGGATCTGCTAACTACTCACAGGCAGTTAGGGGAAAAAAAATCCTAAAAAGATTAAACAGTATTAAACTGGTAGAATCTTCTGATGTCATAGACTCCCAGGGGCTGCAGGGCCATACACTCAATCCTTATTCATCCATTCAACAAACATCTACTGAGTAGGTACTGTGTACCAAGCACAGTTCTAGATGCTAGGAAGGATACAGCTTGTTTGGGGCTGAACTGTTTCCACCACAGATTCACATACTGAAGTCCTAACCCTCAGCATCTTACAATGTGACTATATTTGGATATAGGATTTCTTAAGAGGTAACTGAATAAAAATGAAGTCATTAGGAGGGGGAACTAAGATGGTGGAGGAATAGGACGGGGAAACCACTCTC